>BGPR01000037.1:731553-876050 GCA_013235015.1 Araneus ventricosus | reverse complement strand
GTAAATTTATTGGAAACTTGCGTAAAATTATTCTTTAAAAGTTCAAGTTTCTGTGTACGCAATTTAGGCGCATTCTTTGGCTTATCATTATTATTGTGTCTTTCGTTCACCCTAGCCTGTGATCCGTTTTTTCTGTTTTGTTTTCTCTTTACTTTACATTTTGATAATAAATCAAATTGTTTTCTAAAATGATTTCCTTCAGTAACAAATGTAGACCTAAGAATAATACATTTTTTATTTTGTGAAAACATTAAGCGATTTTACATAGAACTCAAAAGAAGGAAAACTAACGAAATTAATTAGTTTACTTTAAGCAATTAAAGAAGCAGTTAACTTTGGTCCACGTGCATTTTCAAAGTAAGGAAAAGAAGAAAGTAGAGAAGTTTTATTTTTTTAAATGTCAAAATATTTTAATACAACTTTCAAATGTATAATATCTTCTTAATTATTTGTTATATTTGAAGAAATTGATTTTAAAAAGCCTTTGTTCTCAATATATAAATAAAAAGCTTTTTTTTTTCTATTTGCGACTTGTATAAAGTAACCTTTGTTTCACTAAGTTACTTTATATGTTTTATTTCTAACCGTTTTGAAGTGAATAGAAATTCTTAATTTTCTTCAGAAGCCACGCAAGCTTCGTTTTAATAAAGAAGTTTAGTAACAAGATTTTAGAGAATAAAAGTAAAAAAAACCCATCAAACTATTTACTATTTTTAGTATCTTTATCTGCAATTCCTGAAACAAAGAAAAGAGTTAATGAATCGGAGTAAACTCTTTAATTAAAAACGAAATTTAGAATATTCGTCTCCGAACTGAAAAAAAATTCTGCATTCCAGACTTAAATAAAGTAAATGGCTTCTCACGGATAATATGCAAATAGTTTCAAATTCTTTTTCTTGATCTTTCATAAACATCCTGAAATTCGCAGCAATATTCTTTATTTCATAAACGATGGATTTTGTGATTGTTCGAAACTTTTCAGCCAGAGGAAAATCAATAAAAAATTGTTTTCACTGAATATCTATTCCTTTTCTACTGAAGTGTTCCCTAAAAACTTAATTGATTAACTTGGAGAAAGTTTCCAGCTATTTATGTGGAAATTAATCTTGGTTCTAACTTTTAATGAATACAAAAGTTTTCAGTCTGGATAAAAACTATTATTGTCTTTAAATTCATGCTTGGTTAAAAGCTTTTCTGCTTACTCGCAAGTTTTTCATGTTTTACTTACTGCTAATATTAATTAAGTGGATTGAAATGCCTTCCTGTCTAATGTATTTTTGAACGATAGCAAAAAAAGAGACTGGTTATTAATTTTTGAAGTAGATGGAAGGCTTTAGAAATTTTGAAAAATGCATAACAAAGCGTGTCGCAAGGAGTTTAGACGGATGTCTCAAGATTTTTGTTTTATGTGTACTATTTTATGTAAATATCTCTATACATTATTTTATGTAAAACATTTCTCATGATAGAGCTGACCTACGCTTAACATATGTGGAATCGCATTGAATAAGTATCGAAGTGATTAGAGAGTACTTTATGTAATCGATATATGACGTGGAAAATACATTATAGACACTGAACTGATAAGCATCTAAAATTTATAAAAAATACTTTTCCATTAGTTTCAGTCGTTTCTGAATACTACGTGAGAGCAGAGAGTTTTAAGAAATAAAAATAGCACTACTCTTAAAATTAATATTTTACCAAGTTAATCTGCCTAATTAATAAAATCAAAAATTTTCGAAAGATGTCCGAAGATATTTTTATTAATTCTATATCCATTGTTTTATGTAAATATTTATATCCATTATTTTATATAAAACATTTGTTATGGTAGACCTGGCCTACCTTTAGCATTCGTCGAATCACATTTTATAAGTATCGAACTGCTTAAACAGTGCTTTATGTAATCTATATATGGTGTTGAAAGTGTATTATTAATAATGAACTTTTTTTAAGCATCTAAAATGTATGAAAATATTTTTCTGCTAGTTTTCGTCGTTTTTGCATATGAGAGCACTTGTTTTATGTTTTAAGAAATAAAAACTGCATTATTCTTAAAACCTCAATAGGACTTCCATTTTATGAGTTTAGGTCATATTCTTGGAATCAAAAAAAGGAAAGAAAATACAAATGTCTTTTCCATGTCTGAAAAATTTCGCCACCTTTAATTAATCGCAATGCACGTATTTTTCTGTTATTTTAAATCACATTGCACATTTTACAGTTTTTAAATAGCTCTTCGAACGATGTCAGAAATTTGATCCAATTCATGCTCAGTTGAAACGTTCAAATGTGCGACGCAATTTTTTTTAATCTATTGCACAATTTACAGTAGAAATTTACAGTCAGAGCGTAGTGTAAAGGCAATGTACAGTTAGAGGATAAATGGCATGCCTAGTCAGGTATGTCATGTGACTGCGATGTCGCTTGAATTGTCTCCATTAAGACAACTGAGTGAAGCAGATGCACCTTTTTCAATGAACCACAAAAAAAGTTTGGCAAAAACTTGAGTACGTAATATGTAGGAATGTTTTTTCTCTCTCTCTTTGAAATTTCAAAAATTGAGATAGGTGATGTTGCTTGTTTTGCGACGAAATTATTCTTTTATGACTGACTTCTTGTCAGTCACCGATTAATAAAGTTTGAAACTTTACCAAAGCTTGGATTTATGAACTGTTCTTTACTTTACAAATATTTAATTACAGTAAGCAGTTTTCTAATCTATATTGTATTTAAAAAAATAGTCAATTAAAATTTTGCAATTTTTAAAAATGCACTTGCTGGAGTACCTTGTTCCCAAACAAACAGCCAGTCAGACAAACATAATTCGAAAATCGTTTTTCAGTACTCAGGAAGCTCCACAACGAGGAAATTCATCAAAATCGCTAGCTTGTCTCTTGATGATTGCAACACTTTCTCTTTGTATGCTGTATATACGAAAAAATAAAAGCACCAGGTGTGTAAAAACCATTATGATTTTGTCAATCTTTTTTTGTATTTGCTTAGAATCACATGCAACTCGCGTGATTATTTTAACTTCAGCAGTAAAAGATGCCTCAACATGTACCGAATCAAAAAAGAATGCAAGTTACAACGACCATAAATCTTACCTAAAAATCTGATATTCAATAACCTATTGTTTGTTACTTCATTGAAAGACGACGCGAAACCTTGGAAATTTGCACGGACAGACTTCTTATCAGTCGATCAAGTTAATGACACGCGGAATGTGATGTGAATACATTATGAGAAGTGAAATTTCTTTTCTGAAACGTATTATGGTAAAGTTTCGAACTCGCATTACAAGAGCAAGTCCTGTGCGCAATCCGACCTGACACTGAAGCTTTCCTAATACGTTTGTGGAATTCTGTGACCGCAATGACGATGATAGGTTGGAAAATTTGTTTTCTCATCATTGTTCTTGAAAGATCTTAAAATATTGATCTAAAAGGAAAGTTCAGTTGAGAAAATCATAGTTGTTCCCTTTTTCTCTCAATTTCAGACGTGAAAACATGAGATTACATCGGTTAAGGCAAGGGTCGGCAATCATGTTTTCGTAAAGAACCATTATTGGGATTATATTTACCAAAACAATAGCTTCGGAGCCGCAAGGCAGCAAGTGGAATGATAAGATGTGAATTTTTGAAAATTAAGCCTAATTCTTAAAAGGGACACGATAACTTCACAACATTTTTTTTAATTTAAACAAATTAAGCTTAATTAGAAACAAAAATATTCGTATTTCAAAAAGTAGAAAATTTGAAAGATTGAATTTTTTAAAAAAAATTTAAATTTCAACTAAACAAGCAGATGAAAATATTTTATTTCTTTCTTGGTGAGATTATTTTTGTTTCTACCACCCAGTTACAGTCAGGATGGACGAGTCTTTGTAACGGGTCTATTCTGGTACCCCCGGTTGGGGGGGGGGGGGTGACTTTTTCCGGAGGTTAGCTGCGGGAAAAGTGACGTCTCCCAACCCAACCGGGGGTACCAGAATAGACCCGTAAGATGAATTTTCTCTCAGGGCGTTGCGATAGAGGCGGCAACATTTGCATTTGGTTTTCGTACCATTGAGCGTGAGTAAACGTGCTTTATTTTAATTCGTTGTTTTCGAGATCAACTTATTGTTATCATCAAAAGAAGGGATCTATACAAGAATAGTAAGGTGTACAAAAAAATTTCACTAAATATTGTAAGGTTTTTTTTTCTTTTACTTAAAAATAATTTTAATTTGTTATACGTATATTCTTTACTAACTTGAAAAGAGCCGCAACTGTGCATTGACACGCAGCTCCAGAGTAGAGATTACCAACCCCTAGATTAAGGAGTTATTGAAACCTTAGAAAAGCATAAACTAAAAATAAATTATTACTAATAGCCATTTTTACGTGATTTTAAACTGTCTACTTTTATCAGTTATATGAACGAAATAGATAATTCACGAATAAAATATGATGAGGTTGTCCCTCTTTTGGGGATTCTTATTTTCTAATTATTTTGACATAAACAGTGCAATTTTTAGCTTTCATTGTTGCATCTCAGTTTTGAGCTGACTGCTATAAAAAAGCACAAATCCAATAAAATTCATTTTTCTAAATAACAAGATAATTCATTTTAATTAACAGTTAATTAATCAGCTTAACTAAAAAAATTCAGAGGCAGCATTTTCTTTCATATTTCATTCATGCTATCATGTTAAGGTAATTTTCTTTTGAAAAAGTGAAATAATTGAGTTTTGGCAGAGAATGGGTTAATATAACTTTTTGAGTTACCGTAAATTAAAATAATTTCATTTCTAGTTTGAGTAGTCTTTTCATTTATTTCGCTGGGTGTTTTTCACCAAAATAACCAGCGGGAATGTTCTGACCTAGACTTCTCTTATACAACCACAATGTGACGCGTTTTTATTTAGTTTCGTCGTATATTACCTTTTTCCGTTCACCGACTGTATCTCAAATATTATATTTAACTACAATTTTGTTGTTAAGATCGCATATTTAATTTCTTTTATGCAGTTGCGTTTTTAGTGTATTTCATAATTATAAATATAAGGTATCTTGTAATAGATCTTTCTTCGGATTCACTAGCAGATGACTCCTCTTGTAGAGAATCAAAATTTAAGTAAATGAATCAATTAACTACTAATATTGTATTGCTATGGAGAACACACACAAATGAAAAAATAACTCAAATAAGGTAAAATAGTGTATTGTTATCGAAAAAACATAAACTGTACAAAATTTCAAAGCTCTAATGCAAAAGGAAGTCAGTGAAAATTCGATTACAAAATTCCATCTTTAGAAACTTAAGGGGACATAAGACTGTTAAACCTCGAAAATTATCGATCTTTTGAAAAAAAATATATTATTCCCCTGTCATGTTTGAATAATTTAAAACAATACGCGTTCAAAAATTCCCATAATTATGAAAGTTATGAAGGAAGATGTATCAGCTTTTCAACGCAAACATTGAATATGGCCATATCTTTAAAGCGCTATATTCCAAAATGTGTTTTTTTTATATTGAGCGTACAATGTGTCAAGAACTATTGAATTATTTTTACAAAATTTTTTTACCGAATATTTATTTTGCCATGTAGTACAAATCGAACCACATTTTTGTACTTATTTCTCCAAAGAAGTTTTTTTGGAGGGTTCAGAAAAGTTGAAATTTAAACTATTTTTAACATTTTTATTTTGAATTGGTATATAAAATAGAAATTAAATTTAAATGTTAATAAATTGTGGTTCAGTTTCTTAAACAGACCGTTTGGATTACTTAGATATCCAAAATATTGTGTATAGATAAATATTTTATCCGTAATCATGCGAGAGAGGTGACTATCTCATTTTTTCTCCAAAACTTATACCCATATTTATTACTCTCTTAAATAAATACATACCAATATGAAGGTTTGGAAATGTGTGTACTATAAGAGAAAGAACAGATATTTTTTCTAGAAAAAGAAGGTAGTTAGCGAATTGCATTGTTTCAGAGATATAATATACCGAATTTGACAGTTTTCCACCATTTTTTTGAGGTTTAAGAGTCGCATGTCCCCTTAAAAACTGCAAACATGAAAGAAGTCGAGCTAAATAAAAGAGTATGAAATCGGTATTCTCAAAACATATTGTAGTATTCAAAGAAATTTGGCGATAAGTATTACGCAAAATTTAATTTCTTCGCATTCAGTTTGTGTTGGGCCAACGTCATTAAGTTCAAGCGCAACAAACAGAATAAGAAATCTTCCTAAAACAATAAGGAATAATGAGAAAATAAACTTGCTCTTATGAAGCTTGTGGCTCATCCTTATTAATTTCTGTCTCCAGAACCCAATATCTTCCTTTCTTTGGGAACATTACATGTCTTTATAGCCTTATTAGGAACCTAATAAACTCAGGAGTGAGTGCTGTCTATTTAATGCTGCAAAGCGACCGCCATTCAAATAAGGTTGCGAGAAATATCCATATGCACTATTTGGGGTTTATTAAATACCGGACTGAAAAACTCAATTATTTAAAAAAGGTCATCGACTCGTGGACTAATTAAATTAACCTTCTTGTTAGCTAAGAGTCGACAGTGACCCAATTCTCAGCATTACAAAATAGTATGAACAATATGTGTTCGTTTTTTGTGTCCGTTAATTGTGAAATCACCTTGCACGTATTAAACACCAGCTGTCAAACTGCGTAATAATGGCAAACTAAAGAAGCTTATGCTGCTCACAGTTTTTAACTTTAAAATTTTTACTTGTTTTGCCAACCTTCTTTTAAAAAGCTACTCAAAAGATGGACCACATAATTTGTAATCATTATTGATGAATGTAAAGCGAAATCAAGGATCTACTACTGCGTTTTTGAATTGACATTTTCTAAAAATTTATTTTACAAGTCAAAGTGAAAACAAAATTTATTTTACAAGTCAAAATGAGTGATTGACCTTATAAATATCGTAATTATTCCTAACAATGTTTTTTATAAAGTTAAAAAGTTATCAATAAGCATATTGATTTTAATATAATGACTTTTTGTAAGTATTCATTTCTTAGTCATCTGTTTATAACAGCATGAATAGTGTTCCTGCAATTCTTTATGAAAATAAACTCTATTGCGTAATTTTGATTTGAAGATTGGATGCACATTTTATCAATGGGAAGTTTTTCTAGCTTTCGAACAGCTAAAAATAAGAAAGGATGAAAATATACATTAGACTTTTCATTTCACCATTACTTTATTTCTCATTCCTTCGATGGCAAGAATTTGTAATATTTCATTTTTTGAATGAATCAAGTTGCGATTTCGGCTCAGATGTGTCATTATTTCTTTATAGTTGTGTTGCAAGACGTAAAACAAAGCCAAACGAAAACTGTATTCAACTATTATACTGCCCTTTTCTAGGTAAACTCACGAATTTCTTCGTCTTCTTTATTTTGCTTTGTTTGTATTGTTTGCTTGGAGCTTTAGCTTATAAATTACATGGAGCAGACAAGAAACGTCGGTTTATTAGTGAGAATATTGTACTGAATATTGTTCGAAGTATCAAATTCTTTGTGCCACAATTTTGCATTTAAAAAACTTCTAAAAATTTAGATACAGCATTCGGTATTCCCATTATTGTTCAATATTGCCCAAATTATTTTACAATATTGTTGGGCTACTGGGGTCTTTGGCGCAAACAGTAAACGTACAAATTCTATCAATAATTTTTTGATGTCCCCAATGAAACTTACGGTCATCAGGTAAATTCTAACTCTTCCTTTAAAATCGTCAATCAATTTCTGATATTGAGAAATAGTCTTGCACTAATTATTGGTAGTCATAGTTTCTTTTTCACAGAGATTTACCAGAAAAATTATTTATTTGGGAACAAATATTGAGCAAGGAAAAGCACATTTGTTGATAATTTGATTGACATAAATTAGATAGACTACTCGGAAATTCTTATTCTTCACTTCACCTTCTGTTTGTCATAAGGGCACGTCCTCGGAGTGTGAAGTAATTTTACTTCAATTCAGCTTTTCCTTCTTCCTTGAGGTTTTATTGAAAATCGTCAAACACAATAAGTGACACGGAACTATGTTTTAATACGGTATAAAAACTAATAATTTTTCAATTGATAACCTCGTAATAGATATTAATTAAGACGGCTTTATTCAAATGATGTTTAATGAAAGACAGGAAGCTTAAAAGAAAAATAATCGAACATCTAGACGGCAATTTATTATATCCTCATGATGTTCTAGAAGAATTGGAATTTGAAGCAGTGAGTTCAAGGTGAATGTAGGTATTGTTTTCTAAGGAAAAGAAGTTTTTCTGTGTCTGTGTTTAGGAGATGAATGGAGACTGGTCCGAAAGAAACTAGAAAGAAAATTTTGACGTGACTTCGAATCAAAATCAAATGTAAGTATACAGGGTGTATAGTAATTGACGCATAAATTCAGTATAATAAAGATTCCTTACTCTCTGTCCAAAGAACCAATCCTCCTAGATGCCTAGTCTTCGGGCAAACATGACTCAAAACACGGTGGCGTAACATCCGGTCGCAAATGAACTCTATTTAAAACATGGAAAAGAGCAGTACACGCTTGAGGCACGATTACAAACGGAATAATTTTAAAAAAATCGCCTTACTACTCGTTTCACATTACCGTGCCAATCACTTTTCGACGTTTCTAATCCACGCAGGGGTGATACACAGTAAGTAAGAAGAACGTTTTTCCAGAGTTCTTTGTAAGGTAAGTTTTTCTTTCAGCTATTCTTTCCCGTTGTTGAAGTCCATTTTCTTTCTAAATCGTACTATTTTGCTTCAATTCAAAACTTGTGTAATGTTTCGATACATTCCGTGATAAAAAATAAAATCTCGTCCTCCATCTTTCGTCTCAACCCTATTTTCGGAGAAATCAAAGCCGACTGGCGCAAGCGCAGAAGTGGGATGATTTTCGTATCTGAAAACAGACAGAACACACATCAGGGCACGATTACGAGCAGCGTCGTGTGATTTTAACCAATGAGCAAGTAGAATGAAGACGATGAACTAACTCGGATTCTGTTGTAATTGGAGTTCGATCTATTAGTTTTTTTGAAACGGCCCCACGATAAAGAATCCTCATGTTTCATGAGGATATTAGTTATGAGATGTCGTATTGAAATTTTAGTATTTATTTTTAATTTAGGTAAGGATTTTTAGATCTTAAAAAAATGTCAGGACTTACCCCAAGTCAATAAATGATAATAATAATAATAAATGTTACGCGTTGTGTTTTATTAATAACCCAGTGTTTATCCAGGCCATGCCTTAAGGAAGCTCTGTCAGCATGAGTAACATCAATCAATTTTAAGAGATACATCAATCAGACATTTGCAAGATATTGGGTAGACCGGGGCTAGTTGGGCCGTTTTTTCTTCTAAGAATTTTAAAAAAATTACAATTCAACATTTTGAATTTTTTTCATGGAAACCCTATCAGTGTACCTTCAGGAAGAATTCACCATAATAACATTTGAAAATATTAACTATTAATATTAATTTAAAATCTGAAACTGATACCAAGTCGAGTGGCCCAACCTGCCCCGACTACGGGGTAAGTTGGGCCACATCACTTATTTAATATTCTGGTAAGGTAGAATTGAAGAAACATAAAAAAAATCTTATCACACTTTAGTTTTCATTTCCTGCGAACGATAACACAAGATATCCTAAAGGAAAATCTTTTTCATACACCATTCCATGATGAAGCCATAATTTTATAAAATTGTAAAATAATGTGAAGCAAAAAACCAAGAGATTGAAACTACAAAATTAATAAGTTTTATGTTGAAAGCAGAATTAAATGACTTCATCGTCACAATTTTCATCACTACAGCTTCATTTCTAAAACAGCAGCTTTCGTTGCTTAAGAGGAAGCATTTCCTCTATCCGATTTTCTAACATAATGGCGAACCATCTTAGCAGGTAGCTCTACAAGAAAAACAAAGTAGCATGTTGTGATTATCTCAAGAAATTCTTCCATATTATTATATTTAAGGCCGATAAATAATAATATTTTTATTATAATATAAATTATAATATTAATTTAAAGAATAATATAAATAATATTAATTCAAAAAATAATATTAATTTAAATAACACAGGTTATAGATACAAATCTGGTGCATTTTTACTCAACAAGAACTCAGATACAATTTTTAAATTCATCTTAAAATAATAACAGCGCATTCTGTTTTGCACTTTTTACTGGAGATGGAATCAGTTTAGATTTTCTTAACAATTATCTTGCATTTTAAATTTGGTGCATATCCCATAAATTCAGATATATTTATATATCGCAGATCATGAAAAACAGTCTAGCAGCGTCATTTTATTTTACAGCAATATTGAATCATTATAGTTATTCATAATGGACATGCCATATATTAATTCGGCGTAATCCCATCTCAAAATTAAAAGGACATTTTAAAACCTTTAAAAAATATTACAAAAACTGAACTTTAAATTCTATATGCATTTCAATTTAAAATATTTTAGCGTAATTATCGTCTTTTAATAACAATGGGATATTTGATATGATTTCAATTTGCAAATTTTAACCATCATCAATACTTTCATCCTTTGAATATAGAAGAAATTAAAAAAGCATAATTATACATGAAATTAAGAGAACGGTTACATAAATGAATTGATTTCGAGACTTTATTCGTTACAATTAGGCTTTGGAGATACTGCGTGGCACGTTCGCTCGCCATTTCCACAGGATCAACATTCTAAGGGGCAAGTTGGGCAGCCGGCCGAACGTGCCCCATGCGAAGTGGCCCAACTTACCCCATGTCGCCATTTTTGTTTCCGATGTGTGTACGAATTTACTTTGAAAGCATTTAATTAAACAAACATGCCATACAGTAACTATGAACAGTTATCTTTCAGAATATTATTTGTAAAAATGGAAATTGTAATATAAAAAACATACAAAAAGAAGATTATTTATAAGGAAGGAAAGTTACTATCACCTTGGCAAAAATTTGAAAAGTCCAGCTAGTTCGTTAGTAGACGCTGCTATTCCAATGACCTTTACGGGAAAGAAGGGAGGGGGGGATGACACATACTTGGCTGGAGTAACAGCGCTATCTATCGGAAAATATTTAAAATAATCCGACTGACCCAACGTGCCCCTATTCCCAACTAGCCCCGGTCTACCCTACTTCAATCAGATATTTTTAAGAGACACATCATTCAGGCATTTTTTTTGGAATAGCTATCTTTATTTTATGGTATAGTGAGAATTATAAAAGAAATTTATGTAACATAATTTAAACAGCATAATTTCAACCATTTGCTGGTAAAAACGCAATATCGCAAACATCTTCACTAAAAATAAACAATTAATAAAAATCACTATTGCATGGTAATGATCTATTTGTGCTCATTGCACAGTCACACACACATAAAAATCATTTTGTCACCACATGCCATGCAACACAGAAAATAATTCATCACACCTGTTACCACATATCATTTAATGCAGAAAATAATTCATCACACCAAAATAATTCATCAATAATAAAAAAGGACAATTACTTTTAACAAGAATATCATTCGCTTGAAATTTTTCTTGATTAAAAACTTAATTATTTCATCACAATTTTATATTTCATTCCATGACACGAAACAAAAATAAATCAATTTACCTTTTAAACAATAAACATTGCACTGCACCTTTTCACAAATTCAACCAAATTCAAACAGGAATTACCTAAATTTGCCTTTGCAAAATATAGAAATTCAGAAAGATTCATTTTTTGATTAATCATTCTTTTCACGTGGACCGAACTACATTTTTTTTACTAATTTTAACAGTTACGTAGCATTTCCGGCCAGGATTATGAATTTACATATAATTTTCCTTCAGTTTCTGGGCAATCTCTACTTAGAGACCCAGATCTGCGCAATTTACCAATTTTATTTGGTCGCTGCACGTAATCTCGCCAAACTTTGTCTGTCGAACAAACAATCGTGATTTAATCTCCTCCATTATTTAGAGAAAGTGTTTAAAACTTACGGCGTCTCTTCGCTCCGCACCGGGCATGGGAAAGCCGAAGGCCCCGGTCGAAAATTACGCACCACCTTGTCTTCTCACCTCATGGCTTCCTCTCTCCGATCTGCCTAGCAACCCAAAATTTCTTTTTCGAAGCCCCCAAACTGAATGACCATTGGTCAAAAAACACAGCCGGGACTTTACCCTTCGAGAAAATTCTCACAGCCTCCAACAGAAAATGCAAAAGGGGTCAAAGACCCTCCCGCAAATTCGCAGAAAAACTCAGAGTGGAAAAGGGACCACTGTAAGCCTTCCGTCCGGAGATTAAAAAAATGGCGAAGAGAAGGAATATATTTTTCCCAACACTGCAGAGAATATGAGTTATAATTTTCATGTTTTAAATAAAGCTACACTTAAATGAACCGGTGTGGTTCTCCAGACATTTTGCATCCTCTGAAAATATCGAATCATACAACGCTAAGTTTATTGCGATAATAGGGGCACATATGTATGGTATATAATTTAACTCTACACTGTGCAGTGATACATTTTCCATTATTTTTAATTTAATTTTAGCAAATTAATGCTCAATTGATAAATCTATTTACTTATTACGTCATCAATTTGATGTAGGAATAGTTTTTATACGGAAATTTTAATTAAAGAATAAAAGTTTTTATTTTTTAGTTTTACTTAAATACTTAGTTCGAAATTAATTTTTAAAATTTCTTTCCATATTAGAGATTCTTTTTATGCACATTAACATAACTTCAATTAAAGAATTAAAGAACAATGAAAATTTGAGCATTGTAGGATGGAATGTCCTATTTTTAAATATATATATATATATATATGAAAATTGAATGAATATGAAGTTTTATTGCAAATCGAATTGAAAAAATAAAGTAGAGTTATGTCCGTGAAAATATTATCATATCAGCATTTGATAGCTCTTGTATATAAATCAAAAGCTTTAAAACTGACGGATGAGGCAACAATAGTAGTAGGTCATTGCATGCAAAAAAACAGAAGGCATAAATTATGGAGAAATATCGAAATGGTTCATTTTCATAGAAAATGATGGGGAGCAGCCATGCTTGCAACCCACAAAATTGGAATCGGGAACCCGTTTTGAACCATCACCGTTAATACTATTAGGGATGCCATAATCGCCAAGCATTGATACGGGACGATTAAGAGCTAAATAAATAAGACATGAGAAAAGACATGAAATTGTAAAAAAGTAGGTAAGTAATGGTTTATTTTATTTTGATAAAAATAAATAAAATTTAAAAATACAATAAAACGAAGACTTAGAATAATAAAAATGATGCGAGGCTCATCCTCTTTATCCCAGTCATATTTTGAACTTGATTTTACTTTCTTAATTATTTCATTTTCTTTCCCATAATTATAAAATTGGGCGCAAGTCATTTTAAAATTATAATGATATATCAAAATTGTTGTCTTTCTTTCTCACGCAGAGTTGAAGGAGAAAACGGGACAAATAGTACTACGGGACTGAGTAGTGAAACCCTGCTGTCATCAACCTCTCCTGACCCAACCATAGCTTATCTTAAATTGCTTAGCGTGGAAAACATGTGTCCCTACTCCGAGACACACAGATGTGTAAAACTTTACAAACATATTCTAATATATTTCTAAAGTAATGGAGAATTTTTATCACTATTCTGAACGTCGGAATAGCTGGCAAATAGAAGTAACTGGTTTCAAAATAATTAAAAATAGCATTAACCAGACTCTATTGTGGCAACAAGAAACGCGACATTCTTTCTTCCTAAACAGATAATTACTAATTTTTTCACATTTAACTAATTTATGTTGTAATCATGTAATTTTGTGTTGAATGTCTCACTTCCTTCCTGGTGTTCTGCATTTCTTAAATATTGTATAGTTGTGTGTTTCTGATTGCAGTACAATATTTTGATAACTTTATGAGCAGCTAATCGATTAATTTTAATCAAATTTCTATTCCATATGAAATTCGTCAAGTATGGGGGAACTGATTACAATATCCTACAATATTTACAAAAATGAATAATGAAATATATTAAAGACTAAAATATAGAAAAAAACAAGATATTTTTTAAATGAACGAACGTCTTATTGGTGAACTGAAAAGCAGAAAACAGTTTTTCATGAAAAATATGGAGTTCAAAACAAAATCGTAAATGCATGAGGCTCTGAAAACAACATTTTAAGGAAATTAAAATACAGACAATATAACAAGATTGAACATTCGTATACATTGATCAAAAATTAAAAATATACTATAAATGCGATTAATTAAATTTTCAATTTACTTAGATTATCTCTATTGTCGTCTCACGTTTTTATGATTTTTTTTACTTCCGTATTTCTGATAAAAACATTATTTTCTGCTTTATGACGCACTAGTTCAAACATGTTTTTAAAAACAATTTTATATTTATAATTAAACATTTTTTTCAAAATCTTTATGATTTCAGGGATTGCTGATTAGAAATGAGTTATTATCGGCAGAGGGGATGCCGATAAATGCCCAGGGTGCCAGTCTTGGGGAGTAGTGAGCGCCGCTGAGACGAAACGTCAGAAATTTCTTTTAAAAGCCATTTTCACGAGGGGGGGGGGAAATAAATACTTCGTCACGGTGGCGATTAACCCTTGCTGCGTTTCTGTACCATTACAGATTCATTATCATTGAATGGTAGCTGTTCTGCATTTGAAGGTCATTGCAATCAAATTATTAGTTACTTACTTTAGCAAAGCACAATTCGGTGGAGTCTATTAAGGATGCCTGAAAGGTGATTGTTCAATTCACTGTCAACGAAAATAAAAGCTTGTTTGTTTGAAAGGGTGCAATCGGTCACTTTCTCTCTGTAGTTCTTCGAAAGTCTGCGCCTGTCTTCAAGTTTAAAAAGGCGCTTCCACTGCAAGTTGATTATGAACCAGATTTCAGTACTCTTAGCGGACATCTTCAATTTGTTCCATTGAATGAGTAGAAATGCTGGTTGCTACAAAGAACCCTTTTTCTTTGACACTTATGGTCTACAAAGCCATGATCTATTTAAGGAGGCAAACGAATCTTATATACACTTATTTTAACTTGCATTTAACCTAAGCAAAATGCTGACAATAATGCATTTCATTTTTTAACATTTGCCTAATATAGTCAAACTGCAGATATTATTATAATGCTCTATGCATTATAATTGCATTTTCCTAGAGCTCTGAATGTATCATGGTCTCTTTTTACCAATAATGGTAAAATCGACTCTCAACTAACCGTCAGAAGATATGTGGCAATACACCATAGATTCTAGTTCACTAAAATCCAGCTAGACGTTGATAAAATCTTCATGAATCCGGAATTTCTACATAATAAGAAGAATATTTCATGCGCCACAGGAAGTTCAATATTAAAACACTTTTTGACTTAATGTAGCCAATGTGGTGGCACGTATACATATGTAGTCTTTGAACAGAGATCAGAAAACTATAGAACTAAATCTGCAAGGTACTGAATCCAGACTTCATAAATCTTCTTGAAAATTTGTCGATAAATATTCCCAAAGATACTAATCACTTAATTAGCCCTTTTGTTAACAAGAAAATAAACATAGTCCTGATGGATTGGAGAGTCACTTAATGGTAAAATATATGTGAGAAGCAGACGATTTGCAGAAGCGTATTGATTGACGTAAGAAGCAGACGTCTTGTGAAGCATCATCCTGATATAAGACTTAGATCAGGATGATGCATTATTATACTTAGTATAATTTTATTTCATTTTAAGATTCCCTTCATCCTTGTAAGAATAGATTCAATGCAAACACGAGCATATTACAGAAATTCATTTTATGAATTTATTAATTCTTCGAGCTAACTGGTGATTTCCTAAAATATTCTTATCATTTTACTGCTTTTTTTTTTGGCGGCTCGCACGCTTTTGCTTAAACTGCTGTCATCTTTGCAGTTTTATCGGGTTTGACATTATACTAAACATATTTTTTGCATTTTTACAGTTTATTCTAAGATATCAGTGGAGCAATATGAGAACAAGTTTTCAGTTCGTGAAGTATCTATGAAGGAGATTAACTTTCTTGTTAAATATTATTCACCTCGTGGTTCTTCTTTGGATAACTGCATTCTTATGCTGAGAAGTCATCGTTTTTTGCATACGTTTCTTTCCTTTACGAGTTGAAAGAATTCATAATACTATAAATGCTCCCTTAATTTCAACTGATATCGAATCTTGCGTTTCATATATTTTGTTCAGAACTTAGATACGAGGTATGCTATCAGGCATTTTTTGGATTGTATTTATTTCAGAAATTATATGAATTTTCTTTCGTCACAAGATGCCATTGCTGCTGTTTCAATATCGTTTTATTATATCGATGTCTTAACGCATTGTCGGCGGAGACACAAGTTGACATCTCTTGTTATTCGACTGTCTGTGACGGGAGGCATAAAAACCAATCCCACTATAGGCGCCTATGGGAATGTCTTTTACCTCGCCAAGTTGATCGTTGTGCCCGCTAGGGTTTCCGTGTTTATTTTGATTGGCGCGAAACTGAGTTTTTTCTTCATCGTGTTTTGAAAACCTTCCATCTTTATTTACAATTAACAACTAATAACAAATTATTTTGAACTTTAAGACGTTCAAGAAGGATTTCATTCTACTTTAAGTCAAACACATACACACAAAAAAAAACCTACAAAGTAGAAATATTTACATTCTTATAACAGATTGCATCTCTCGGTCGTCGTCGGAATAGAAAAAAAAATATTTACAAAGCATTTCTCGCCAAGAAAACGAAATATCGCCAAATATTGGCATCGAAAACACTCCCCATAGGCGTCTATAGTGGGATTGGTTTTTATGCTGACGGGAGTCTCTCATTCGCGTCTTTTGACATACAATGCCTGTAAATAAAATAGAATGGTAAATAAATATTTTGAAATCTGTACAAGGGTGTGATAACAAGGTTTATGCATATATATACGCTTTAATTATTTTGTTTATCTTGAAATTTTATTAGATGTAGGTAATAATCTCTGTCGAAAACATTTCGATTTGTAACGAAAAAAATGACCAAAAATAAAGACAAGTCTTATGAATGAAAAACGGAAAATTATGCAAATGAATTGTCAGACGCGTCCAGTGATGCCGCAAATGCATAAACGATGGTCCCGATAGTGAAGTAGTTTTGCTAGGAAAAGAAATGCACTTTTCACGCTCAGCCAGTAATACATCTTTGTTTGTGGCGGCTACTGTGAAGTGTTGACATCTCTAACGGCACCTCAGACTGCAATTCCGATATGGAGCCTAACATTTTTATTCCGCAGTAAGCCTCCAACTATTTGTTAAAGAACTTGATCATAATGGATTGTATCAGAATTCTGATGTATAGTTTTACTTTTGTGCACCAGAATGTAAAACCACAGAACAGCATTAATAATACGGTTTTGTTTTGTTATATGACTTAAAAATATTGTATTATCTATATTATATTTATTCATTTTTTTATTGTTTATATCTTATACTATTATTATTGTTTTATATCTTATGTTATGAAATCTATTTTTTTTATTCTTAAAATCTTACCATGTCTTATATGTTTCAAATACTTTATATTTTTAGACTTGTTATATTTTCTAAATTCTAAGATTTTACAGTTTCTAAATTCTCATTTACTGCATTTTAAACTCCGTTTTATATTTATGTTTTTTCATATTTTTATGTTTTATGCTGCTGAAAACTATAAGAGGCGACGGGTCTGAAAGCCTCTGCCATATCCCCTCGAATTGCCTTAATTGTCTCGACTTAAAAATATGTAGAAATCAAGACCGTATGCTTTAAACAGTATAACGACAACAATGAGTTAAATCTGCATATGAATATTAATTCACGCCGTTTGAACCTTACATCAAGCGATTACATTCCGTCTCATTTTTTATTGTTCCTCTTTTTGGGATCAACGGTTCCCAACTTCTCGGCCGCAGCCCACTTGTGAGCCTCGGATGGCATACGAGTGCGCCGCTAGTCAAGAGTCGAAGTCAAGGGAACTTCAAGAGCCGTCACTCGCTTTTTGCATTATAAACAAATTTTTATTCCTCTTACAATAAGGTTTACTGATTACTGACATGCTGTGTGTGTGTATGTGTGTGTTTGGATTTTTTTGACTCGTATATTTAGTTGCTGAGCCTTAAAATACTTTTGACACAACAGGTGGTCCGCACAACCAAAACGTTTGGAAACTGCTGATATAGATTATTATTGTTTTTCACTTGCTTCTCTTTTGTTAATTTCATTCGTATTTCACTCGTCAATTGATATTTCAAAATCCATTCCACATTCAAAAACTTTTCCTTTTAAATAATAGAAAAACAAGTCTGGCGTCATGTTTGAATTACTGCCTTAGCTTGTACAAAGGGCAAATCTGTAAACTTTGATCTATATCAGGGCATCATAACTGCACACTTTAGCCATATTTTACACAAAGCATTTATTTGGCTGTCTGTGTCTAAAGATCACGCAAAATAATGTTTCCTGCAGCTTCGTCAACAAAAGAACTTTCAGTGTCTACTAATGAGAATATAATGATATTATTAAAACGTATGTTTCTGATTTCTTACCACATGCACATGTCTGGGAATTGTATTTTTAAATAATTGGCCAATTAGGTGATGGAAATAATACGCTGTGATAGCACCGATTTACTTAGTATTATCAATATTTATGGATCTTTCCTAAACCTAAATTGGATAACTCATACTCAAGTGAGTTTGATCGAATGGTTACTATTTAAATTTTGCTCTATTGTAGTTGTATAATATGCTCACGACAGTACTAACACACTTTACAATAATGATCTCTGTGATCGAGGAAGAATTTTGGGAATTGCATCCTCATTTGTTTTCATTTTTTATTAATGAGGTTGATTTTCCTTCCTCTCTATTATTCATTTTTCTTCATGAAGATCAAGAAATATGAATAGATAAACATTTTATTACGATCTTAATCTTGATGTTATTCCCTCCTATTTTCTTCAATAGAGAAGAATTACATTCAATAGGAAACTTGCGAAATTGTCATAGTTATGTGAAGATCCTGATCTTCCGAACAGAAAAATGTGGTAATTAAGCGGTCAACAATTGTTATAGCATTCTGTATAAAATGGAAGTATATGCCGTAAAAATTAGTTTATTGCTCTTTCAAAACAGCGGAGATATTCTTTCTTGACTTTGAAATTTCCATCAAAGCATATTCATCTTATTAAAGTCGATAGATTTTTGGACAGAACAGGCAATTGGACGAAGTAACTAGATTTTTGGACAGAACAGGCAATTGGACGAAGTAACTAGATTTTTGGACAGAACAGGCAATTGGACGAAGTAACAGTGAAAACTGAAATTAATTTTTATAAATTGTCTATTTGTTGACACTGCTGTTTTATCCTGTTATATAATTAGAAAGATAAAAACTAATCCATTGCTGGTTTCAACCAAATGTTTTGCTTTCTTTCAGTCGTTCTTGACTTGTTCTAGCTGTGAACGAAACTCCTCTAAGATGTTAACAAAAAAATCTGAAACTTTTCTTGTACAGATAAAAGTTTCTGATGTTCAGCAACATCTTTTGAATTATCTAACAAGTTGTTGCTTTCGGTGAACTATCTTGAATCTCAACAACGGTGAATCTTCAACAACAACAGAAATCAAAGCTTGAATTTCTGGACAGATAACAGGCCTGTAATTAAGAAGTTACATGAGCACAATGAACAGAAAGAGCATAAATCTCCTAAAATAGTGCGGGTAAGACACCTATAATATATTACAGAATTTTGTAAAGCACGAACACAAGTGAGATTTAATTTATAGGGAACACAAACAATATTCCAAGTGAGAAAGCTAGTTTACAAATAAAAACGTAGCACATAGACTTTAATAAATGCTTCACCAAAAAAACTAAAGTCATCAATCTGTCACTAAGTAATACTGTCACCAAACAATATTTCCAAAACAGCAAGAATGGTTGTAGCATTTAAAATAAAAATTAACATTACCGCTGACCTCTAACATTCATGGTTCTATCGTAAATTGCTTTGTCCTCCTAGAGCTAATAACTGAGCCAGGGATTTTCGTCAGCTGTCTTTTACAATTGATATTCAAAGCCTCCATATTTTTAGAGTTTTCTTATAATAAAAAGTAAAATCAGAATTTTATAATGCAGTGTGAAGATATTAAACATGCTAGATCATTCTTTTAAAATGAAATTTCGCTTCCAAGTCGTTAAGTGCGCATCAATCATTTACTTGGTGTCTTATTGAAAGTGGTAATTATCTTTATAACAGTTTTTATTATGGCAACAGCATGAAGAAACTCACAGAAGACCATCAGGAAGATTTTTAGTAAAAACAAAATTACTTCCCATTAACCCTTTGCGGACAGGTACGGCGTATAATGTGCGCCACTGTTCACCGATCTCGAGATTGAGGTGTAGGAAATCCAGTGAACGAAGAAGATAGCGGCTAAAATTCGGCCACAAACGTGTATATTAACCATCCATTCAAACCCCTCATCTTATTACACTATGAAAAATGAAGTTTTATTAATTAAATAAGCACAGAGTTGGAAAAAATGGGATGACGTATAAAGTGCACCAACCTCATCTAAGTGTTCTAAAAAGTTACCTGTCCGCAAAGTGTTAATTAGTAATGAATAAAATCTTCTTAACCTCTTGTGCGATTTTATTTAACCTCTTAATTAGATGTCACCACCCATTAGGGATATTTTTTATTATTTCAATCTATTTAGGATGGTAAAGGGTACTTGAGACATTCAGACTTGTCCAGGTGATTTTTGTATTTAAAATCAATTGTTACATTGACTTAAATACGGATTTAAATAGCAAAAAATCTGTAATTCGATGCACGTGTCAGAGACGCCATTGTGTGTTAAGAGTTAATAAATTTGATATTTGATTTGATTTGGTATACTCAAAATCTACGAAAACTGTATCCTGTGTCATCGATTTTTTTTATATAAAAGTTAAATCTCTTAACATTGATAGCAGAGAATAACAAGATTGAATGAATTCAGGAACTTAAGACACCGAATATTTTTGATTCTGGAAATAAAACGATCAAAACAAGATGATAAAATGCAAAGCTCAAAAGAAACTACTTCATATATCAACACCAACATGAGGAAAATGGCCCATTCGCGTAAACGCTGACATTATCATGTTTAAAACTATAAAATTAGAACTTTCCTCCTTTGAAAGTGATTTAAGCAAGTTCAACTTAATTGGTTGCCGTTGGCTGTTTTTGAGGAAGAGCCGCAATTTGCACGTGGTTTGGGTGTGATACAACTATCCTACTGACTTATTTTTCCATCTAAATGCCTTCACCCTGCTACGATTTTTTATTCAAATTTCTCGCTCTATTTTTTAAAAAAATGTTTTTTTCTTTTTTAAAATTAACTCATTATTCTTGTACTCTCCAACTCGAATTAATTTTTCAAACCCGCGTCGGCCCACTAGCCCAAAGGGGTTTAGAGTGTTTTAAATGTTGGCGGGGGCCATACAAAAGGTCGCAGGCAAATCGAAGCCCTACGAAAAATAAATATTAGACAATCATGAAAAGCATTTAGAAAGAAAAAAAAATCCCCGTATGACAAAGGGAAAAAAACAATTGTGAAAAACAATAAAGCTTGAAAATATAACAATAAAAACATAACAGATAATAATTTTGATATAATTAATTCCAAATAATAGAGTGTTAAAACGGAAGCAAAATAATTATTCCAATTAATTTTTTTGAGTATAACAAGAAACCTGGTTAAATCCATATGATGGTTCTTCCCTCGATTTTCTTTTATATTTCCACATTGCGGCACGTTTTGTTTTTATCTTCGTAGTAGCAGAATCGAGTACGAGTTTTGGAACAGATCTTAGATCGCTTGGGTCCAAATTTGATAAACCTCCACAATTTTGGTTCAAAAACCCCATACTAACTTTCAATTATCTGGATTGTGGGGATTTTAATTTATCGCGTTAGCATATGAACGAAAAGATAGATCGTCAGACAGTCTAAACTTCGGCAGATTTCGCCCAAAATTCGAACCGTGTCTGCAGTTTTAGAAATAAAACCACATACTAACCTTTATTCATCGATTTTTAAGTTGCCGCGTTCGCATGCACACGGACAAACTGACCCCGTTGACGAAATTTGGTTTGAAGACCACAAGCGAAATTTCATCTGCCTGATTTGTTTCGTTCTAGAATTATCGTGTGCACTAACAGACAAACACAAGGGCGGATCCACGTGGCTTTGGCGGCTCAAGCCCCCCTTCGGGCCTAAAATCATAGACTGTTCAGAATGCCTATATAAATTGAATTTTTTTAAAAAAATGCTTATCTAGACTTTTCATGAAAGTAATTATAATATAGTAAAAGGTCAGACACAAGTGCTTATTTACGGGGGCGGAAGGGGGAAGGACCCCTTTCACCTCCCAGAATGGCGGGAAAATTGACGTGTTATTTTTTTTTTCGGGTTCGGTTTTTCGGAGGCTTGTATCAGGGCTTTCGAGATGTGAATCCAAAATAAGCAAACCGGAAAGCTCGTTCATACATAGGGAGGTCTAAAAGACGTAGTTTCATCAAAATCGAGTGGTCGAATATTTTGACGATTATGGTACTTTCTTTTTCTATATTTTGTATCCAAAAAGTTAAAACAAATAGTGTTATTAGTTAACTTTATAACTAACTTGCAAGAACTTTACTAGGCAATTTATGTTTTATTTTGAAAAAGTTGTTTGAAGAACAGAGGTGTTATGTTCGAGTTAATCTACTTTTATGCGATGTTTTAAGTATGAAAATTACATTTTCTTTTGCGGAAAATACCTTGAATTGGTAATTTCATAAACATAATAGGTAATAGGATTCTACAATATTGTTACGAAAATCGTCTTGCGTGTGTGCGGTGGAAACAGTCCGACAAGCTGGTAACGAAGAAACGACGCTTTATTCACGAATACTCCGGAAAACACAAACACAGGAAAAAACACAGCATTTTCACAAATTGGTAGAACAAACAGACGGCAAATCTCATATAAGAACAGAAATAGCACGAACTCAGCGTCTAATACCTGATCAACTCGCGATGCGAACAAGACTCCAAAGAGAACTCCGAAGACGTTCAAAGACGATTCAACACACACACTGTGATCCGAGCACGGTCTATTTATAGTCACCTCGACAGGCCGCGACGTCTTTTGGAATCATCTGGATAAATCCGGATCTCGGCCCCTAATAGAGATATCAAGAAAATTCCAGTACTTTTGAGATCCCACATTTCGTCGCCAAAGTTGCCAAATTTGTCGCAAAGGTCGGGGGTCTATGACTCCATTTCCACGGAATTCCCATACATACCCCTGTAGAACTCTCTTCCCAACCATAAGACTAACATTGCTGGGAAGCGACATTCGATGTTGGTAACAATATATACCGTTTCTTTATTTGGCAAAAGCAGTTTCCTCTTTCTCATAGAATTGTATGAAGAAAAGTTGCTGTGATTGTCAAAAAAGTTGACATCAAGATTTTGATCAAGCTACGTTTCTTACACCCTCAAGTCCTAAAATACAACTTTTCGAATTTTATTTATGCATTTTAAAAAAATGTAATGAGCTTATTGGATGAGATTTTGTCCTTTCATCAAAATGCATATCTGTATCAATATTTGTTCAAATTCCGTCAATGATGAACTAATCAAAAATATATTGTGCCCACTAAGACTAAAACTGAATTCTGAAACGATTTTAAATTCTTATTTTAAATGTAAGCAGTTTTAAAGTCCTAATAACAAAGGGCTGTTTCGCTATGATTTAAAATCACTTTACTGCTGTTACATTAATTATAATTTTCATTACTGCCGTTTTTCGAACTAAAATCAATCACTCATAACTTTTTATCGTTTATTATCTCTAAAAAATATGGTTTTATATTTTTTTATTAAAACAATTAAAGATTTAAAAAATCGTTTTCTTTATGTTTCAACAGCTTCGTGTCGCTAAACTTTACTCATTGTTCATATTCCGAAAGAATGTACTCTGTTATTGGATGGCTTGCCATTCTTATCTAAATTTAATTTCCTTTGGAACATTTTTTACCCTAAAAGCGAACGTGATGAGAAGCAGTATCGTAAGAAACCCAGAGAAAAATTATCTGCCTGGATACCTTTTTTAATACATTTAATTACCTCATTATTTCGGTGTTTCGCCGTTGTTTGAAATAATCGTAATTTTCTGTAATCTTATCGTTTGCGTTGTGCATTTGTTCCAGAAGAATGTAAATTATCTGCTGTTTATTTATTCGATAAAAAGCTCTGGAAACAAGCGACACAAAAATTAAGATGTTTCCTCTTACTAAATTTCATTATTTTTAATATGTAAGAAAAAAATACACAGAAAAAGGAGAAAAAATGCGTTAGTATAAAAACTGTGCCTCTTGTTACATGATTACGGAAATGATAATTTTTTTTCCGATTTGCATAAAACGTGACAATTTCTGTAAAATAATTAAAAATAGTGGAACAGAAGTAATTAAATTAGCAAAAAATAAAACACTTGTTGCTTTTACGGATTTAACCTTATTTTCTACAAATGTTTACGATGCAGAAAACATGAAAACTGTATTTATTATTGCTGTTTTAATCTATATGATATGAATTCGTCTTTTGCAAAAGTGGAATGTTTAATACCTCATTTTATTTTTTTAAAAATATCTTATTCTTAAAATAAGGGTATAATATTATTTCTTAAAATCACGCAAATGGCTATTCAAAGCAAGAAAGAAGATTTACTAAAAAATTAGTCATTTATTTTTTACCTCTTTAGAAATGCGTTTTTATAATTATGTTTTTAAAATTTTTCACGATAAAGTTTTAATAATTTAATTCCGTCAGAAATTCGGTGGGTCAAAAAACAATCAAATTCATTCTTTTGATTATTATCCGTCGGCACTTCAAAATTGCTTCTCATTTATACTACTGATCGTTTCAAAAGGCCAAGACTAGCACTTTTTGACGATTTTACTCCGGAACGGAGTGACAGGCAATGAGTAAGATGAGCGCATTTCCGGACTTCTTTGTTAGATCACGCTAAGTAAAATGTAAACATCTCCCCCTCCATTTTTCGTTTCACTCCTATTTTGGAGATATCAACTCCGGCTGGCGCATGCGCAAAAGCGCGGAGGGTTTCGGAGTCCGAGAACGTACAATATGCAATGTGGTGGGAGATGCTGTTATTACGTCTCATTTAAAAGCAACTCTCGTTGGCACGTATAAAGATTGATCGAATTTCTAGCCAAAAATAGTGGAGAAAAAGTAAAAGATTCTTTTCCAGTTAAAAATGCTTTTATCAATTAAAATTATTTTGACTTAAATACTCAGTAAGTCATATCCTTTGCTATATCGAAAGGTTTTCACTTCGGTGCGATAGGCATTAAATTTGCTACTCGTGAAACTGAAGAATATAATTATGATATTAAAATACGCTTTATTATATAGCGCCAAAATGCTGTCATGTTTGCGTAAATGATAAATGGTGTCTGCGAACAATTTTGAACCTCTTGTCCGAAACATCGTAGTATGGCATAGATGATTCTCGGATTCTGAAACCCTCCGAGATTTTGCACATGCGCCAGGCGGAGTTGTTTTACTAAAATAGGGGTGAAGTGAGAAATGGAGGGGGATGTATTTACATGTTACTTAACGTGACCTAACAAAAAACTCCGGAAATGAGCTCATCTTATGCATTGCCTGTCACCCCTTTCAGGAGTAAAATCGTCAAAAAGTGCTAGTCTTGGCATATTGATACGATCAGTAAAAGTTTTAGGCTTGAGTCATCCGTCTTGATCACTAGCCGTTGCATATTGTGTGTAAGGATTTTTGAAGCATGTTTGGAGAAAGAATGCCCGTCCGTCTGTCTTATAGCAAATCTTAAAGGCAGGCTTCTTTCCTTTTTACTTTCTCGTATACGAAGTATACAAAGAGAAAGTATTGTAATCGTCAAAAAATTCGAACTCGAGATTTTGACGAATCTCCACGTTTTAGACCTCCCTGAGACCGAAAAACACAATTTTGGAATTATGTCTGTGTGTCTGTCTGTGAACACGATAACTCGAAAACTATTAGAGCTACGGGGATGAAATTAGGTATGTGGTCTTTAAACATAATATGTAGGTTTCTATCAAATTTTGGACAAAATCCGTCTACGGGAAGTCTGTCTGCTTGTATGTCCGCGGTCATGTGAATACTATAACTCTAAAACTTGAATAGCTAAATGGATAAAATTTGGTACACAGTTTTATCGTTATGAATGTAGGTCTGTATAAAAATTTGGGCCAAATCCGTCAAAAAGAGGCGTTCAAATTGCATATTCAATTTCTTTTAATCCGATTCTCATGCGCATGCGTATTGGTAACAATCTGTTATTGTTGTAAATTTTATTTACAACAATAAATAACGTTTTCAAACATCAATTGTTAACAATTTTTTATTGTTGTAAATCAAACCGATCTCATTATTTCAGTAAATCTTTTATTCACGCGGTTTTTGCAATTGTTACGGTTGTGGTAGTATAAATTGTTTTCTTGGGAATTCAATTCCAAAGCAGAATTTTCGCTTTAGTATTCATTGCATTGCCTATTTTATCGCGCCTGCTTCAAAGTAATATTTTTTTGAAACGTGGCAACAGATATTTTATTTCAGGTTTGTTTGGTTTTTTTTTTTTTTTTTTTCTCGTATACGAAGTATATAAAGAGAAAGTATTGTAATCGTCAAAAAAATTCGAACTCGAGATTTTGACGAATCTCCTCTTAGAAAGTATACGAGAAAGTTTAGGGGAGACTACTCCCGCTGGTTACTTTCTCGTATACGAAATATACAAAGAGAAAGTATTGTAATCGTCAAAAAATTCGAACTAGAGATTTTGACGAATCTCCACGTTTTAGACTTCCCTGAGTCCGAAAAACACAAGTTTGGAATTATGTCTGTGTGTCTGTCTGTGAACACGATAACTCGAAAACTATTAGAGCTACGGGGATCAAATTAGGTATGTGGTCTTTAAACATAATTTGTAGGTTTCTATCAAATTTTGGACAAAATCCGTCTACGGGAAGTCTGTCTGCTTGTATGTCCGCGGTCATGTGAATACTATAACTCTAAAACTTGAATAGCTAGATGAATAAAATTTGGTACACAGTTTTATCATCATGAATGTAGGTCCGTATCAAATTTTAGGCCAAATCCGTCCAAGGGTTGACTGTCCGTCGATTTGTATAGTCGCATACTTGTAAAAATTATATCTCCTAAACCCTTTGGCTTAGATAAACAAAAATTGTTATGACGTTTGCTAATATTAGTTATAGATCTGTGCTCAAATTTCGTTTCAATCCGTTGGAAAAAAAGGTGTTCAAATTGCATATTTGGTTAAAATTGCACATTGCGACTCTGTTGGCGAGCGTTTCGTTTATTTTACTCAAGTTAGTATAGTTGGCTTTTGACCTTGGCGGTCTGCGAAATTGTAGCTTCGAAAGCGCTTCGTTTCCTCCCATTTGGTCCTTTTTTCTTAGTCCAGTCATTAGGTAGTTTTTTTAAAACAAATTCTGGTGGAGTCGTAATTTTTTGCTCCTATATGTTTTTTGGGGTGCTGATTACGAATCTGAGGTTTCCCATCAAAAATTTTTGTTGGAATTTTAGTTATAGCCAAAAAACATGTCAAAATTGACTTTTCCCCCAGTTTTTTGCTTATATTTCAAAAACTATCAACTTTTTTATGTTATCATCATACATCAAAATAATCAGCACAAAATTCCCTACAATTTATGTATGTACTATTTTTTCGATACTCGTACTGTTTAGGCGCTATAACTGGTTGAAGTTTGGCGAAAGTTTGACATACCTGTTAGCGCGGCTCGAACACTAACAAATCTTCCTATTTGTATGCACTAAAATTTACTATCCCACTATTAATACACTTTACTTTTTTAATACACTTTTGAAAATAAATTTTTCATCTGTTATATGAGAAATGAAAGTAATTTAGTCCCGAGCAATGCAGGGCATAAGTACTACTTATGAATAAAATTTCTTGATTACCTCTAAAAAGGCTGATATTGATGGAAATTTAGAGCCACTTTCAAAATAAATGTTATTTAGGAACAACTAAAAGTACTTAGTGTAGTTTTTAATTAAACTTTATTCAAATTAATTAATAGAAATTAATAACTTGGTATCTAGTAACCAAGAAAAAAAAATGACATAAAAAAAAGATAATATTCTAAACTTTACAAGTCATAATAACTTAATAATAATAATACAACCTGCAATTATAAACATGATCTTGGTATCTACATCCCAGTCTCTTACTTTATCTTGCTTGCTTTGAAGCTTATGGTCCAATATCTTTTGGAAGATCATCTGTGTCTTCCTCGACATGCAAAGATAAAGACGCCTCAACTAAATCATCGAGCCGTATTGGTTCATCATCATCATCCTCATCACTATTAATTACTTGAATCTTCCTGTTATTGCAGTTGTCCCAACAGTGAAGACCCAAAACTGAGTAAAACAGTCTGGCCTTCCTACAGCTGCAATTTCACGTGCAGTTGCAGAATATCTTCAGCAGGATAGAGTCAGGTGCAGGGGGCTTCAGAGTTTTGACAGGCTGGAGCCCACTGATTGTTCTTTCCAACCCCAGTCTTCAGGTCTCTTTTTATTGCCAAACCAGTTTTGGATCTGATTGTAAACTCTTCGGGAATGTTGGTGGGCAGCTGCTTCGGTTGGAGGAAGCGAAGCCATGTTGCAACTCTTGTTAAATGAAGATTTCATGTAATATTAATATCCGAGGCAGATATTGGGTAGCCATTGAATGCCACATGAAAGAGGTTCCCTGCATCCACAACAGCTTCAGGGGTTATATCTGGTTTCTTAAAAATTTCAATTACTTTGAGGAGATCATGATTGTTTTTCAAAGTGTGCACAAACTTCATTTTACCATAATTAAATAGAGCTGATGTGGTGTCACATCCACTCATGGCATGTATGAATAAAATGTTATCGGCGATTGTTTTCTCTAAAGCAGTGTGAGGAGAAAATATCTTTTCAGCAATTTTCAATTTTCCTGGTTTTAGGAAATATACATGGCCAAAGGTGAAAATGCCTATTAAGATGACGAAAAGATCAATATCTTCACTTATGACAACCACAGACGGATGTGTTGGGGCCAAGGCTAGAGCCGAGTTCACAATTAAACAATCAGCATCTTCGTCTGCTTTCTTGCATGCCATGTTTAATGAGGAGAACTTGTTCACCAGGATGGAGATGAGTCGATCCCTGTTCTTCGGATTGGCCAGGAATTTTTCTTGGGAAACTGTTGGTATCAATGAAATATTACTTCGCTTGACATTTGTTTCCGTGTTCTTCTGGCCCGTTATGCACATTTAGTGTCTCCTATTGTTTCATTTTCAGGATACCCATCGAAAATGACTAGAGCAGTTGATTTGTACTTTGTACGAACATATGTTACATAATTATCACTAATTGATGAAAAAGTTGAACCCCTGTTCCAGATGACTCTGTGCAGCAAGTAGCATCCATCAATAATATACACATTGCTTTCAACATTAAATTCCTGTGAACATGGCTTGAAAACTTTGTATTAAGAGGATTTCGTGCCTTTTTAGAGCTAGTGGTTGCATTCGGTTATTTCTTCTGAATTTCATAAAAATTCAGAAACTTCCTTGAACTCTTTTGATACCAAGAATACCTTCCTCCTTGACCATGTGACAATTGATTCTTGAGTCTCCAGCAACGCCAGTGCTTGATGAAATCAAGTTAGAAGTTTCTGGGAAAGGATTATAGTGCTTGAACCACTCCACCATTTTCCTGCAATCATCATTATCTCGCTGAACTCTTGAGTCACTGATTTTCAAATGTTGATCAGAGCTGGTCAAATCAACACCAGAGAATTCTTCAATTCCATAACAAATATGTTGGAGCGCTGTCATTCCCTGCGTCCACCTAGCCAGTACACTATCACTGACACCACGGCCATGAGTGAGGCCCGCAAATGTTTTCAAGTTTTTCATTAATGGCTGTCCAACAGGGCTTCAGACAGACGAGTTCATTTGCCAAGACGGGGAGAAATACGAAATGTAAAGCAGGTATGGACAATAACAGATATAGCTATGTTGAAGTCTCTTAACTTTTTAAAAAATTCTTGAGATTTACTCTGTGTTTACTTCGCAACCGCGAAAGCGAAAGCCAGGTAATACCAGGGGTAAAAAGATTTAGAACGAATTTTGTGCAGATTATGTTAGTATATTCAAAATATAAGTGATAAAATCTTTATTTGTGCAAAGAACTTTACGATAGAAAAAGTATATTAATTAAGCAGAAATTTATTTAGTAAGATAGATAAATTCGCGCATACAGATAGGATGATTTGTTGCTGTTAAAGCCGCGCTAGCAGGTAAGTCAAACTTTCGCCAAACTTCAACCAGTTATAGCGCCTAAACGGTACGCGTAACGAAAAAATAGTACATGCATAAATTGTAGGGAATTTTGTGCTGATTATTTTGATGTATGATGATAACATAAAAAAGTTGATAGTTTTTGAGATATAAGCAAAAAAACTGGGGGAAAAGTCAATTTTGACATGTTTTTTGGCTATAACTAAAATTCCAACAAAAATTTTTGGTGGGAAACCTCAGATTCGTAATCAGCACCCCAAAAAACATATAGGAGCAAAAAAATTACGACTCCACCAGAATTTGTTTTAAACCATCCCTTTTTAGCACCTAATGACTGGACTATCTCCCTTTTGGCGAATTCTGGTCCTGCTCGGATTATGTTATTTCCGTTTTGTCGTTTCAACGTGTGCTGTACAAAACTTGTTGCGTTCTGGGAATAAGCAGATTCGAAATTTTTATCCGAGCGAGTTTGCGGGGAACTGACTTAATTTCGCTTATTTTTTATCTCCACTGCGCTAGGGGTTTTAGCTTATTTTTTGTCCCTACATGTGTTAGGAGTATACGAGAAAGTTTAGGAGAGACCACTTCCGCTGGTTTTTCGTTCAACTGTTTTTATATCACGCGATTTATAGATACCATGCCATCCTACAAGCTTTCAGTTTTATAATGTACAGACGACTGCCGAAATCTGAAATTCTTCGACGAAATTTTTTAAATTTCATTTAGTCTTTAAAAATTTTCCATTAAAATTTTCACATTTTTATTCACAAAATCAGGAAGGTAGATTTATCATATCCAGATTAATGTTTTCAAATTTAATTCATTTATTCGAAATTATTCTGATAACATTGTCTCGGATCTTGATTCAAAATTAATGCATTTATCTGCGTATATCATTAAAAATCTTTCCATTCATTATTCTAAAAAATTTGAAAATCCTTTTATCCAGAATATCTTGTTATACATTTTAAGTTTCATTTATCATAAAAAGTTTTCAAGTTCCTTTACTGGTTAAAAGGTTTTTTTTCATTTTAGAATCACTTGAATCTGTATTTTAAAAAATTAATATAACTCGGAATTAATAAAGTATCAGATTTCTACCGAATCTTCAATATCTGTTCTTGGAAACTTACAGACATCCATATAAAGGAATGAAACATTTTTATTTATTTTTTAAAAGAAGAAAGGTTTCTTGATTTTCTCTCCGTCGCGTGTTTTCTCTCGAGTTGGAAAAATTGAATTCTGCCGAGAAATGTAAATTAAGGGATTTCGTACCTGTCTAAATTCCTTCTAGCTTTCCGTTTCAAAAAAATAAAATAAAAAATGTAAAGTTTCTTCCCCTTTAGAATCGGGAGTGAAGCATTTATGTGCAGCTGAGTCAGATAAGCCAGTTAGTCATGCAATTCAAAAATTGGAAACACTTTAGATATTTGTGTGCCATTTCTCTTTCGGTTGCGGCATTTTCATACATGACCGATCTTCATTTTGTATTTATGCGCATCCATTTAGAAATTTCTCGAAAGTGTTGGAGTGAGATGCATTTTGTGTAGAAATTATCGATTTTTGCCTTTGTATAAGGTATTGCTTCGAAACTTGAATTCTGAATAACAGTTTGAATAATGTCCGATTCTTCTTTTTAGATACAGCCTTTGAGTTAATTTTGGGAAAAAATATATCTAGTTAAATCTTATAAGCCAGAAAACAGTAAAAATATTCAATTTTCATTATCGAATGAGATTTTAAAACGCTTGAGTATGATTATAGAATTAAAGTCAATTTTTTAAAAAAACAAACAAGAAAAAAGAATTTAAAAAAAGAATTACGGAACTATACTGATAATTTTAACATTACAGGTTTCCACTTTTATTACATTTATTTTTCAAGTTTATTGATGAACGATTTTCATTTTCCCTTTTCTCTTCAATAGAATTTACCTATAAGTTTCAAGATGCCAGTGATGGGAGTTTTGCTCTCAACCTCCGATACCTACTTCGTAATTATATTCCCGATTTGATAGTTGCTTTAAACATGAATTTTGGTTACCAGGAAGGAAAAATTTTTAATCTGAAATTTTTTTTATTAGTAGCATGAAATATCTCACTCATTCCTCAATTTATCGTTCACTCATACACCGAATATGTTCAGGTAGAAATGAGCCATTGGGAAACAAATCATTAGAAAAATCTTATTCTAAACAAAAAAAATAGTTTGCTTATATAAACCCCAAAAAAGTTAAATTTAAGTTTTTGAACTGAAACTTCGAATTAAATTGGGTAGAATAAATAAATGCACGCATGTAAATGAATGCAGATAAATAATATGAATTATTTATCTGCGTTTACGTACTCTATGTTCCGCGCTTGTTCTAGAAAAAAAATCGTCTGCTATTTATTCGATAAAACGCTGTTTTGAAAATGAGGGATTTAAATTTAATTCTTAGAATCGTCTTATGACAGAAAATTAATTTAATTGTTTCAATACTGATTAAAAAATGTCATCATTTTGATAAAAGTTAAAATATGACCTGCCAACAATCGAAATTAACAAACGATTGCATTAATGTTATTTTCTGTGATGCAGAAATCACAACATATATCACAGTGCAGAGTAACCAGGTAACACTAAGTAACCAGGGCCGTCTTATCCATTGGGCTAACTGGGCTCTAGCCCAAAGGCGCCAGTGATCCAAAGTCGCATGCAAATTTACTACACTGATTTTACTTAGTAATTTGATTTTGAACCAAAGAAATTATTTAATTATAATTTTAAATATGAAAGGATTACAATTTGTCAAACTATTAGACGTTAATCAGAGAACAGGCGAGTTTCTCTCTCTTTTGATCTTCATTTATTTTATTAGGACTTTATTATTTCATTTATTTTCTTTAGACCGCAACCGTTTAAATTCCTAGTTACGATTCTGATGGAGAGCCAATTATCTCCAGCCCAGGGCGCTGAGATTTGTTAAGACGACCCTTTAAGTAACTGCGGATTTCACTCGTAAATGGAGATTATTATTATTTTAGGTATATTTACATATTTCGAAAAGTCAAACTCATCTTGCTGTTTCGTAATTGGTACTACAAACGGCATTCGATAATATCTTGTATTGATGGGGTGTTGCGCTTTTGTTTGGCATACACTTAACAATAAAAAAGAAAATTGGCATTTTTTTTCTGTTGAATTTTTTTTACATCTGCAAAGGCAGACGAAAGAAAAGACGCAGAGCAAGCTCACAAAAAGTTATGCACCATGTGTGGAGCCGAAGCTTGACGTGAATGACAATTTCGAAAAGGCTTCCCAAAATTTCGTGCAGTTAAATTTACTGTCCAGTTGAAGTTATGGCGGCCAGATCGAGGCAATCGTCAATGCAGATGGTTTTGGTACAACGCAGAAACTCAGTGTTTCCCATGCATGCATTTAAAAGTGTTTAAAACAACTTGGCTACGAAAATAAATTGAAATTAAATTTCCTCATAAAATGCCAGAGGCTCTTTTAACAAAACGCAGTGACTTTTGCGATTTGCTCATGAAAGTGGTCCACTTTTGAAACGCTTGATGACTGGCGATCAAAAATGGGTGTTAACAATAATGGCAATCATAAAGATTGTGGAGAAAGCAAGGTGAAATAGTTCGAACAACATCCAAAGCTGATCTTCATCCGCAAAAGTTTGTTATCAGTTTGTTGAGATTACAAAGGAATTATCTTGTTTTAAATTTTACCTCGCAACCAGACGATTCATTCAGATGTGAGCATTCAACACAACTAACAAACTGAACTATTCAGTTACAGAAAAGCAGGTAAAGAGGAGATGTATTATGTCTCACCGTGCCAATGATGGGGCCATACACATCTTTGGCCATTCGAAAATAATTATCGGACCATGGTTAGTATGTGTTGCCAAATCTAACATAGAATCCTGATCTTGCTGCGTCTGATAACCGTTTGTTTTATTCTCTGCAACATTTCTTGAAAGGTAAAAATTTCCATAATGACGATGATGTCAAATCGGATTTGGTTAAGTTTTTTGCTATTGGAAATCGAAAGTTTTAAGAGCGTTGTATATAATGCTTCCTGTTGGCAAAAATGGACAATATGTTAATGAATCAAGTTAGTTCGTTTGAAAAAGTAAATGCCTTCCATTTTCTATAAAAAATTTGCAATTACTTAGTTGCCAACCCAATACATTCTAACATGGCTTGTTGTTACTATTTTGCATATAAAATATATTGAACTTGATTTGAGTATTAAAAATGAGAAAGTCATTTTATAATTCCGAATGCATTTTTAGTAAAAAAAGAAATTGAACACACACACACAGAAATATTATTTTATTTGTTAGACTAGTATTCTCTTCTGATGTTGAACTAGGTTATGAAGAAAGTAAATGCAAAGCAGAAGAAAATGTATTGCTTTAAAATATTATAAAAACATTTATCAAAAATTTCTACTCTTTAACAATGCATTTCGAAGGATTAAAAACATTTTTTTAAAATTGTCTTAAGATGTTTTTTTTTTGTTTGTTTTATTTTTTAAATTTATTTTAAGCCAGATTGTTTTCTTTTAGTTTTAGTTTTTAGCTGAATCATTTTTTTACACGTCTGGTTCATTTTTATGAAATGTATTCGTAATAACTTGATCGTAAATTCTACATCTGTTTCGAAAAGTCTGGTCTTATCTTATCACCATAGTTCTGTATGGTTTCATCTTGTAATTATCTCTATAACCGTGTGTTCTAAAGTGTTGTTTTATATTTGATTTTGATCTTAATTTTTCATATTCTGATCATTCTCACAAAGTTTCCTGAATCCATTTTGACCATTTTCTCAATGCTTTATCTCAAAAGGTAAAGTCATTTAAAAGTTTGCATAGCATGTTTAGGCAATTGGATGCAAGAAAATGGTAAGTTACATTTCTGTAAATGTTTATAATTATTTGATTAACATTTGGGTATTTATTCTCCATTTCCATATTATTTTTTCCCGCTTTGTTTAACGGTTAATGCTTTTTATATCTGATGAAAAAGTCATGTTTGGGTAGAGGTCATTCAGATCACATGATATTTTTCGACAATCGTGTCCCGTTTGTAGTTTTCTCATTTCTTTAAATACCAAAATGAACGAAATGTCTCTTAAAGGAGACTCGGATATTTAGCGGAAAGGAAATTGAGCAAGCACGCCTATTTGAAGTCCGTATCATTAAGTCGGCAGTGATTTTTAAAATCCAGCCAATATAATTAATTTTTAGTAATTATAATTTCATAGTTAATAGTCATCTTATAAATTGTTTAATTATAGTATAATATTAATGTATACATAATAATTAAAAATTATAATTATAAGAGTATTCTGAAAGAGGAACTGACACTTAGAAGATATTACATTATGGCTGTTTAGAGTCCGTGGCAATAAATGGGCTTATGAATTTATGTAAGTTTCGAGATTTTTATAAATAAATATATTAAAACAATTTATCAGTTTTAATATTTATAATTATAATAGTATGTAGTTGCAGTATAGAATATATAAAATAATAAAAAAATATGATTACCTGTCCGGTACCTAATCACATACAAATGGAAGTAATCAATGGCGACTCGATTTTAGCACAAAAATCTATGAAGTTGAGGTGTCTGAATTTTTCAAATATTTGACAGCCAGATTTGAAAGCTTCCAAAATTAAAACAATAAATAGAAAATTATATTTGCTAAATTAAAATACTGACTATATTAAAGAACTAAATAACGGTCCCATGAGAGATCTATCTGAGAAAAGATGGCCCAAAATGCTCAGAAGCCACTGCGGTTAAGTCCAGAAACCAAAATTTGAGATTGAACGTATCATTTAATATGTTAATATTTGATTTATTATTTTGATTAGAAAAGCATATAAAGTCCTTTTCCTCAGGGTAGGTTCTGAAACAGAACAAGATATCTACAGGAAGCGACATTGACAAAAATTGGAAAATATCAAAACATAGACTTAACTGTCACGAAAAGCACTTCCACTTCTACGGAAACAACTGAACCCTACAAGAACTCTGCTGAAATCGGAACTTTACTTTTTAAGCTAAATGGCTGGAGCGTTGCACGTATAGTGCTATCGTTAAATCTATTTTTAAAAACTCCTGTATCTTAACTATGTAAATATTTTATCTAATTAAATTCTTTAGTATTCATTACAGAGGAGCTTTCTTTATTGAATTCATGATGATTGGTTTACGTTTTCGTCATTGCGGGATTATTCCTTTTTAGAATGACCAATTTTCAGGATCGACTCGGCAACTGTGAGTACATACATGATTTATGAATTATCTTGTGTTTATATTTCTGATGACGCTGATTGTCGAGACATTAACAGCATTGGCTTCTCAGCGAGTCACATGATGCTTCTCCCTACGTTAAAGAAATGCGATGTATTTAGATGCATTATAAATGCGTATTGTATATGTGTAGAATCTTTGACTCAAAACCAGATTGCCATACAGTGAAAACGCATGTAGATTGCAGCCCCTCTTATCTGCACACTAGAGGGATTTGGGAATTTGTCAACAAGCTTGACACTCCAAAGATTTTATTAGATTTAAACATCCATGACTTTTGGCCAAAAAAGAATGGGACGCATTATTATAAAGCTAAATCCAAAGCAGAAAATCGTATTATTTCCAAAAACTGAAAGTCGGAAATCGTTGGAAGGAAAACTTTTCCGACCAAAAAAATATGCAATCTGTGACCTTGACTTTTCTGTCATCAGAAGAACAATAATAGCGGAACACAAAGTGTTTTGAACTGTTTCTTTCCTCACTGCTGCCAGTATGCCCTCATTAATTTGTTAATGAATGCTATTGTATACATAAAAATAGGTTCGAAAGTTTCTGTAGAATCAAAATTGTTTTTTGTGTAAGTTTGTTATCTTTCATCTCTCGACAACGCGGCTCGTTTGATGTCTTCAGAAAAGTTTTAATAATGTATCTATAGAAACTGTTTTGCTAATAAGCTGTCAGCGGTCGTTAATGAAATAATGACAAGAAAAGAATATTGCATTGCGACAAATCAAACTTTATTACCGTATTGGTATACATCTAAGAATAACAAGTCCCAGCTCGTTTCAATTTTTGCTTGCTTTTTACTTTCTCGTATACGAAGTATACAAAGAGAAAGTATTGTAATCGTCAAAAAATTGGAACTCGAGATTTTGACGAATCTCCACGTTTTAGACCTCCCTGATTCCTAAAAAGACAATTTTGGAATTATGTCTGTCTGTCTGTGAACACGATAACTCGAAAACTATTAGAGCTACGGGGATGAAATTTTGTATGTTGTCTTTAAACATAATTTGTAGGTTTCTATCAAATTTTGGACAAAATCCGTCAACGGGAAGTCTGTCTGTCTGTATGTCCGAAGTCATGTGAACATTATAACTCAAAAACTTGAATAGTTACAGTTGGTTCGAACTTTTTATCAACGCAGGGGGAAGGGAAATGACAAATGTTTGAAAAGTATACGAGAAAGTTTAGGGGAGGCCACTCCCGCTGGTTTACCTTGAAATATCATTTTTCTTTCACATGCTACCTCGGAAAATGTGTTTTGGTTCTAATACAAACAGCAGTTCATAAATTTATATTTAAATTTTCGTTCGTTTTGTTAATTTTAGTTGTTTGACTCTTTGACCTGTCATCATGACCGCTGAAGTGTATGTTAAGTAAACGGGTATTCGAAAGATGTGCCGGTTAGAGGGTTAATGATGCCAATGTAAATCATAGTTATATATAAAGTAGCAGCTTTTTTGTGTGTTATTTCGCGATAATATAATGTTGATGTAGAATAAAAAATAATAAATAAAAATAATTGAAACTGACGTAAACAAGTTCCAGCCTATCATGTATTAAGATGCATAGCGGCTATTTCAACTGAGTTTGGCCTTCACTAATCATGATGTCTGATAACTACCATAAAGTGTATCTGTAGTTAAGTCATTGCGTCGTACTGAAATGTGTATGTTATTCATACATCTGAAAGTGGTATCTATTTCTTATATCTATCAAAAATAATAAAAAATAAGTATTTTTCCCGTGGTGCTGTACTATACATTAGCTTCAGGGAGCCAAATGAACAATTTTCATTTTGCTTTTTTGATGTATCGTTTTCTTCTAATTGTAATACTCTTACTATTAGTACTCTTTTTTGGGGTATACGGTACATTATAATAGTAGCGGCGGCTCGGGGGTGAAGGGATGGCGGACGCTCTCCTCCCCCACTTTTTTGCGAAAAAAAATAAATTTGTATTTCATTTTGCTTCCTAAAACTAGGAATTATAAGAACACAATAGTGTCTGGTTACACTAGCTAATGTTGTGATTAAATTTTTAAAATTTATTGTCTATTATAGATAACAATTATAGATAACAATTATAGATAACAATTATAGATAACAGCTGGTCTCGACTTATTCCGAAGTATCACCTTGGCAAGACTCTAATACGCCACTAGTTTGAAGGCTTTACAACTTATTATTTCGTCGTTTAACAAGCAACACCACTTATATAAATTTTTTTGAAATTTCAAAGAGGGAGAAAATATTCAATTTTTCGCAGCCAATAACAAATATTTCTGAATTTTTTTCCCACATCTGGTAGGAACATGCGGTCTTATTTTTATATTAAATGTTTAAAAAATTCAGAAATATCTATTATTGCTTGCAAAAAAAGAGTATTTTCTACCTCTTTGAAAGTTCAAAAAATTGAGAGAGGTGGTTTTTGCTTGTTGAACGTCGATTTGTTGTCCACGCGTTTTTTTAGACATCATGCACCATTTACCTAAAACAACAACATATTGATGCATAATAACATAATTAAATATAAAAAGAATAGTTGAAAAATTGGAATTTTTAAGTGTTGTAGTTAAATCCCAAAACTTTTAAATGACATAACTACTAAAAAACAATCCACTGTAAAGAAACAATGAATAAAGAAATCGCTCTTGAAGGCAGTTATCGCTCACCTTGATGTGAAGTTTGTCATAAAGAAATAACCAATCATAAAGAAATAAGTTTGTCATATAGAAATAATCATTCATAAGAAATTCTAGGAGCGCAAAACGAATAGCATTTAAGTTCACAAGAATCAACCGTTTGCCTCATAGATCAAAGTATGGATATCTGTCTTTGTCACGGTTGCAAATACTAACTTTTAGTATTTCCTGAGGTTAAATCCTCGGATTATTTTGAAGCGAGCTCCTATCTACGTAATGGCCCATAGGAAGAAAATAGCGGACACCTCCGCCATTTTCTTTACTCTTTTGCTGTCGCCATGTTGCGTGAGAATCGTCTAAGTACCGCAAAGAAAAAGGATCAGTGGAATTAAGATTAAGTGTTGGAAGACTCACCAACCCTGGAAAAATCGCTGTCTAAATGATTGATGTCTGGCTTCCCAACAGAAAAAAAGCAGGAGTGTTTTCTCCTATACTTTCTCAAGTACTTACACAAAACGGTCGTTGGATGTTTAGCTCAGAGAATCGAATATGCATTTTGAACCTTTTACCATTGACTGATTAAGTTCAAAAATCGATATAGATATTTATGATTTTGGTTGTCAAACGCGCATATCTAATTTATCTTACATGTTATGTTTTCAAATTAGTTTCGTGTTGACGAACACACGAATAGACAAACAAATTGACAGTTCACGAATTAAGTCAACAATTAAACACAAATCTACAATTCAGTGGAAAGATTACATATTGAAATTGACTCATTTAGCTTATGTAGCAACTTGGATTTGATAGGGAAATTATTAGCGTGCACCTTTCCTATCCGATGGGGAATTCAATTAGCCAGGACGAGTGTGGTCCAAAGCGTGGAATCGGTAAATTTTCCGATTTAAATATTATTTTAAATGTTGTGTTTGTGTGAAATTCGTGATCGTTAATGTGCTTATGTTCGTGATTGTCAAATAAATCATTGGAAAATGCAAATTAGAAAGGAACACGCAAAATTTAATTGGCTTATTCTGTTTTTGAGGTATCACTTTCACGTACGCACGAAAAGACATTTAGTCCCTATTAGAGCAATATGTATTGTGATATTGTTCTGATATTCTGAACGCCGTACAATATCGCGAAGCAGTTGTAGAACATCTTGTGCTAATGGGTGAATCCTTTCAGGGAATTGGTGTAAAATTTTATCAATACAAATCAGATAATAAAACCACAAGATTGAACTAAGGCTTTGTACATATTTTTAATAAAATTAAATTGAAAACTTTTTAAAAACACGATTTTATTGGAGATTTTTACAGATGTCTACCCAATAGAATTTCTTCACTTTATATATAGACTTTCATACCCACATATCTCAAGATATCGTAAAACAATATTTGTTCACGTTCCACATTTAGCTATTTTCAATTCTGACAGCTGCACCTGTCTTTTCCATCATCTCCACCCGTTCGGATTTCATGCCACGGAATAATCTCTAAAACTCGTATATATCGCTGGAGTCACGAAATATACAAAAATAGCCATGTGTAAGCGGTAGTTTGAATCCTTTTATTACTATTAATTTTTCAAATACGGAAAATACAGAAAGAAAATATTATAATTGTCAAAAAATTCGACCTTGAGGTTTCTATGAATCTCTGCGTTTAAGCCTCTCAAGGTACGAAAAAAACTTTTTTTGAAATCTTATCTGTGTGAGAGAATGATAACTCAAAAATTCAGTAATTTAGATGGATGGAATATGTATGCAGTGTTTATATTTAAATCGTATATTTTTACCAAATTGTGGATGAAATCTGTCTGTCTGTCGTCATATCCGTGTGCATAACTAAAAGTAAAATTTAAATTTCCAACTTCAGACTATTTGATATATTCGTTAACTTTCCTGGTATAAAGTTGTAATGAACGTAGTTTTCATTAAAATGAACATTCTTTTCACGAAACTTTTTTCGTTACTTGCTGAGCTTTCTCACGCGAAGTATCATGGGAAATTTTGCATACTTTCTTCGAGAAGACTGTAAAAGTATAACTTACATTTCAACATATTTTCGAATGCATTTTCGTTTTTGAGTCTTTCTCCTCCAGGATTTCGTTCGTGTCACAATCTGATAAGGAATTCTTATTCTTTGTTTTTAAAAAAATCTTGCGTAAATCATTTGAATAATCTTTTGTTTCGACTAGAAGGAATATTTCTGCGATATCATCGTATTTCAGCAATATTTCATGGCTCTGCCAATGGTTCTATTACAAAATAAAGAAGAATACAAGCATCTCTTTAAACTGATTCCAACTTCAAATGGGAAGGAATAAAACTGCATAAGAGTATGTTAAATAAAATACAAGAATATAAAGAGTTAAATTCTGCTTATTAAGTACTCTTTTATTAGTTGAATGAGGTTTACTCAATACATTTAAACAGAAACAATACAAATACATATATATTCAATTGAAATGATGGAGGATATTTTACGATGGTAAATCGTCATTTTCAACAAAAATTCGCAGGTAACCAAGAAAAAACTCTAATGTCTTTATAACCTTCGAAAATCATTAGCCATTGTGCTCCTAGGGTGACTGTCAATTTAAACAGTTTTTGCTTTTGTCCTTTCTTGTGATAGCAACATGATGTGTTTCCTTTTTGTTTTGGAATATTTTTTTAATAAAATCAGTAGAAACTAGTGTTCTTTACACATCGATAGTATCGATAGTTTTCTCCCCTGCGATACTATCGATAGGTGTTCTTCCAGTCGATAATTTAAAAACTATCGATAGTATCGATAGTTTTAAAACTATCGACTGAAATTGCGCGTATCGATAGTATCGACAGTTTTGAGAAAGTCGATACTATCGATTGTTCGGAAAACTCGATACTATCTACTTGGCTTCGATAGACTATCGATGTTTAAGGAACACTAGTAGAAACCTTGGTAGAGTTGGGTGATGGTTGTGCCATTATCCTTCTTATTTATTTATTCTTATATTGAAGAATATAGTAATTACAATCCTTTTAAAATAAAAGGAATAATGACGCGGGAATGAGAACCTTACTGTCTTCAAGCTGCAAGCACATCGAGGTTCTTGCTAAGCAAATACTTGGGGGCACTGCCATTATTCGGGTGTAATAGACAGGGCTGGAGCCCGGGGGATCCAAAAAGTCAAGATTTCAGAATTCTATGCCCTTAAGAGAGGCGCAAATAGAGGGGACGGGGATAACGATGGAAAGACATTAAGAAAAACTAATTATTAAATCAAAACAAGAAAAAATGCAAGTATAAAATGTCAAGCTTAAAAGTAAATAATATAAAAGATATTTTAACATTAATTATTTAATGTTTCAAATTTCTCTGGAATATAATAAAAACTTATAATTGGAAATTTAAAATATTGGAATTAAATGCTAAAAGATGGAAAACTTTCGAAAATTTTAGATAGTTATTACTCCCCCCCCCCTTTTTGTTTTGCTTGTTAATCTATAGAATTCATGTGCAACGATTTTTCCCTTTTTATTTCTTTTTCTATGCAGCTCATAATTAAGAAATAGCAATTTGATCCTTGTTCTCGTAATATTTATTGAAGAAAGTTATTATTTCTATTCATAAGTTACTATTTACTTTATTTATAATCTTAGTGTTGATTTTATGCGAGGCAAGATAATTGCACCATGCACATTTTTTCATGAACATAAATCCGTGAAAATGCTATACTAATTACTAAATAATATTGAAATAGTATTTATTTTCTTTACTAAAAATCAACGTATCTCACTTATAACTGTTTTCATTTTATTTAACAATTCATTCAAGAGCACAAATTTCATCTCAGCTTTTCCAATCAATTTGGTACCATTGCAATTGCTGTGATTTATGCATTCTATTTTTGACCCATTTTTAGAGCAAATTCTTCATAAATAGAAAATTATTAATAAATTTGATACCCTTCAGTGCTCATGACCAAGTACTGTAAATAACAGCTGAAAAATCAATTTAACCCCTTCAGTCCCAAGAATTCATTCTAACATTCTGAAATTTGTGAAAGGGGGCGTTTTGGGCCCAAGATGAAAGTTCAAAAAAGAAAATATATATTTTTATTTCTTTTAATTAAAATTCAAAGTGATTCCAATTGGAGTCATGATATTTCAGAGAACATAAAAACCCAAATTTTATAATAAATATTTATCAGAAACAGCTGAAACAAAATATGTTAATATATTTAAAAATAAAAAGAATGAAATTGTACCTGTAATTTCATTTAAATTATGTTAAAATTGATTTTTATTTCGACATCTTTTGCTGAATGAAGTGATTCAAAGAGGTAATTTTTCAATAGATATGAAATCGATAGTGCAGGCATATATTGGTAAAAATAAAAAAAAATATATTTGAAAAGAAGAAAATGCGAAGAATTTAATGATGTCCGTTTGGCATTAGACGCACGATTAGATGGCGAGCAAAACATAATGAATATGATGATTCCAAATGGCATCATTGGGACTAAAAGGGTAAAAAAATGTATATTGATGATTGAAAATGGTGATAAGCTGAAGAATAGAACGAAATTTTACTAAACATCATTGTCATCATGATATCTATGATTCATCGAACAGCCATTAAACAAAGGCTCCTTCGAGTACAACCGAAGGAATTCCAAATCATAAAAACCAGATTGCACTCAATCCCGATCTTTGAAAACTGAGACACCTTTTATCATTTATTTGCATCAGCATTCGTCCCGAAATATCTTCACTTTGTGTTATTCATAGAGACTCAATCCGCCTTTCTTTACCGGTAACAAATTTTCATTTGGCTGTTCTCTTCTATCACGTGTGACGAAGACGGCCCGAGTACGAGTAGCGAGGATAGCTGAATAAATAGCAATCAGTCTGCGAATCAGGAATGATTCCCTTTACAAATAGTTGCGCGTGTAAAGGTATATCCGACACTGCAGTTCCTTAAAATTGCTTTTTTATGTCCAGAAGCAAGCTGGTTAAGAGATCGTTACGTGATCTTTTGGTGAACTGAAAAAATATTTGATGTTGTAGGAGAAACAGTCTACAAATCAATATGACACCCTAGGTTTTCGATATGATATGACCTGATAATTGTAATGACTCATGCATTTTCATGTCCTTGTCAACATGTAGGAGTTGAGAGTCAGAGCGAACATTGTTGCGATGCTTTCAAAGGAAGCCTGAGGTCATTTTTATTCCTATTCTAATAATAATCAATTTTAGAAGTATTGACATATTTCATGCACAGAAACTAAGCAAGAACAATTTTTATTTATTAAAATAATTTTTATAAAAATTCTAAATTTGTTAAAATTATTATAATAAATAATCCATGATATTGCATTATCAGGACTGAACTCAACGCAATATAAGGGTTGGGTTCGTGAACTGGATGTCAAATGTGCTATTCCTGCTTGACTTCCTTATTGTTTCGACCAATTGGTTAAAAAAATTCCGCTAACGATACTTCTGAAGCAAAGGAACCTTTTCCTTTGCTTCATTTTAACTCAAACTTTGATTCAGTTTGAATCATAAGGTTTGAGAAGATATATACTGAACTGGAGATGGCAGACCCTTAACAGATGGCTTCTGGTCTTTAGATGGCTGAAGGTCTGTAGATAGCCTAGCTTGGAAGACGGGGAGCGGGCTATTCCTGAAGAGTGGAATATCAATTTGAGTGTGAAGAGGAATCACCATGACTCCACATTTCCTTTCCACGGTTAAATTAGATTGTAACGTCCTTTCGTAGAGTACCTAATGCAGCTTTGTGATCTCCCCATTCCTCATCCAATTACAACTCCTTTTAAGATTAGCCGGTTACGGTTGGATAACATTTTAAAACGAAATTCTGTTGGAGAAACAGATAGTGCTTTCCTTCTTTTCAAGTTCCAGAAAGATGAAATTTGGTGTCTCTTTTGTCCCTCCCCACGGAATTACACATATTCTTGTCACCTCAATAAGCCTAACTATCAGATATGGGTTGATACTGTTAGGTGAAACTTTCATTTCCTCTTCACAGTTTACACTTACCCTTTTGATTAAACTGCCTTACAAAATCCAGACAGAAATGTAAACAAAACACGCCCACCAAACCAATATGACGAGTTGAGTTGCAAACCAGAGCAGTAAGCTTGCACCTCAATACATGATTGGTTCGTTCCAGAAGTGGGAATATTTACGTTTATGCAAATTTGCTGTGTAAGTATATATATCAGAATCGGAGTGATGCCTGTTAATTTCTTCGGATGACACAGCGATAGATCTGAGGTGTGCTTCATACTGAAGTTTCTCTCATGTAATTCAAGTTGAGTTCGATTCTATTTTTAAATGTTTTAATAAATTATCGATTAGTTTTTTAAAGTTTTGGCTCCTCATTAATATCACCATGAACTGCTGCCACGCTCTGCAATTCAAACAGATACAGTAGGACAGAAAGGTAAGACCATCTTTGATCAAAGTAGGGATGGCTGTTATTTCAAAAAAAAACCCGGTTTTCGGTTAAACCGGTTTTTTCACCTCCGGTTTAACCTGGCTGTTAAAATCGCTCAAAATAACCGGTTTTTGAAAAAAACCCGGTTTTCGGTTGTTTTTTTAAACCAATGTTTGTGGACAGAATTTTTTATTAATAATAATATACAAAAAGTAGGTATTAATACAATAATTAATTAATGTAATAAGTAATGATTATAAGTAAATAATAATAATAAATAGGTAATTAATACAATAAACAAGTATTGTAGACAAAATTTCAGGAATTGTATTGAGTATTGTAGACAAATAAAAAAAGAAATTTGAGACTACAGACGTAAATAATCGTATTTTGTGTTGTTTGCGTCTATATGTATAATAATAAAAAAAAACTATGTCTAAATTTTTATACAGACGCTCGCTCCTATCAATCATATTTATTAAAATATTTTTGGCACACTGAAATTTTAAACAAAATGTTCCACTGCGACCAAAACTAATCGAGTTGCGAAAGCTTGACTATGCCTATTTTAGACCGTATCAATGTCCGCCTCGAGGAAGCGGTGGCCGTTTATTGGCCTAAGATGATGAAATTCAAAACTTCATAACTCGAACCTGAAATCGAGCCTATCTTTTTCTAGCTGATTTTGATGTGTTTTTTTCTTGGTTTTTGAATTTAAAAAAAATAACCGGTTTAAACCGGGGCAAAAAGAAAAGCGAAAAAAACCAGTTAACCAAAACAAAAAAAAAATCAGTTTTCGGTTCAAACCGATAATTTTCCCCATCCCTAGATCAGAGGACATAGAAATAAGTCTCGTGAGAATAGTAAAATCCTAGGCATACTATTTTCTCCAGCCTGTACGCTATTCAAGTTTTAACTATACATGCTTACAAATAACTCAAAACCATTGAGTGAAAACCAGAAAAACCTCTCTTTGCATTATGACAGCCAAGAGTTGAGCAAAACAAATCACTTTTTATACTCTGAAAGCTTGAGTAGAGTGTAAAAAATGTAAATACAGCGAAAGATGACAGCGCGTGCGCACTGTGTCGCATCATGCAGCATTTAGTTACTTGTACGAAAGACGTGGATAACTCTGTTCCTCTGTGACGTCAAATGAATTGACCGCATAGCTGGAATCTCTGTCGCATTAGTGTGAACTGCAATCTTGTTTTGATGTTTTATTTATATCCTATGTTGCATCTCATTTCCCTTAATTCACTTTTCATTGTTATTAATATTCCAATAATATTTAAATTTGCTTCTAATTTTGTAGTTAATTAACTTATATTTCCCTTATTACAAAGGATACTTTGTAGGAAGAATAAGAAAAGTATATTTCAAGTGGCGATTGAACGAGTAACAAATTAAAATAGTGCAAATACTATTTCCCTTGAAATTAAGAAAAAAGAAAGTTTCCTGTTGAATAATTATTGCTTTTCAAACGCTATGTAAGGTAAAAAAAATTCTGTATCACGCACTTTGTTCCCAATTATTACTTATGACAATTAATTCTTTCATGTCATGGTGTGTTATTGCACTTTTCCTCTTATTGAGAGTGTTCCCAGACGCGTGTGGAATTAACAAAAGCTTACATGATAATAAAGGAAAAAGTCCTCGATACATTGTTCCACAAAACACCTTTCCACTAATTGTAAGTTCGGTCAATAACCTGATGGTTGTTCGTGCTATTATGACGCGAGTTCTACACCTAAGCCTGGATGCTTTTTCTTCCTCAATTTCTTGTGGAGAGATCAGAAATACAGATTATCGCACCAAACTCTTTTTATCAGACACATACGTATGATCAATCGAAATTTCATGCTAATCTCTAAGACAGTGATTCTCAACACGCATCATTAGGAAGCTGCGGAAATAAGATAGCAGAACAAAAGAAATCTAAAGTATTGATTGTTAAAACCAAACTAAGCAAAGACGAATTCGGCCCAAGACCGTCGAGCATATGGTCCTGTGGTGCGTGTTTACTTTCACCTCGAGGGTCAAATGTCCTCTCTCTGGAATTTTGGAAAGAAGGTGCCGACACAGGTCTCGTCCTCGGCATACGACAGTGGTTCAAAATGACGAGGTCCGTCCCAAAAACTGGACGTATAGCACAGTGAAATCTCTCCACCCTCAGTTCCGAGGAAAGTTGGCCGCTCTAAAGGAGGATCATATTTGAACGTAAAAATTACGTACTTAGGCATGCCCTAATTCATTATTTATGATAAAGCTATTTTTAATAATCATCTGAAGAAAATAATACTTTATTTGCAAATTTCTATTTTTTTTTTCTAAAAAAAAGTACAATATGTGTTTACTTGGATTTTCAGCTTTTAAAGATGTAACTTTTATTAATTTTTTTCAATCGGAAAATTAAATCTTCAATCGTTTTGTTTGTAGTTATGGCGGAATGGGCAATAATATCATTTATTTTTCCTCGAGTCTGTTCTGCTGAAGGTTTCATTTTCTGAAGGCCGCAATCCATCTCAGCAGGTTCTTTGTCTGAGTTCTAATCAGCACAGTTCATTTTTCTCTTCACACTGGGAAACGAATTACTAATTTCTATTTGATTTCCGGCGTTGTTTTTGAGTGTATGAAGGTTTTTGTTCCTTCTCCTAATAAAAGGTCAGAGAGACGAAACGAATGTATTTCTTTGAAGTGCGGCCAACCTAGCGGCTCAGAGGAGTTTGAGTGGCCGTTAAAATAACCTCTATTAACATTGTGTCTTTGGGCCAAATGTGGATTAAACCGATTGTAGTTCATTGTTTTGACACTAGTATAAATAATATATTTTAAGGAGAAACTAAACTACTAATATAAAAATCACTTCTTTCACATGAACAGGACAAAATATTCTCAAAGTAGAAGAAAAATTTAGAGAACAAAACTGTCAGGTGAGAACGAAGACTTGAGATATCGCGAAACATAACACTTGTATTATAGAATGCACGAAGTTGCGGTAAAAATGTTCAAATTAGAATCTTACATTAATGGCACTTATTAATTTCCCATTATTTTGTTATAAACTTAAGAGCCTTGACATTTCCTCCAAGTACGATTGGGAACACAACACTTTCACTGATAGTTTTCATTTTGCATGAATTTCCTCCTCAATGAATAGCGTCGGTTCAGTAATTTGCCTGGATAAAACCTGTTCGCTACATATCAATCAGAGAAAGTTATCCTGTAAATACTACTGGGTTGCATCATAATTTTGTCGGCCTCACTCGCATTTAACCTTGACAAGCGACGACTGTTTTCGTTGTTATTGTTTCCGATTTATTCAAATGCTTCCCCTCTCATTTATGATGGAATATATTGTGTCATAAATGCGAATTTTGCTGTAGATGAATATGAATTCATGATATCTTTATATTCGTTTTATTATACGCTTATTGTTTTCTGTGTCTGAGAATAAATGACTCAATTACTATTTATTCATGTTTTTAACGGTCAGGCGCCAGCATTTTAGACGATAACTGATTGAAATTTGTCCCTATCTAATTATCTTTTACTACTGAAGTATCTCGCAAAAATGCAAAGCCAGGTAAAAGGAACCGAAATTAGCAGATTTTGTAATTTGTTTGTTTGTGTGCATAAATGGCACAATTTGAGTCTAAGAAGGTAGAAGACGCGTTGAGATGGGTGGGTGATCTGACAGGCTATATTGGTCCGTTGGCCACCACAACAGCAAGCTTGATGCCCAACAGTGGCCTATTGGGTTAAGGTTGAGGAACTAGAAAGAACAAGAAAGTTATAAGTTCTATCCTCCAGCTGTGCTCTTGACCAGCGTTATTGAAAAACTAGCACAGTAAAATTTCGATTAACCGTCACTCATTTAACCGGCAATCACCGTCTAAAGAGTAAAAAGCAATACATTTCTGTGCATTGCTACTCTTATGTTGGAAGTTCGTTTTGATCTCTTGTAAAATTAACTTCGGATGTTGTGTACGTATCATTGACTTTTAAATGATTCCATTTCGTCCTAAGACAGCAGTGAAATCTCGTTACTCTACATAAGTATTGAGAGATTTCTGCTGTTCGTCCATCCGTCCCAGTCCTGGTCCGGACGGGGACGGTTAATCGAAGTTTCACTGTATGTCGATGTGCGCTTGAACAACAAACTGCTCGCTGCGATCGAGATGGCTGGGTTTTCCCCAAAAATAAACACAGATGAGGCAGTTTTTCCTGAATCTCCTCAAGACAGGCCACCTGCCCCGCATATTGGAACAAAGACAAAATTCTGCTTCAGGTGCTATATTGGTCGCTTAGCCAAAGGAATAGTAGGCACACTATCCCTTTATAACGAGTGTTGTCGCATGGACTTAACTACATATGCTAGACCAAATGGAATTAGAACTACCAAACCAATAAAATCAATAAACCAAATAATAAAACAAATATAATAAATTCCACTTATATAGAGAGAATTTTCAATGCATCATATTAATCAGACCTGAAATGTTTCGAAAGTACGCATTTAAACCATCGATATTGTTCATAACCAGCCGATTTACTCGCTAGCATCGATTCATACAGTAGCCGGAAGAAGTATCGGCGTTTCCATTCAAGAACTTCCATGTTTTACGGAAACATGCTAGATATCGGTCTATAAATGAGAGCTGAATTTTTCTGCTCAATTGGTCTTATTACCACATTATTCAAATTAGAAATTTTCAGTGAGCTTTCAGTGCATTCCAGAACAACTCTGAATACAAATGAGAAAAGAAAGAAAGCTGTTACGGAAATCTACCACGCATATCCAATCCGAACTTGTAGAATTCTACACCTCAATAACTTGCAATCAGACTCGTACTTTAAATGACGCTCATTGTGTAATTCGGTAAAAGCCTGCCGAACAGATTATAACAAAAAAATATTTTTTCTTTTTTCATAGAAAACAATCCATTAGGGGTGCTTTCGGATTTCGAAGCTTTGTTCATTCTTATGTAGCAGGCCGTAAAGAAGTAATGAGTAACAAGAGGAAGTTCTACGGAAATGTTTAAAATAAACTCGATTAATCATGGACTAAATAAGATAAATCAAATGTACCAGCAAAATTAGTGTGTTCTCCTTACGAACAAGCAAAGAAAGTTCGATCCATCACTTTTTTAAGAAGTAATTTTGCACATTGAATAAAAAAACAAACAGTATGAGGCAAGCATTTCATTTACGTAATTTTTTCTCGGAAACTGAGAATAAAATTTAAAATTTCCCATCTCCGAAAAATAGAAGGAAAACTACTGCAAACAACTTATTTATACGACGATTAAAACAACAATATCCTTATACAAAACCGAGAAAACGCTAGTGAATATAAGAAAGGCGAACCTCAATATTATATAATCCCTATAGAACACGATATGGGAAAACGAATGACGTAAAAAGTTCTGGAATGAATGACTAGGGCTAATAGTTTTCCTTGGCACAAACATAATTCAATCCTCTTCTTGTGATCATTCATTTATAAGTATAAGTACTAGCAATTAGCACAGACACCTGAATTTCAATTTCATTAGTGACTTTGCGTAAAAGTAACGTAAATAGATTCTAGGATAAAGCGTTGGTCGTGTTTTCCCTTCGACTGTCACAGAATAGCGCTCTTTGTTCTTGGCGCCATTGTGAAAGAGTCGCGCATGCCTTCCCTTCAACCAATTTCGTTCAGCATTTTATACTGGAAAATTGAACCTTTTCGCTTGGTCGATAGGTAATAAATTTGATAATCACCTGCAATTTTGATGCCAAGATCACATACTAAATGTGATCACTTCCACTTGATTTGAAGCGACGAGTTTAGGGATTTTAAGCGTCCAAGAGCGTCATTCCTATTTTATCATATTAAATACTTATCTTTAACACAAAAATATTACATTTCAGTTCATGGAAAATTCAAAATGGAAACCATCAACACGCTACTCAATGATGACTAAACGGAAACGAGAAGCCAGAAAGCTTTCCTCCAACAGAAAATTACTCAGTCCATAATCTTTCAATCCCATCATTCTCGCTTGATCCGTTTCTGAGTCATCGCGTCCACATATGCACGAACAGACAGAAAATCAATCATTCGACGGACCAAAATTCGAAACAGCTCTACAATTGATGGTAAAACCACATGCCAAATTCCACGCATATAGCTCGTTGCGGTTTCGAGTGATCGTTCACCTGCTGAGAAACAGACCTGCAAAAAAACTTTTATTTGATGTATTTTGCCCAAACTTTGACAGAAATTTACAATTTTGATATTACGACCGCGTGCATTTTTTCGACAGCTTAGCTCGTTCTATTTTTGAGTTATCGAGCTGGCAAACAGACAGGCATAATTCGGGAAATGATTTTTGGGGACTCGGAAGGAAGGGACTCTGAAATATGCGGGTTCATCAGAACCTCGAGGTCGAATTTTTTGACGATAATAAGTAATTTCTCTTTACGTATACGGGATTCTCTTCTTAGTATACGAGAAAGTTAAAGCAATAAAAAAATATTTTTACAGGCTGTTATTATTTCTTTATGGCGTTGTCAAAATTTTGATACGATAAATTCTTCAGATCAGCTAACAGAGTTTTCTTTGCATTAACAATGCAGGATGGTTGGATTTCAAGTACAGTTGGGTTGATACCAGGTACAAGTTGATATTGATAGGCGCTTGTACCTGATACTCTAGTATCTGACAGAGCCCTTCCTGTTGGTACGGAACTGGATAGTCGACAGTCGGATAGTGAAACGAGATTTCTGCCTTGGCGATGCCGGCATGTGTTATGTGTGTGTTTTTTTAAAACTACCTATATATATGTATTATTTCTTATCATTACTTGGAATCAAATTATTTCTAACGCATTTTTTTACCTTTTCTTGCAATTTTTATCTCTACTACTAATAAAGATGTCTGTCTGTTGGCGGTGTACAGAACAGATCGTAGAACACAGAGCTACCAAATTTGGCACAGATATACTTTGGATGCCGAAGATCTGCACCTCGGAGCCGTTTTTTTGAAATTTTAATTTAAATTTAAATTATTTAAAAATGAAACCAAATTTCGCCGTTTTTTGCCAATAACTTCTGAATGAATTGATGCACAAAACAAATTTTAAAGAGCAAACAATTATCTTTCCAATGATATCAGTTTTATTATTGTGCAAAATTGTATGTAATTTTTATAAATTTTTAAAGTCACCAGAATCTTATAGTTATTTGGGTGCGAGAGTAAGTAGGAGGGGCCAAAGAGATGTTTATCAACGTCACATTCTCGGCGCGGAACATAAAACAAACTTACTATCAATGAATGCTTATGCCTAAACCATAGGTTATGAATGGTAAATTAGCTAAATAATAATTAGTAATCAGATTATTAGTAATTTGTTTCTTAACAGTTTATAGATAATAAATTTATTAGTGTGTATTTTAAAGTTGAAAGATTTTAGGACATTTGTGTGTATGTGTGTCATTGTGTTTAAAATTATAATGTAAAAACATTTTAGCCAATATTTTAATGTTGTACTGTGGCTATTGAAAGGTAGTGTATGTTTTTGAAGTTTACTTTGTATGTTTTATTCCGCAGAGAGAATGATTAATCATATGTATGCATGTTTTAATACACAGAGAGTAGAAATTATTCTAGCATGTAAATTTTGTTTTTCACCGAGAATAATAATTACTCCTAAGATACATACAATTTTAGCTTAGAATTTCACATTAGTTATTAAATTTAATTTTTGTTTTTAATGTTTATAGATACTAAATAAAGATTTTACAACCTTTGTCTGTATGTGTTTCTTAGTGTTTAAAACTATAATATTATGGGATACTGATAGATACTACCTTCAAATGTTGTTGTTAGATAAATCTGATGCAGTAGATTTTGATGATTTAAAAATTGTTATTCGAATATTGTGCGAGACTGCACCTTCATTTGCACTAGCGAAAAACAGCATCCGAATGAGTTTACACAGTTAATTTGAACAGAAAAATTTAAGATTTTTGTGAAATAAGAATAATAAGGGGGAAAAACCTCAAACTTGCTTCTTCGTTACAAAGTAATGTGGCAAGAAATCCCTGTGATTAAGTACCTTACTAATAAAATAGGTGATGCACCCATATAAGAGGCATACGAAAATGAATGTCTAGAAGGTGCGAAACTTTTTAGACTATTTACATTGATATAAATATTTAAAATTAAAAGATAGGGTCAAAAATCAACATATTGGCATGGAAATTTGCAAATATCCAGAATATTCCTGTTTTCAAGTAATATCACCCTTAAAAAATGAATGAAAGCAAAAAACAGCTTCAGAGTGAGATTACAAAGATAATTTGAGCAGAAAATTTAAGATTTATGTGAAATATAAGGATAAAAAGAGGGAAAGAAGTGACGTATCAAGAAATCTTATGTAACTAAAGTTTACTTTTCATGTTTTATTCCGCAGAGATAATGATTACTCAGATGTATGCATGTTTTATAGGTGCTTAATTTTTTTTATTCATGGTTGTATAAATTTTTTTAAACACAGAGTAGTAATTATCCTAGCATGTATATTTTGTTCTGCATGGAGAATGATATGGATTTTTCAGATTTAATACTTAACAGATAAGAAGTTACTTTGGGTGGAGAGAATAACTATTATCCAAACCATATACCTGTTTTAGTTCATTTTTTATCATTTGCTATTATTTGATAATTTGCGTTTTTATAGTTTATACATATTCAATTTCTTAGTGTGTGTTTGTTGTTTTGTTATGCACAGAATAATTATTCAAGATTTGGGTTTTTTTCATGCATTTCAATTCAGTATTTTTTTAAATATATAAATGGTTGTTTTTATTGACTAGATTCAAACGTTTATCATGAATTTATTTTTGTGTTTCATAAAATGCAATCAATTCTTTTTTTTCACAAAAAAAAACTTCATTTAGTTATCTTGAGTTTTAATTAGTTTTAATATGTAAATTATTTTTAGCTGATGGAATTAATTATTGTACTTCAAATTTTTCATTACTTATTAAAATCTTTTCCACTAATTTTTTTTAAAAGAATCTTTTTACTTATCATTTTTTAACACTTAAACATAAGGAATTAACTCAAAGTTCATTATATGCAAACACATCCTAAAAATTTTTTATTTGTGCATAAAAAATTAAAATTAGGTTTTACTAATTAACCTGTTGACTGTTTGTGTTTTTAAATTCATTTGTTTGTCCTTATTGCAATTATTGCTTTCATCTTACAAAAATTGAAATGTTGAAAATGTCAGCCTTAATTAATATTACTACAAGATTGGCGAACCAGCTGGTCGCCGTAGGCGGCTAGTTAAGAATATAAGATTGATGGGATTTTCTATGATTAAATAAATATATTTTTCTTTAAGCATTTCTTTATTCCAAACAAATAAGTAAATCAAATAACAGAATTATTTTTAGTAAAATAAATTGAACATAAAAATTAAATGCTGAACATTAATAGAATTTTCAGAATATAACGATTTAAAAAATATAATTAAACGGAAAATATTTATATTTTAAAATATAAATATGCGATGAAATACTTAAAAACAAAATGAAATTGAAACTGTTGCTATCAGTCTTTTAAGTTTTAGAACAGTCTTTACTTTTTAAAAATGCTTTAAGAAATAATGTACAAAATTAAAATTAGTAACTAAAGCTAAAGGTAACGAGCAGTTTGGGAAGAGATGGAGATAATAGTTTTTAAAGCTAAACGTCTATTAATATAAAGAGTTTAATATGAACAACTTAAAACAAAAAAAAAATGAAATTTCTCTTTAATTAAGAAAAGAGGGAAGTAGGTATATTAATAAAAGTATATTATTAATATACCTGCATTATATCTATATTATTAATATACAAGTAATTGTATTTTATTTCGCAAATGCCAGATGTAGTTGTTTTGTCAAACGCATTGATTAGACTGTTAGGCTGATAATTATAGAAAGTGAAAGAAAGAAAAGATCGCATAAATCTTTGCACATAAATTTTATCAGACCGTATGGATAAAATTTATCAACTGAAATCAAGATCAATTAATGCAACTTCTTAAATGATTATCGAGAACGATTACATAATGCAGAGAAATTCAGTTTCTGCTGAAATGTAAAGCGCGTTCTTTCTTCTCTGAGTTAGATTATTGTCACAATGAATTTTACTGTCAACAAACACTTTATAATGTGCCTTTCCTTTCAAATCATTAAAATATCATTACTCAACCTAAAAAAAATTAATTAAAGATGGCAGTCACTTTTTTGTGTGTGTTTGTAATTCTTATATTTAGTACATGTTTCAAGCATTTTAGGACGAAAGTTTTATCTCTTGAAGAAAGTGACATTGCTTTGAAACTGGAATGGGTAATTCGGTGCCTTGATGATGGGAGATTTAACATTTTCGGAGATTTGATGCCTTGCAACAAAATGTTAAATTGACATTGAAAAGCATGTCTTTTAATTAATTTTCTTTGAAAAGCAAGATTTTTTAAAAAATAATTTACATTTTAAATGAGATAGAATTAAAAAAAGAAAATTCAAATTCAAATTGTGAAAAATATATCTTAAACGTTCTACGCTTAATAATTGGCTACAAACGAAAATAACTTGGATTACTAGATTAATAACTAGATTAATATTGCATGTTCTTGGAGGAGCGGGGGGGAGCATAACAAAAATAATTGTATTTCGCACATGTTTTTACGTCAGGGGGCAAAAGATTTATAGACACCTAAAAGTCCCGGGATTATGTAGACAGCAAAATTTTAAAAATTAGCTATTTTTTCCGAACACTATTGCTTTTTTGCAATTCCTGGTTTTAGGCAGCGAAAATGAAATAAAAATTTAATTTTTCCTAAAAAAGTAGAGGTGTGATCTCCCTCCTCCTTCGCCGCCACTGGAAATTGATGAAGACGAAAAAATCTTGGCTCACCCCGCTCCACAAAAAGCTGATAATGGTTTACAAATTTCATCAATGGTTTTATTTGCTATGCACATTGCTGACATGCATTTTTTTAAGAATAGCAAATTTATTCTAGACGATATAAAGGTTTTCTTAAAAAATCCCAGATCTTTCCGCATGTTTTTTGCTTATAATATACAAAGTTTTCCACGAAATAATGCGGAGAATATTTGACAATTTGTTAGAGAAGGATTCCATTAAAATTTGAAGTTTATGCTAATATAGTATCGCAATTTTCTTCTGTTATCTTTTGCGAAAGCAGCTATATCTCTAAATGAACATTTTGAAGTAACTTCCAAATTTCAAAGTTTCATCCAGTTATGTGTATTAAATCTTCGTATTACTTAGGATATTAATCATTGCGATAAACGTAAAATCAAAAGTTCACATACTCTAAGAGGTTCTCTCCATTTAAAAAAGATTAGTTTGGCAATAGAGAATATATTTTTTAACTTCAACTCGAGATCATTTAAATGTTGGAGGGGTAGAGGAAACTTTCACTTTTATAAGGCGCGTGGCTCGAAATTAGTTTAAAAATATTTTTATATGAAAACAACGAACATAATACACTGGCGAAATGCACTCTAATGATATTAAACTATGTAGCAACACAGTCAATCAATCTATTTAAAACATTCCCGTATGACGTTTTTCGATTGGTTTTGCAATAAAGAATATTTTAGGGGTGCACTCATAATATAACGCGATCTTTGTCTAATCCTTACCCTCGAAAATATGATAAACTAGCAGATTACCCTACGTTGCTCAGACTTATTTAGGTCAAAATCTTTTGGAAGAAAAGATTATACCGAAATATAGACACGCAATATTTAATAAATAACATAATTTTTATTAATATTATTTTTTTGCAGAAATATTTATCATATTTTTATTAAATAATTCATAAATTAATAGTAAAAAAGTTTTTTTCGTTTTACACAAGAGTATTACATACAGTGCAACCTCGATATCTCGAATCTCGGGGAAGAAGAAAAAATTCGAGATAAAGAGTTTTTGAGTTACCAAGGTTTAGACAGAATTTTCTTTAAAAAATCCTACAAACTACTTTTTGAGGCTAAAAATATGATTCATCGGAAAAATTTACACAATCTGCATATAATTAAAAAATTACTCTTCTCAATGCTTTAATAATTTCAAAATTGTGTTCTACATGCGTACCTGTTTTGACTTAATAACATCCAATTCCTTGTAGCAAATATATTTAGTAGTTTTGGAAGAAAAAGTCCTTAATTTAAGTTTGCCGTCTCATAAAATCTTTTTGTTACTGCGCAATTTTTTTTCTAAGGTAGCACTGGCGCCAAATGATTTAGTTCCATTATTTTCTATTGATTCAAGGAAGCTCTGGAGCAGTTCAACTGCCTTCTCGGCTTCTTTCACGGTAACTTTTTCGGGCTCTTGTTGATCCAATTCTTCGTTTTCTTCATCATAAATTTCTGCATTTATGTTCGGAACAATCTCTTTATCTGTCATAGTGCCTCACGTTTGGAGTTCATTGTCTACATTCAAGAAATCTTCAAATGTTACAATCCTTTTGTATCGATGCCCACTGTTCTGGATTAATTTCTCCTATTGAGTGCTTAATGAAATCAACTTCCTCTGTTTCACTAGAAGTTTTATTCTCGGAAAATCCTGCTTTGATGAAACAATTTTTTATTGATGTTTCTGTGACTTTCTCCATGCATAGTCAGCCATTCGCATTGACTGCAAGATGTCGATAGATGCACAATTCACCGATACTATCTAGGAGTCTTCTCACAATTTGTGCTCGATAACCAACTTTGTAGCTCCAGATTATCCCGTGGTCGAGTGGCTGCAATTTCAAAGTCCTATTTGGCGGTAAAAATTTCACTGTGATATTTTTTAGTGCCGGAAAATTAGAGTGAGCATTACAATTGTCTATGAAGAGGAGAATGCGTCTTTTCTTTTTAGCCATTTCTTTATCAATTCCCTTCAGGCAATCACCAAAAATTTCGCTTGTCATCCAAGCCTTTGGATTTGACTTGCACATCATTCGAAATGACTAGCGAACTATTCGACTGACTATTCGAATTTAGCAAAGCACCTAGGCTTTTTGGATCGTCTTCCTCCTCTATCATAAGAGAAGGAAACTTTTCTTTACCACTTTGATTAGCTGCCAAGAGCACAGTCACACGAAGCTTACCCTGTTTGCCACCGTGGCATTCTTCACCTTTAAATGCAGCCGTTTGGTTGGGTAAACACAGGAAGAACAATCCAGTTTCATCTGCGTTAAATACATCATCAGCTTTGTAATCCTTTAAAAGAGAAGGAAGTTCTGAAAGCCACTCTTCACAGGAAGATGCATCTACCGATGTACTTTCACCGCAAAGTTTCCGAAAAATAATGCTGTACCTTTTCTTAACATTTTCCAGCTAGCTTGCTTTAAATTCACTGTTCGAGTCCAGTTCTTTTACAAAAGCCTCTGCTTTTTGCTGCAACATCAATCCACTCACAGGAAAGTTTTGATCTCGGCACTGGACAAACCATTTTCGTAAACATTCTTCAACTTCAGGATAGGTCGAATTCCGAATTTTCATTTTCTTCCTGTTTCCGGCATCATATTTTTTTTCGATAGTTTCACGGTTTTTTATTATTGTTGAAAGAGTGCTGGAAGGGATTTTAAAGTAAGCAGCAATTTCGACTTTCTTTTTTAGTTTGTTTTCATCCAAAAACTTCAACTCTTTTATTTTATCTTCGACTGATAACACGTTCAATTTGCACTTTTCACCATCTATTCTCAAGAAGTCGTAAAAATTAAATCTACAAATGTTCACGAGCACGTTTTTATTCTACAGTGGTCTGCTACGAAATGAAAGCACACAACCCTGGCGTATGTTCCACAATAAAGAAGGACACAGGGAATTCTCCCGCCGGTGACAAGATAACAGCCTCTCACCCCCCGCCACCCCACTTCTCGTTTATCATCTCCCACCCCAAAATACCAATTCATTGCCTTTCCACGAAAAAGGGGTAAAGAATGAAACGAGATCACTCTCAAACTGGTTCTATTGCCAATAACTGCCATGAGAAAAACGTCAACTGAAACTTATTTCTGGGAGAAAAATTTCGATATATCAAGGGTTTTCAAAAACAAATTTCGAAATAACTATGGGAAATATAATGGGAATTTCGATGGAAATGCAGGGAACAATTTGTTTTTTAGGATGTCAAGGGTTTCGAGATAAGGAGGTTCGAGATATCATGGTGTGACTGTATATCTCTTACACTGTCAGCTAGTGTCTTGGGGCATCTTATTATTTTAGGAACCCATGACATAAAACTTTCATGCTAATTGGTTTATTTGATAAATATCTTCCTGTGACTTACCTTCACCCACCGCAGAAGAGTGCAAGATATTGCCCATTTCTCAATACAGTATTTTTTGTTGTTAATTAAGAATGTGGGAGTCAGTTTTCAACTTGAATTTCAACAATTAAAGTGTCTAAATAAACATGCTTCGTCGAAATTGCTCCAGCCCAAAAAAGAAGTTATTTGACAAATGATAAAGCAAGCACGATTCCTTTGAAACGCTCAATTTTATTACATGTGAATGGAATAACGCTTTAAAAAGACATGAAAGAATATTTCATATGTTATAAAAGTTGGGATAAAGGAAACTTTCTGAAGTAATTTTTTTATAGAGTCAAGAGAGTCAAACGTCCTATCATTGATATGCTGCGGAAGTTTGGAGAGGGAGGTATCGGCCCAGGTATTGACATCTGACCACGGTTCAGGATCATCCCGAAATAAACATCGTATTTTTTCAAAACGGAACATAAATAGAACTAAACTAATCAAACATTTATTGCGTTTAGACTCACTCTGAATTGCCGGATAAACGTTGAGTTTCGAAGTTGTATTTTGGACTATTTTATCTAACTGGTGCAGATGACCACGATGATGTATGAACTATTTCAGATGTACCAACCGTACTAGCCGTAGATGGTTTAGATTATTTCAGATGTGCCAACTTACAATTTGATCCAAATTTAAAATTTTACAAACTTATGTTTTCGCGATGACAGTACACTGCTTCGATATTTAAAAAATCAATTTTCAGAAAATCGATTAATTCAGACAAATTTTCATTCTATCGTGTTTATAATTATGAGGTTTAAATTAAAGACTTAAAAGTAGAAAATAATTATTTTAAGTTACTTTTTAATGCACTGTTTAACTGTTTTTATTAAATTTATTGTTTTTCCAACCTTATACCTTACATGCGCGACAATCCATCGCTCCTTCCATCCTGAGTTGAATCTTAGAAAATGCATCCCTCCAGTAAGTATCCTATTGTCAAAGAAATCTTTCCAAAATGAGGAAAGAAACTATTTGAACTCGCAAATTTCTGATATTTGGAAGTGTATCGCAATTGTTAACACTATAAGCAATACATTTTTAAGTAATATTTGTTGAGTTTGAATAAAATTTATTAAAATTGTTAACACCCTGAAGAATAATAATAATAATAAATAAGACCCTAAGAAAATTGTGATGCAACATTTTTCCAAAATGAATTTTTGCATTATATTAGTGTGCAACGGATTGGAACTGGATCAGTTTTGATTTGGAATTCACATTCACAGCGAAAATTATAAATACCATATTTTCTAATTGTATGACTGCGTATAGCGTTTTTTGGTACTGCGTACGATTTATTAATTACGCATCGTAATGAAGCAAATTGCATTATGAATTAACAAATATTATCGTAATAACAAGAGAATCGCGTTATGTAGGAGGCGTGGAGAATCACATTGAGTCAAACCCGTTTTGCAAGGATGCAACCAGAATCGACTGAAGTAGGTCCATGGCCTGAAGCATACATCGAAAAGCTTCAGCAAATGGGGTGGTAGGGTCTCGGCTTTGGAGCCATAGTTTATTCCATTTATAATCATAATCAAGTACCGTTTCAAACAAAATAATGAAGTATATTGTGAAAATTTTTACTCTGTAGATCATCACAATGTTTCAAAGTAGTTAAATGGGGTTTTTTTTACAGAAATTATGAATTTTTAATTATTAATTACCCTCTTTACGTATTTATTTTGACCCTTGTAAAGTTTTTATGCAAAAACGGTCTTTTCAAATCATAGAAGAACATGTCTGTAACAATCATATGAAATTTTGTAATCATATATAATTTTTTTTACCCCAAAGTGTGATGCAAAGTGGATCCCTTCGCTTCATCTTTTCGTAAAGACAGCCTTAAAGACGACATACCAAATTGCTTTCAGAAACCCTTTTTGCTTTTTTGATTCATCGTGCTGACAGACTGACATAATTCCAAAATCGTTATTTTTTTCGGACTCGGGAATGTCTAAAACGTAAGAATTCCTCAAAATTCCAAGGCCAAATGTTTTAGCAATTACAATACCTTCTCTTTGTATGTAACAAAGTAAAAATCAATAAAATGGTGGCAATTCACGAGTCTTCACAGTAATTTCAGCGTTAACTGGGCATTTTATACAACATTTACTCGTTTATACTTTTTTATACAACATAACATTTCGGACTCGGGAATGTCTAAAATGAACGAATTCCTTAAAATTCCAAAGCCTGGATGTCTTGACAGTTACAATACCTTCTCTATGTATACGACAAAGTAAAAATGAGTCTATTGGTAGCAATTTACGAGTCTTCACAGTAACTTAAGTGTTAGCAGTTACAGAGCATGCCATCTAACATCTATCAATATGTTGTCTTGAGTTGTGCTGTAACGTATTGTCCTTTTTCATTTGTGCAAGATGCTCACAGGATCCCAAAATTAAATAAGCACGGAGCACTTCAGATGTATTACATGAATCAGCTGCATTATCGGGGCTCGTCACCAACAGGCTATGCTGAAATGAATAGATAAAGAAGAATTTAATTGAAATATTTTAATAAAAAATTTTTGGTTTTTTTTTACTAAAAAGTAGATTTTAAAATTTTAATTGTGTGCTACTTTTTAGTCTTTGCTTGAACAATCTTTAATATAAATGCGGAATCTTGAAATAATTTTCTCTCAAATTCACTACAAGGTAGTGAATCTCGTGTGTAATAAGAACTTAATTTAATTAATTGATTAACTTATTATTAAGTTGTGGAAATATTAGTATAGAGTGTTCTCAACGTGAACACTCTATACAAGATTTCAGAACTCTAGCACATTAGGATGTGAGTGAAAAATTGATTACAAAATTCCAACTTTACAAACAGGAAAGAAATCAAACCAAACAAAAGGGTGTAAATCATGTGTTACTTATGCATTTATTCACTGTGAAGGTTTCAATTTATTTTTGTGTTCATCCGTTAGCGCCCAGCGTCCTATTCATAACACAGTTACATTTCACTTTCGTGGATGAACCAAATGCAATCCATTGCTTCTTTTTTGCTTTGTTTATGAAGTCAGAAGGTACTAATTAATCTCCTAAACAGCTTTCAACAGGCATATACCGCCAGTTAGGAAAATTTTAAAGTCAAAACATCGTCATTTTGATTTTTTTTTTGTATTTTTCCTTTGGTTTATTTTTGTGGTAATGCAGGGAATTAGAATGTGATTTTTTGATATTTTACTATATTTTAAAAATGTTTAATATTTGCGTAAAAAAAGATTTTAAAAATTATTTTTTTCCGATTTTTAAAATTTTTTTTCTAAAAAAATATTAAAAAGAAACTGATTCTCCAAATTTAATTTTACTTCACATTTAACTTAATCTTGGTGTTTTAAACATAATTTAATCGAAATTTATTGAAATATATGCTTTAAATTAATTTGAACTTTGGTGATTTAAGGAAATGTGCATTTTCTTATTTCGATTTCAATAGTTAATTCCTTTGAAGTTTTTGCTTTTCCTTCAAGTCTTCGTGCCCATAAGTCTCAGAATTCATTTCATGTTGCGTGTTATAAATGAAATTCCGTCTGCACTTTGTTTTATTCGCATTTCAACGAATTCATAGCATAAATTCATGATTGTTTCATTTTTATTTAATTGCAAGGCCAATACCAATATAAATTTCAAGTAATACAAATGTACGATAATATGATTTTTCATAGAATATACCTGTATTGATTGCGTTTGGCGACTGGTATAACTTAGCAAATATTTGACGCCACTGTGTATCACATCCGAAAGAAATACTCTTAAAAACTAATCTTGAACTATATTCGCTTTTCTCCAAAATGTTTGCTAAATCTTCTCACAAATGCAACAAACCACAGTCCATTGAACAAACAAATAAACCAATAAAATAAAGTTATTTTCCCTTTCTTGCGTTTTTGCCAATAAAATAAATATTGAGAAATAGATTGACTTATTCTCTAGACGTATAAACGATGTTATTTCAGTGATATGATTGTAATTCGTCTGGACATCTCATATTTCAATGTCCCGTTTTAGATCGATTTTGTTGTCTGAGGAAATATTCGGAACTGAGAGACAATGGACAGATAAATTTATTTGGAAGTACCTGCCGTATTACTTTGTCGAAAAAACTACTTCTCACGGGAACAGAAAAATTTTCATACGTTATACGCGCTCTCAATAAGAAAATAGAATTTATAAGCAGTGAAAATTTCTAGAATGGAAAAAAGCGTCTAGAAAGGCGAGAGAGTAAGTAAGAGTAACTTAGCGACATCAGGAACAGAAAAAGTGATGATTGAATAAATATGAATTAATAGGACACAGGGTGGCCAAAAAATAGCATGATGTGTTCAAAATCTTCTAAAGGGTAATTTAATGAGCAAATTGTAGCAAAAAGACCCGAGTAGTCACTCAGTGGAAAATGAGATTTCGATTTTTAGAGAAAATAACAAGGAGGAATGTTCTTCCTTCGACTTTCTCCTTACGCTTACGCAATACGATGATTTTTGTGTTACGCTTCGTTGTTCAGTGAACAGAATAGAATGCGCGTTTCGGGCCTCGTGCCATTAGCCAGTTTCGATTTTGGGATTTTAATTGTTTGGACTACAATTTAATTCAGTTCTACAATTTTGGCAAAAAGATCATATATTAAGATTGATCAATTGACCAGTTATTACCTTCATATACGAAATAATAGATGTATCAGCCGAACAGTCAAACCTTTGATGGATTTGGTTCAGAATGTGATGTAACGAATTTAATTGGTCCTCGTAAAACGAGTAACACAGAATAGCAGTTCGTCTGTGAATGATAACGATTCTCTCAACCTTTCCTTTTATCTTTATTGTGCTCTATGGAACATGACTGTTGAATTGTTCATTGGTCATGAATTGTCCGTTTTTCATTGAAAAACAACGTCAAAATTTCACCTGGAGATTAATTTAGTTACTAATTTTGTTTTTCTGTAGAAATCAAAATTACATGTTCAACTGTGCGTATGTACACAGGGTTTTGATACATTTCATCCAACCTATAAATTCATTAGAGTAAAAATCCAAGACAAAAACGTCAGAAATGGGATTGGCGGGCTAACTCGGATTTCTGGTCATGATTGCAGGGGTGGAGTTCTGTTTGGTCACTCTAAGTTTAAATACAAGTGCCTCATAAATTGAATTTTAATTACCAGATTTATAAATGGAAAGTGCAAATGCTTAAATTCAAATATCCTAAATAGAAATATGTCAAATCTGAAATAAAATTTCGAGTTAAAATACTCTATTGATAATTTAATAATATGAATCAATAATGATTAAACATTAATGTAATTTTTTCATATCCTCTTCAAGCGTATAACAAACGTAAAAATCATAAATCATTTATCTTCAGAATAGCAGATAAAGTGACACTTTGAATACATAAAGAAATAGCAACGTAATAATTACCATCGCATGGTTGACTGTTTGAGGCAAACGATTTTTTTTAATGTCTTCCAGCGATTCGAAGACAACTGTAACGTGCAGTTAAGTGGAAAAATGAAGAAAAAAAGAATATGGAACAATTCACCCGGCAGGAAAACAAGTATAATAGACTGTGGGAATTCCATTCGAAATTTTATTCTCGAGATTGAAGTTGTTGTAGATCAGGAAAATAGATCATTGAATTGCAAAAGAAAAGGCGAGGGAAAAAAAAGAAAAGAAAAGGGAACCAGAATCTTTCGTGACCTTTTTTTCTTTGCGTGATGATCAAGTTGAAGGTCTGTTAGCAGCTAAATTGGCCTATTTTGAACTTGAATATGTGTGAAACATTCTTTTTTCTTGTTGTTGTTGTGTACACGTGAAAAGTGGAAGAAACAAGTCAGTCATATGGAACTAAAGGGTTGAATTGGATTTGTTACAAAGTAAGAAAATTGTCTAAACGTCGTAATTGTTTATTTTTCATTGAAAACGTTTTTTAGGATTAAATATGTTTTCATACGCCAGATAGTAGCTAGAATTCAAACAATGTTTGTGATTTTTTAAAAATACGTCTTTCGTGACTAAATAAAAAAAACATTAAATTATTATTATTTAATTCATCATTTCTTTGATTTTCGATTATTTGGATTGTTTAATTTTTGATTGCTGAGATTATCAGGGTTTGTTTTACCTTGTTCATTGATTTTAATTAACTTCATTATTTTGTTTGAAAAAAGTAATTCAACAGTGCCTCGTTTATTATCATTTCTATTTGACAGTATCATAAGTATTTGAGCTGAATCTAAACCTTTATTATTGAATAATTAGTTCCTAGTTCATTTTTATATAATCTTAAAAAATATTGTTTATAACAGCGTAAAAGCAAAGTTTATTTCTTTTATTTAGACTTTTATTTGCAAGAAATAATAAGAAGTCGCTTCAATAAAATATTTGATTGATTACAGAGAATTGAATAGAATAAAAATGAACTTGGAAAATATAGGAAGAGGTAAGAATTGATCATCAATGTTTGGTTTATTTTCAGATATTTACGTTCTACAACCGTTTTTATCATTTTAGGAGAGTCGAGTAAAACCGGTAACCTTGATTCTGGCTATTTTTCCTATCTTGCAGACAGATACTGAATTACACTCTACTAGTCTACACTACTATAAAGGAACAGTCATAGTGGCGTGTTGTAGCTGTTGACTGCACTACATCTGTGAAGATTTATTTGTTTTAAGACGTCAACTCTCTAATATTCGTTTGATTTTAAACTGTCCTTACTTAAAAATCATTACACTTATGAAAACTATATTTATTACAGCTTATTATACGGTTACTAAGGGTTCATACCCTATCAAAAAAAGTGTTTACTCCAATAATTGCGGTTCTATATCGTTTTTCATAACCTCTGCACTCGCGGTAAAACCGGATACTCGAAGTGGCGTAAGACCGGGACAGTCAGTATTGACGATTCCTCCGATTAAGACGATAAAACACATCAGACGTTGATTGTTTATATTTTAATGATGTATTTTCTAATTTAAATAAAGAAGAAGAGTTAATCCATTGCAAAATCTGTCTTAGCTGTACTCACGAAAGCTGCAGTGACGCGGAGGAAGATGATAACTACTTTACATGAGAATTTTGTAACTAATATTCCTAAAATGTCATATAAAATAAAAATGATTGCAACTTTTGCACTGAAAATCGTGTTTTCCTAATTTTCCATAACGTTAGCATGTGTACCCGATTTTACCCCACCCAACCGGGTAGTTTGACTTTTTATATAAAAAAATCATTGATAAAACAAAGTAATGAAAATGTGACTTTTCTGGGAAGATATATTGTACTCCGATAAACAATGAATATTTTAATAAAATTTGACAAGCTCTATGTCGAATATTTTAGCTCCAAACCTTAGATACCCGGTTTCCCTTACTATTCATATAATATTGGCATCAAAATTAATTTCTTTAACTAATTGAGGTTGTATATATGCTTCAAGCCAATTGTTTAATAAGTAATTCTTAGTTTCTTTTTAACTTCTCTATAACTAATATTCATATTTAATATTCCATATTATTAAGAGGAATTTACGTTTTGCTCTCTGTGTTCAAAAAGTTACATCAGCCGATATTCTGAATGATTTATTTTGTTTTGGTAGATTTATTTTGTACTTCGCTTCATTCCAAAGTGCACCGGATCATTTTCATAGAAATCTAGCTTTTCATTCATCCAATATAAAAAATGAATAAAAGCATTTCTTTTTTATTTTCGGTATTATTTATTAGAAGACGGAATAAAATACCTTTACATTTACAGTTCATTTTACTTTTTGAAAATACGCTAAGACATAAATGAGCAATTTAAGAATTGACTATATTATGTTCAGAGTCATCAATTATGTCCCGATAAGAAAAAGAAATTTCGAGGTCGATCAAGTTTAAATAGAACACAACCGATAATTTAGACAAACAGTCTGTGTAGATTAAATTTTTCCTTAATGAATTTCGGTATCCTGGTTACCAAAGGCTATCAGTAACTATTGCAGTTCACAACATGGGGAAATTTACTCGGTGTATCATTGCTCAATTAAAAAAATTAGAACGTGATCCTAATTTTGAACAAATAATGTTTGAATTTGAACAGGATTTCGTTTTAAATTCTAATATTTGATATTATGCGTAGTAAAGTTATATTTGTAATGAAAATTGAAAATCAAATATTTTCTCTCCCTTCCTCATGTACTAGAGAAGCGGTTCCCAACCTTTCTGGTTGTGTAAAAGATATTTTGAGGCCCAGTAATTAAATATGTAAGTAAGAAAATTCAAACACACACACACACATTTATATATATATATATATATATATATATATAAAAGAGGCAAAACATAATAGAAAAACAATCAAATAAATTGCAAACATTCATATCAAATTCGAAAGAATATGAAAAACGAATTGAAAGTATATCCGAGTAAAGACAAAAATGCGAATAGTAACAGATGGAAAAATATATAAATATATCACAAACACAATGAATGCGCTAAAAGCTGCAAGTCCAAAAGCGCTGTGGTAGATAGAGTATAAATCTAAAAATGAAAGAGTATAAAATGTGAAATGAAAAACGCAATAAAAACACAATAACGTTTCTTCAGGGGATGAAGTTATTGTGAATTGCTAAATATAAAAGTTTGACATTTTCCTGCAATCAGTTATGCCGCAAGGCCTAAAACACTGATTTTCATCCCTAATGCCAAACCAACCAAAAAACAGAGAGAGGAGTTTTGAATAATTAAAACAGAATTACGATGTGATAACATTAGAGAAAAGTAAGAAAAAATATTTTACGTACCAAAGGACGGATGTTGACGTGTCAGTGTATGCGGAGGGTCACGGTACAGACTCGTGTTTAAGGGGTGTGAGCAGAGTGTCAAGTAACAGTTTTCGCGCTTAACTTTGGCTGTTGCCAGGGGAGTGTAGTATGTTGTGAACGATGAAGATTAAATGGAATAGCGACATTTTATATTCTTTCATTTTTAGATATATATATATATATATCAATAATTAGCAAAACTTACCGTAAAAAATTAAAAATATATTGTGTTATAAAGCAGAAAACGAGAGAAGACTCTTGAAGCTTCCCTGACTTCAACTCTCGACTAGCGAGTCGCTGCCCACTAATACGCTCTACTCGGCCATGGGTTGGGAACCGCTGTACTAGAGTTTTGAAATGTTGCACAGTGGTCTGTTTCTCACAATGACAAATAATTTTATTACTTTCAGAATATGATTATCGGTTAATAAATTCATTAAATTAAATTTTGATTGCTTAAGTAAGGCCACATCTGATGGGGAATTTGAGGAAAAATTGATTACAAGATTTCTGAATATTTATAATAGCGAATTATGAAATTTATTAAAAACTAAATAGTAGGAAATCATCATAATAAAAAAATTTTTAATCGCGATTTTACTAGTGAACTAAGAAGTAGAAAAAAAACATGAAAAAATTCTGGAATAAAAACATATTACAAATTTGATTAAAATACTTTTATTCACTTAAAGCATACTTATCAGGGCCTCATGGCGTTACTATTTTGTTTCGTATTCTCCAGATTTTTTGGGAAAAAATTATTTTCTACTTTTTCTTACACTAATAAAAACGCGTTTTGAAAATCTTTTTTTCATTTCATTATTTTCTCAATTTTTTTCGAAAAATTTCTTTCACTGAGGATTAATTTTTTTTGCGGTTTTCAAGAAGAATCTCCATACATGTCTGTAAATTAAAACCTTCCTATTTTTTGCAATTTCATAGTTTAATGAAACTTAACACTCAACATCAGCTAAAACGGAAACATTCAGTTTCTTCCTCCAGTTTTCCAGTCTCCGAAGTTTTTCGGAGCAATATTTTACACTGATGTTAAAAACTGCCGCAAAGCATACTCGACTCAATTTAAACCTCCTGCATCTTCATCTACACCTATTGAGTTTCCACCCACCCCTAATAGCATCTCACCGTAAAGACGCACCAACATTGATTTAGTGCATCACGACGAGGCGACACTTCTTTTAAGGCCTGACAACAATAATAAAACAAAAGATAGAAAGATCCTTTTCATTTACCTCAAACCAACTTTATGCCAATAATGCGTTCACCAGCACAGAACCTTGGGTCGCCTGAGACCTTTATCAGACTCAAACCTGCGTTAAAGACCGATAAATTGTATGCCTTCCGCAGAAATTGGGGGAAGAAGCTTCCTCCAATATTTTCCTACTCTCAATATTGCTAATGGAAGGAGATAAGCCCAGTATCGAGCCGGTGGATGCGGTCCCAAGGCGCGCTGGCTTGGAGGCCGTTGTTTTCCGTTCATTGTTGAAGGATCCTTTTGTGATTTATCACGGCAATGGCAATAACAGGCAAAAGCGAAGTATTAGGATAAAAGGACGAAACATGATTCTTGTTTTTGTCTTTCTTGTAAACAAAAGAGTTTCCACGCGTCCCGTCTTTTTTTCCCCGCTGAGATCAGAAGTTGATGTTGTTGGTTGTCGATGGAAGGTTATTATGGTGATACGTCAGCTAGTTACCTAATTGAAATTGGGTACTTATTGATTGGATGGGAAGCGTGGTAAGACCATGAGGCTTTTGATTGATTTATAAATTTGCGAAGTTAGTACTTAGGAAAGAAATAATGAAAGGATCTGGACGAATTCACGAATTTTAAGTTTCATCAGAGAAAATTATATCTTTTATTGCATTGAAAAATCAAAAATATTTTAATTAAAGGGCAAAGGCGAAGTATTAGTAAAAAAGGACGAAACAAGATTCTCGTTTTCGTCTTTCTTGTAAACAAAAGGGAGTTTCCACGCGTCCAGTCTTTTTTTTTTATCGGCGGGAACGGAAGTTAATGTTGTTGGTTGTCGATAGAGGTTATTATGATGATATGTCACTTGGTAACCTAATTGAAATTGTTTAGTTATTCACTGGATAGACAGTGTGGTAAGGCCATGAAGCTTTTGACTGATTTATAAATTTACGAATTTTGTCTTTGGGAACGAAATAATGAAAGGGTCTGGACGAATTCATGAATTTTAAGTTTCATTAGAGGAAATTACCTATATCCTTTATTGCACTGAAAGTCAAGAATATTTGAATAAAAATTGTAACCATATCAACAATGAAGTTTCCAAAAACAAACAGTAATTTTAAAACAATTTGTCGTTATAGAAACACCATATTTTTTTATAATAATTACTTTCATTCTGTAATCTTCAGAGGAATATTAGCGTTGTAAAGTGCATTATTCACTTTATTATATTGCTCCAAATATTAAAATTCAGAATTAATCGAAAATTTAGAATTCCTACAAACCAGCAAATAGTAATAAAATGTTAACAATTTTTGAAATTGAAATTTTTGTTGTTTAGTTATCTTATTCAATGAAATGAAAATGATGCACGTTGTGCATTTTCATTTTAGCAGCCAGCTTTCATAACAGTTGATTTAAAATATCATCTTCAGTGCTTATTCTTACGGAGTCTGCATTTGTATTGAGACAATAATCTCTCTTTCTTTATTACTCTTACCTTGCTTTTATAATTTGCAATGCTATGTCCGTGAAATATTTAATTCTAATTGCAAAATGCTAAAAGTAAAATAGCCGATGAAGTTCGCTTTCTTCACAACTGACAGTATTCTTCACAACAACAGTACTTTTGCACAGCATTCTCTCTTTTTTTTTATATATATAATAGAAGTGCGGAACGAATAATAAAACAGAATCCAAGCGTTAAAAAGCTTCATCTTTTTTAAATGAATTATGCTCATTTATTTACGAATATATTTTCCACATATTCTCATTACTGTTGAAAGAAGATGCCTGAACATTTTCAGTGAGTGATTTCACCAAGCGGGTTACATTTCTAAGTGACCGTAAATTCAGTTCTTGACTCACAGTTCAATCGGTGCTGTTCCGCCATTCAACATAATCGTCGCGCGAATTTCCACTAGATTCATCTCGACGACATCTATGCAAATAGATATCGGCATGATTGATGAAATCCGAATGCTATAGATGTGTTAAATAATGTCTATTTCTGATCCTATTTCCAAGTGGCGCTGTTGAATCGTGGTGCGAGGCGGGTAATCAAATGCAGTGTCAATGGATTCATTTACACGAGACAAATGCAATATGTAATCAATTAAATAAAAGCATGATCGTGACCCGTTTCGTATGAATGTAAACTGACAGCTGTCCTATTTATTCCGACCAGGTAAAAAAGTTTTTAAAAGAAATTTCATTTACAGTGAATTCAGGGACGAACGAATTCATTTTTTTCCCTGTAAAAAATGCATAAGTTGCAGTTTTCTTCTTCCAAATTTCTCACAAAAACTATGTGAAAACTATGTTCCACGTGAAGTAAAATACTCGTTTTATGTGGTGTAAAGGTAAGTTATTTGCATGTTCTAGTGGATTTTAAGGAAAACTGAAACTTTTTACCATTTATTGCTGATAAAATACGAAGACTGAATTTCTAGTTTTGAAAACACAGTTCAAAGTAAAATATGCATATGTTCAATTAATTATAATTTTTTGAAACAAAGCATTTATAAATGAAAAATTTATCATATCCATCAGTAGCTCAGTAGGTTAAAAGACTGACATGATTGGGGAAGATTGGTCTACCAGTTTTCTAGCTGTGAAAACACAATTCCAAGTAAAATATAAAATTAGACGTAAAGTTTAGAAATAAAGCATTTACAAAAGCAAAATTTAGCACATCCACCAGTGGCCCAGTAGGTTAAGGCATAGCATAGTTGAGAAAGATTAATCGGAGGAAGAAGGTTATGGTTTCTCTCCTCTGGTTGTGCTCATAAAAAGCATTATTCAAACACTGATAGACAGATGTGCGCTTTAGAAACGAAATGTTAGCCGCGGTCGAGTGGTTGCTGGCGATTTTCTTAATTTTCCTCCAGACCAAACACTATTGTAGGCCAGTTTCCTCCGAAAGTCATCAAGCAAGGCAACCTATCCCCCATATATTAGAGCTACAATAGATTTCTAACTCATGCGCGACGAATCTCCCGGAAGATACCACACTTAGACTAAAACAAAAGGGACTAGCACCTCCACCGTCAAAATTTATCATGCGTTAGTTCAAAATCGTTTTGACATGATGTGTTTGTTTCCATTCATTTCATTTCCACTCAAAAATCTAATAATCCGTGTCCTAATATAAAAGTCTCAACTTCGGGGCCGGAGGGTTCCAGGTTCGAAACCCGATTCCGCCGTTGATCCGTCGTGTACTTGGGCCTGTCTGTTGTACGTAAAATCCTATGTTGTGGGTCAAACGTCCTCCCGCTGGTGTGTTGTAAAAATACCCACACTGCCCCGGCCTACCCATGAAGGGTGTAAGGCGGGGAGAGAGCCACCCCACCAGCATGTGGAGGACGGGCTTTATTGGGTACAATAAAATGAAACAGGCATTGCCCGAACAGGAGTAATACTTTTAAATGCATGAGAGCTGGAAGTATAAACATAGTTCGAACCCACCTCGGTGGGGAGAGAATAGCTTGATTTACGTGTACTCAACCACCAAGTGTGGCAAATGATACAAAATAAAGAATAACAAAATGAAGGCTCTTTCTTTTCTTATAAAATATAAAAACATCCCTAACGCTAAAACTTTAAAAACTGTTCGGGCAAACAAGGAACAGTAAAAATATATAAAAAATATAAATAATTATTGAAAAAGAAACATACAAATAAACACGGAAAAAGAAGTATAAATCGGATATGTAAATAAGTCAAACCCCACAATATAAAAACAAAACACGCACAAACAACACTACACATCAAACGGCACACACAACGCAAATAAAAACTGTACAGGTACGAGGCATTGAATTAAAAGTTCATAAATTTAAAAAAAAAATTACTTCTGGGATAGGAACGAAGAAATTTCGTCAGCCATCGGCAATTCACGTCCCGCCTACCCGGGAATGTCTATTCGTCAATTACAGAATGTTTTTTGAGTAAAAACTGTGCACGTTAATAATTACTTTAAAGTGCTATACAGGATGAAAACGGCCAAAGGGGGAGGATAAGGATTGAAATTTTGGAGTCTAAAAAATAAAATGAAGATCAAAAAGTAGTATTGATAGCCCCCTCCCCAAAAAGAAATATTCAAACAACCGTTAGGGCATTGACTATGGGGCAAATGATTTCAAGAACTGCGGAGAGACTCGGGAATTGGAACAGGCATCTATTTTTAGGGTTCATGGACCAATAGCTGCCCTAGGGCATCGAGAAAATCCCACTCCAAGGAACAGACTGGGTGCAATAAGTTTAAAAAGCACATACAAGTGGAGAGTTGTTACACCTATAAACCTATGAAACTTTGTCACCCAATGTAAAAATTTATATATATATAAGTATTAGATTATGATTAATTTATGAATAGAGACGGCTAAGACACTTTAAGTTTCAAAGCTGACTCAAATTTTAACTAAGCATAACTGATAGAAGTTACAGTTATATTTAAACTCTTAAACTCTCCTTAAAATTCTTTTTTTATTTCTAAATAAATTTCATTTTTAAAATAATAATATTATAATATAAGAAAATCCCTTTGTGATTTCAAACTAACTATTATAAGTGCTATTAGTTAACTTCTTATGTAGATTTGTCAAATAAACTTTTTTAATGAAGTCAGTTTTCAATTCTTATCTGAAAATTTGCAAGATGAATATGTATTTAATAAAAAAACTAATTTCATTTATATGCATTTCTTTTAAAATTTAGCAATCTTTAAATCAAAGTCTTGACTGAAACTCTGTTTTTCTTTAAATTTAAGTAGTTAATCTCGAAACAATCCATATGAATTTTCTTCCAAAATACTGCATCAGTAGAATGATTTTAAGAGCAGAAAGGTTTAAATGCTACAATTGTTATTGCTACCTGTTATTAGTCTATCCAGCGTTTGATTCTTTATCTCAGTAAGCTACAAGTAATTTATGTTGGACTTCCTTTTCTGAACCACGATATTATGTTATTTCTTGAAAAACATTGCAATAAACTTGTTATTTCAGATTTTATTAGCCCTGGAAGAATAAAAATTTATCTTTATCCACCTAACAATAACGTTCTCAATTCAGATTACTCGATGCGATACGGTTCTGATCGCTAGTAGACAACCAGACGACTGACATTTACATTAAGGTAATAAAACCAACTGCATGCGGTCTCTAAAATTGCGATTTCTGTCTTTTGGCGATGGGTCTGCTAACGATGTATGTCAGTACGATCGACACGGATGACTAATGTGTTTTCATTCTTTTCTTCCAGATATCCATAGGACTACTGGAGTGTGCAGTCACAATTACTATTTCCAGAACTTCGAACAACACGCACAGAACGCGAGGAGAAATTTTGAAAACAAAAGACTGAAGGAAAGAGAGAGAGAGAGAACGACGACTGAATTACGATAATGAGCTCCGAAAGCGGTGCCGTACTGATATTTAGAATAAATTTTCCTGTTCTGGAGCTCATAACAGGTGTCACGTGGGAGAAAAGTTGAAGAAGAGAGAAGCGAAAAAAAAAAAGTAAAGCGAAGAAAAAAAAGGGAGAAAGAAGTAAGTCTACCTCGTCCGCAGAAAGAAGTAGAATAATAAAAAGAACAAAAGAAAAAAAGGCAAATCGTCATGTTTTGGAAGAACCGGCACGCGTGGTGACGTCACAGCGCTGCCATTGGACACAGATTGAGGTAACGTCAGCGGCGGAAAAATAAGTGATTCGAAACACGGAACGGGAGAAAAAAGCGATACATTGTACCTTTCCCGGTGGAATATAGCGGAAGAGAATGGAAGACTCCTCTTCAGTCAGCGCGATTCTCCCTAACAAGGCGGTCTTTCACCTTGATCAGCGGACCAGACTCGTCTTAGATTGACTCGAGAGCTGTCATGAAGCTGTTGGTGTGACTGTCAACACACAAGCCGGCGATCAAAACATGTGGTGGTTTGTGGTGTACCTGTGGATTCTCGTTACTGTCCAAAGCCCACCGGTTGGGACCTCCTCCACGAATTGCCGAGTGACGATGAAGGAGCCTCGTGGTGTCATCACCACGCCAAACTTTCCCGATCCGTATCCTGTCCCAATCAGCTGCCAGTGGGTAATCGAAGCACCTTCGGACAAAGTAATTGCTGTCTATTTCACCCAATTCTACATGCGGGAAGGCCTTAGGGCAACGGAATACGCATACTACTCCCCAAACGTGAAGATGGGCAAGGCTGAGTTTGGGACCATCAGTTCGGAGCGCGAGCCCACCTATCTGGTCAGCAACAAACCAGTACTGGTACTGGACTTCAACGTCCGGGAGGTGGCCAACATCCACATGAGGGTGCGGGAGTACCTACTGGATGTGTTCGGATTTAACATCACGTACGAGTTCTTGTCCAAGAACGAGAGTGTGAGAAAAGATGCGTGCCTGTATCACCATTGTTCCTTTACCGGTAACTGTTACGCTAGTGCAGGATTTGACAAATACTATTGCAACTGTTTTTCAAAGTATTTTGGTGAGGAATGCCAGTACGATGCGGAGTGTGGACCTGATGCAGGCAGGAATATGTGTCTGAACGGCGGCACCTGCAGGTATGTCATTTTTTCCACTCATTATTCGCTCTAATGCATGAGGTTTAGTGATCTGTGTGTACAGGTGCGTGTCTTTCGAAATTCATTGTGTCATTCATGTCATTCAGCGTTTGCATAGAAACTGTGCATTTTGTTTCAACTTGTGTTTCTACATTTTTCTTCATTGACTGGTCACAGAAATTTTGTTCCGTTGTTTCCTTTAAAGAAATTTAACGAAATTTTAAATATAATTTTGGAATACTGTTAAGAGTTATCAAAAATTAAACGCCAGTATACAGAAAGGAATAAATCAAAATGAAATTAAAGATAAAATTTATCAAAAAATTGAAAATAAAATTGGAAAAACTTCAGTGAATTATTTACTAAATAAGCTATTTTGTAATGGTTTTGTAGTAAGTTTCAAATGATTAATTTGTCTTGTTATAATTAAAAATTTAGTAAGAATAATGTGGAAAATTAATTGTTGCTTATTATATATAAAGATAAGTTAAAGAAATATCATTTGAAAGATAGTATTACCTTCTGCTGTTGTTCATGCTCAACAGTGACAGCTAAAACAAAATCTAATGCTTTTTCTTACTTCAAAATTTATGTAAATTCTGAAGATAATTGAAAATTCCTAAAGAAGAGACAATTTGTTATTAATAGTCTTTTGTATCGAAACTGTTGATATTTTCATTACAAGAGTTTTTTTCGGTTTAAATTTCATGAAATCACGATGATTTAATAAGGCATTTTTAACGGGGAATTTAATATTTTTCTTTCGTTAATTGGAGTTATAAATAAGTTGTTACAAATAATTCTAACATTTTCATTCTGTTATGATTATTTAATGTAAATATTTTACGTAATATTATTTATGATAACGAGATTTCCTAAAATTTAATCTTGGATTGTTATTATTTCAATTTTTGATGATTTCATCTTTGTTTCCATAATATGTTTTAAAGTATTTTCTTTCCTGCATCGTACAATTTTGAGTTTACTAATCTGAAAACCTCACAGAAAATGAATAATTCTTTTACTCAAGGTATAATTTGCATTCACAAATAAGGTCGTTACTTTCATAGCTGTCACTTATTTATGTTACGTCAACCCGGCACCTTCTTAAAAAAAACAGTCCAGTTATATTTGAGCTCCCTTATTCATCTCACGTATATGTAAATTGCTGTAAATACCACACCGAACGAAAAACTCAGAGGAACAACGCGGAGTTAAAAAATATTCAATTTTTTTAAATATACTAAAACATTTTTTATGAATATAAACACGTCTGTAGTAATTTCCAGTCATTTAATTGAATTATTGTATACTAATTTCCAATCATTAATTGAATTATTGTATACTAATTTCCAATCATTGACTCAATTATTGTATACTAATTTCCAATCAATGATTGAATTATTATATACTAATTTTCAGTCATTGATTGAATTATGTGGATACTAATTTCCAATCATTATTGTATCCTTCCGTAGTAAATTGTTAATGTTTTTTTTAAATAATGCAAACAGTTTGAAATTAATAGAAGTGTTGTTAATAATTTTTTTCATTTGTATAAAATATTATCTATGTATTTTCAAAAGTGTTGGTAAAATTTTGCTTTAAACTTAATAAGAAACAATGGAATAGATTGAATGGATGAAGAACCATATCAATATTTTTTTCCTGCGCGCCGTACTCAGGCTTTAGTTTTATTTTCTTTTACATTTTAGTTAAACATCTTTAAATCAGCGAAAATTTTTAACAAAACATAGCTTTAAGTAGCAATTCACTATGTGTATTTCGTCCATGTCTTTTACCTCGTTCACTTTGTCTGCTCAGCCTTCAATTCGATCCATTATTTTTTCGAAGGGTAGTGTCTGAAATTCTAACTATCTTATTACATCTTTAGCTAAACTTTAACCACCTTAAAATAAATAAATTAGTTTATAATGTAACAATAGGATTATTTTGTCCATGAGAAATATTTTTAAATTTTGTATGGTGACACTTGACAACAATGCCAGCACTCTTCTAGCTATAACAGTTTATTACATTCTTTATCAAAACGACCTTCACAAAAAGTTTTAAAACGGACTTTATGATTTTCAAAGGAAGGTAAATGTGTTCTAATCGCATTTTATTGTATATTTTGCTGCTTTCAGAAAAAGAATTCCAGTGACAAATTTCTTATTGAATTACATTTTGAAGCGAAATGCATTTGCTGGGCCAAGTAATTTTTTAAAATTTCAATTTTGAGACGGAACACTGTATCATCAAGATAAAATGATTTTTGGTAAATAATTTAGAACTCTTATCTGACTTTTTCACGATTTCCAAAGAAAAATAAGCGAACTCATTAAGTAAAGGAACATGGAAATCTGGCATGAAGATTAGTTTTCCTTATGTTTAGACATAGAACATTCTTGTCCTCCGATCATTAATTTTTCCCTTTATTAAACAATTATTCTAAGCGGATCATGTGATTATCCTGCTTTTCCTCGCCTCACGAAATTGCTAATGAGAAGTACAGTGAAAAGTGTGGAGTAAATGCATGGCTGTTCATTAACCTATCATAATAAAAAAAACCTTTTCCTTACTGGTGGCGTAGACTTCAGAATTTTACCCTCCGTGCGTATATAGAAGTCGGCATTACTATGCCTTAGGATTTCGCTGTTCTCGCGGAACTAATCTTCCAGTCCTCAAATCACCTTGTTTAATTGCATCATCCCGTATGAATTGGTTAGATGAATTGAAACTGAGGAAGCACAAAAACAGATAACTCCATGGGTGGTAGAAAGGGACCACGGAACTTATCTTTCAGTGACTTGCAAAGTGTTTCAGCACTTTGTAGTTTCTATGTCAGAATACTCGTTTTAAAATGGTAATTTAAAATTTCTGATTCGCTGTAATATAGAGGCTAATAGTATATTGAAATATTCCGTCTATAAGAAACTCGAATGTATTTTGAATTTAATTTTGCTCGAATTCATGGTACAAAGCTGCAAATGTGATTAAAATATAATTGAAATTTTTGTCACTTGTTGACAGGTTCACTTAAAATAAATTACAATTAAAATGAAGTTTGATCTTTTTTCTTTAAAATTTTATTTAAGATAGTTACATACTCCCTCTTTTCGAAAATATGATAAACATTTTTTAAAACAACAAAAATTAACGGATAAAATAAAAAATAATAATAACCAAGTAGTCTTGCTTGAAACTGGCAGTAAACGTTAAGTAACCCTCGATAATAAAAATAAAAAAAGACATTTGGGCTTTCTTAAGTCAGCAGCTTCGAATATGAAAGATATTTTATTTTGTATAAAATAAAATAATACCCGCTGTATTTACGAAACGGGTGAGTTTCATGGAAGTAGTGTTTGTATTGCAAAGAAAGGTTATCAAATCGAATGGATTATTCGAATGGAAATTTCTGTAATATTCCTCATATCAATGAAGCACAACTTCATCGTGAGGGACGGTTGCAGACAATTTAATCTGTCCTCAAGAAGCCCTAGTCAAAGCCCAATCCCGTTACAAATGAAATTAATTTATATTCTCAATTATCTTATATTATCAATTATTACACATAATATCAGTGAACTTTTTCCACTTTACAAAAAATTGTAATTACTTAGAAATGACTACAATAAATTACGGCAAAAAATTACTTCAAAACGTATACCATATTTTCGGATAAATAGAGTATATAATGCGTCCATTCATGAATATATTCATAAAATGTGCATTTGCAACATTCTTTTCTGAAAAAGAATTCGCCAATACAACTGATAAATGAACCGTAAAAACTTTCGCTGAATAAATAATAAATATTTTTTTGAAAAAAATGTTGCCATGTAGGCAACTTCTTATAAATTTTGTAACAATTCATTGCATTTTGACAATTCCCTCAAATTATTTTAGCAAATATCCTGCAAATTCCAGACAACAATCCCGATCTTCCAATGGATTTCTTTTCAGTACCATTTCCGCTTTGGATTTTGATTTGATGCGCCTACCACTACAGTTCTGAAAACCAAAAGCGTGACTTGCGGATGGTTCGAAAATTTTGGGATTGTTTATTTTCGCTGCACCCGATGAGGCTTAAGACGTTCAGCCCGGCTGAACTGAAAGGTGTCTAAAAGGAGTGCGGGTCGCATTCGATCATTTGGAAAATTGTTCTATAAATAGCAGTTAAGCTGGATAAAAACATTCTTTTTCTTTTCCTCATCCCATTTCTCTTTTTCGAGTTATATCGTTTTTTAAAATCTCATTGTCCTGGTTTCTAGTGTCAGATATTTTTTAAATTTCGGTAGGTTTAATATTTTAGAATATTCATTAGCGTATCTAATAAATTTATTTTTTTAAGCTTCTTATTGTGGAAACACTTTTGAAGTAGAGAAGTATATTTTGTTTGTTTCAAATTTAAGGCGGGAGGATTATTATTTGATCATCTGACATCAAACGCGGACTTATGAAATTCTAGAGAGATATTCTAAAACGACTCTGATAAGAAGAATTGAGATAATTTAAGATTAGAATGAAAGTTCGGAAGTCATGAAAAAGTGAATTTGTAATGAGCAGATAGAAATACTCTTTATCCTCGACTTACAACTCATGCGACTGACGATCATCCATCTAAAGACCGCAAAAAATAAATATAAATTAAAGTTGTATTTTTGTTTGCAATACGTACAATAGAGTACATATTTCGTATGTTTTGAGCAATTATTATACGTACGTAGATTGAATTCTTGTGTCTTATATACAGTTTTCATAGGCCGTTTAAATTAAAGCTTTTAGCGCTGACCGTTCGTACCTATGCGCAGAAAGCTCATAAAAAACAAAATAAGAATAATGTTTACAAAATTCAAAAAGGAGCATATTACGAAAGGTGGAATAAATTATTGCCAATTTTATTTCAATATTTGTTGAAAAACATACGAATAACATAAATATAAAACATTATAAAAAACAGAAAAATCTAATATTAACTTACAATATTAATCGAATATTATTAATATTAATACATAATATTAATCGAATATTATTAATATTAATACATAATATTAATTGAATATTATTAATATTAATACGTAATATTAATCGAATATTATTAATGAATCGAATATAATAATAAAGCCATTTATAATGTATCATAAATTTATTTTGAAATAGAGTTCTCTCGCAGTGCGAATAGTAAGTCGTCATCGCATACGCAAGGATATATCATCGTAGGCACTTTTCGCAAGTGTTGCGTATTACGATATATCACAGTTCGGCACTAAAGGGTTAAAACAGTGTAGAGCTCAGTGGCGGCTCCTGTTATATAACCTTGGGGTTGCTGTAACTTTTAACCAATCCTTCACCGTGCAGTGATGCATATTTGTACCACTTAGTTTTTTTTGTGTCTTTTTCCATTAATTTTGAGTAATTTTATATTTAATCAATAAATTTAAAACATTTTTTCTCTTCTAATAGGTAAGTATTTTAACAAATTTATTTTAATAAAAAATTAAGACACAAAATTTGTTTTCCTTTTCTGTATTCCTTCCTACATTTATCAAGATTCATGCAGCGGCGGTTGAGCAATAAGATGACAATATAAAATAATTTTCTTATCAATTAACAAGAAAAAATGTTGTATTATAACTTAATAGGAAGATAAGAAGTTATTAGTATCAGTAAAAATAAAACCCATTCTTCTTGTTTTCTGTCCAGCGAAAAGATTAAAAACACTGACCTTGATGTTTGTATGACAATTAAAAAAAGTAGAAACCTTTGAAATCAAAAGAGTTATATATAGCCTGTCCTGAATCATATTGTGTGCGTCAGAAAATATTTTATTGTTTTTTTAATGTTAAAAAGTAGACTTCAAGTTCTGATGTAGTTATGCAGAACTGGAATTGCCAAGATAAAAAAAAAAGAAGACGAGTTATTTATTCTATTCACAGTTTTCCCACGGTGAAAAAATGTTTGAAACTCCGTTTCCATCTTATCTGGTGCTGTGAATCGCACAGTTCCCCTTCAGCTTAAAAACGTGGTAGGAGAAGGAAGGGGAAAGCTTCCGCTCTTTAAATACGCCTCCTCGCAGGCGGAATTCGGAGCTGCAACGCTAGACAGTTCTAGTTACTTGTAGTTACTTTTCCTCTGCGCATAATCTTCAGGTAGTGAAAAAATAATATAGGGAACTTTTCTGCCTCAGTTTTTACTCGTGGTTTATTAGAAGATCCAAATCGTTTAATGTAAAATTTGGTTAGATTGTTGATAGATTTAAGCATTAAATGAGAAATAATATGAATTGATTAAATTTACACAATGGAAAAAGTTGGGGGGGTCTGCAGTATCGCAGTCCCTATGCACGAGCCGCCCCTGGTAGAATTTGTAAATCCAACTTAGACCAATTCGACTTGAGACCTCTCAGTCGAAAGGGACCTCGGTTGTAAGTCGAAGAGAACCTGCATATGGCTTAAATATCCATTTTCCATTAAATATTCTAACCAAATAGTTTGGCCAATGTAGGAAACCAGAAACCTGGATCACCCCGCCTTGCCGTAGCATCCGGGAAACCTGAATGACAGCCGCTGCAATAGCTCAAGTACTGAGGCCGGAGTCCCACTGGCCTATCACCAGCCACGGCCCGACCCTTCCCGAAGAAGTTACGTACTGTCACTGGTGGAGGGACCCAGAGCCCCACCATTACTATATCCCCAGGGGAAGCGAGTGCCCGCTTACTTATCCGGCGGCCACTCATCCGTGTACTCGCGGTGCCCCCTGGGGGATGGCCAATATAGGTAAAGCAGAGCCAAAAAATTTCAAACGCTTGCCTATGAAGTGTGGACGTTTAATTACTATGTGTTTAATAGCGCTTCAGAATTACTGTGCAAGCAAGTAGAAGCTGGTTTCCTAAGTAGAAAATGATAATAGGTGAATCTGGTAAGGAAGGTGTCACATTTGTGGGTGAAATAGCTGGACCAATTTTCAATAAAAGGCTTAATACCATGGAATTTGCTTTCGAGATTTTGGTCCCATTGATTTTGCCATCCTAATTGAGAGCATTTTTCTTGTTGGACTTTTTAATGGCAAATGTGGTAGTTTTTGGCGAAACTGTGCCAAATGTTCGATGTATCAGTTATTTTCGAGATTTCTTAACTGTTCGTTATTGTTCTTCTCACGGTTTCTTAAACAACATGTCGTAAAACGGCTATTTTGAAAAGTGTGCAAACTTGGTATAGAAACTTGTCTTTCGTTTCGCAATAAAAAGTATGGAGGGTTATAGTGGTCTGACAACACATATTTATTTTCTTGGTCGGAGAATAACTGGTTTGAGTCCTGGTTCCATTGAATTTGGGCCAAGCTGTACCGTTTCAACATAATTTAGGATAAAGGATCTTCAGACTAATATCATTTGTATGTTTGAAAAATTGCGGTGCAATTTTAGGAGTCATCTTTATCATTAGACATATTTCAAATTTTTTTCTCAACGCACGCCACAAACCTTCGTGAAATTTTTTAAAAAAACAGAACGCTGTTCCAAAAAAAAATCAAACAAAAGTTATGGAATTTTTAGAAATCTATGAAAGTTGATAAGTAATATTAGAGTTTCCTATTTGGTCTTTAATAGTCAAAAATTAAATGACTAATATTTTAAACTAGTGTGCAAATCGCAGACTAAGGGGGAAAAAATCTCGAAGTTTTGTTATTTATTCTTTTACTTCTTATTATTTCAATTATGTAGTTATTTTCTTTTTATCTGCGAGGTCGGTATTTTATAGAGCTCCATTGCTATCAAACACGTACACCTACCTACCTTTTATGCCAGTAGAAACTGAAGTCATTGTTGTAAATACCTAGTTTCAGCTAATAAACAGTTGTCGATAGTAAACGTTTACACAATGATTAATTGGAAACTAACCAAACAAAATAAATATTTCGGAAACACAATTTTTAATTACCTGATAGTTATCATAAAAGTGCGAATATACATAAGACTTTTACACCTTGTACGTTTAAAAATGAAGGAATTTCAAATGCACCGTTCATGTAGTACACCAGTGCACTTCTATTACAGAAGAAGTCAGGTAAACTAAAAGTATGTCATTGAATAAACGTAGGGTATGTCATTGACAATTATTAAATTATGTGTAAATAAGGCATAAAACATCTTTAATGAAGCAACATGACGCTTTTATTCCGATTTAATATGTATGCCTCGCAGTGGCGAATCCAGGATTTGGGTCGGGGGGGGGGGGCCGGAGGTAAAAAATATTTTGTATCGTCGTGACGAATGTCAATCCTCGTGGCTTATGTAATCCAAAACACTTTAACTTTACAGACTTTATTCACCTGACATTAAGAATCATAAAGAACACTACAATACTTTCGATAATTTAATAAAAAACACAATGACATAACTAGCAAAAGCATGTTTTTGACCGCGTCGACGCTACCAATACGAGAGGAATGACTACAAAAGTGGGAAGATTTTCGAGCCAGTCAAAAGCCAGGGAGAAATGTTGTCACTTTCTTTAAAGAGAGATTAAGAAAAAACAGATGTAGGGTAAAATAAGGAATTTTGGTTAAACTCTGGGGGTTGCAGCCCCATAGTCCCCCCAGGATTCGCCACTGATGCATCAGCAATTTAGTGTGTCTATCGCCTAACTCTCCGTTCAAGATCTAGAGGATAGTTAAAGTTATGCTAACTGAGCGGGAGAGATAACTCGTCCCTCGCGCGCAGGGAATATCCCTAGCGGACGGGACATATAGTTCTATTTAAGTACCATGCCCCTGACAACGTGGAAATCGCGTTTCAGTTCCTCCATACAATTTGCCTGCTGACGCTATTCTGACGTTGCGCATAAAAGGCTATTGCCTTGTTGCAAAGTTTGTGAGCTTATTCTCAAGAGTTGCTTATAAATAGAGATTCTCACTGTTTTGTGCAGAAAAGCTCCAAAATGGCTATTGGCGGGTAGTATATTAAAATTCTTAAGGCTTTAGAAAAACTTTAAAACACATAAATGTAGCGATCAGTTCATCTGAGCCGATTTCACACGCAAAAGTGTTAACAGAAAAAAAAGGAATCAATCATTCTAAAAATATTTCTTTCAACCTTTGGGTAAATGAAGCTATTACAATAAGGCATGAGAAGTTTGCCTATTAAATAGGTGGCAACCAAAGAAAGTTTAAATTGATCATTCGTTAAAATTCTTTTTCTTAGAAACATATCCTAGTTCATTCTTCAAAGTAACAATTGATTTTTATTTATTAATCCAACTTATAATTGATTTTACAATCCTTTTTAATTTCCCGATATTAGAATCCCATCATAATATTATAATTTACCTTATTATTACATGCATATGTTTCGGTCAATGTGATCAATCGGTTATTATTAATAATAATTAATTAATCACATTGATAGTAACATATATATAGACCATTCTGAATTCTGTTAGATTCACTGACTTAAAAATAATTTTCCTTAATCATCCAGTTCCATCCAGTTTTAAAGATGTTACTTACATAACAAGATTTCTTAACTATTTCCAGACAAAAGGAAAAAAAAAGCATTAAAACCATTTTCAACAAGCTTCCACCATTGTTTGCGCTCCGAGGTAACCAAACTGGATTAATTCTTTTTTTGCTGCAGATAGAAATGGAAGAGAAAAAATCAACCAAAAAGAGTCGCTGGGAGCCATTTTCGTCAAAAATATTATTTCAGTTAATAAAAGAGTTAAAGCAACAAAGTTCTTTCTTGCCTGCTCTATACCTCCGTGCTAAATCCCGACTTCAAGAACTAGTTCATTTTATGAGGTCGCTCTTTCGTTTTTTTAATCATGTTATTGTTCTTTACATTGCAGTTGTTTGGCAATAAAAGGAAACAGAACATGATGTCGTTAAAGTTCAGTAAGTAACATCTGGCAGGTCCCAAACCCGTGGATAAGTAACTTGGGCTATTTTAAACAAACTACTTATCAAAGTTAACGTATGGCTTTGGAAGTATTTGTTTAATACATAGCTGTATAATGCTCGATTTTAATTTTTTTAACAGACTACCTCTAAAACTTAAAAAAATCATGTTACGTTTGCTTCAAACGCAAATTATTAAAAACTAGCCGAATTTACGTTCTGTCATTTGCAGTTTCAAGACAAGAATCATGTATGAAGTAAAATATTTTTGTAACTTTCGTATCACTTGATAATTTTTTGTAGTTGCAAAACAAGAAATTTATGAAATTGATTGAAATTTATACACAAATTCATATGTGTTTGTGATTATTTTCTTAAGAAACTGATATATGATTATAAGAATAGTCCGTTTACTTTATTAATTTAATGAAAAAATTCATAAAAATTATGAAAATAGGATTTAAACTTTCGAAGAGACCGTATTTGTAAAATAGCTGGAAACATGAAAGTTCTTTAATTGAGCAAAAGCATTTATAAGTTAGAAAGAGAAATACTTACGACTTTATTTATAATAAACGCATGTCAGTTTTGTTATAAAGGAGCAAGGGAAAATAATTCAGACTAAAATTCTATAAAACCTATTTTGTAATGACAGAGAATCCAAAAATGGATATTTTTGAAGAACTAAGCCAAATTAATTTAAATAATTTACTTTTACCGTGTCCATGATTAATTTGAATTTAAATGCTTTAATTAAGAAAAATAGCTAGATATTAAAATTTTATATGGTAATAACCAGTAAATAAACTTAATTGATATCGGATTTTTTTTTCCTGTGGCATTTTTTAAAGTCAAGGTCTAATGGTTTATTAAATTTATATTCCGTGCGTGACATTTCCCGCATGAAAAGAACTTTATGTTTTACTATCATTTGGCAATAAAGTAATTTTTTTGATACAACTAAAATTTCTTTTGGGGAAGAAATGGCATATTTTGTTTATTTTGCGTATTTTATTGCATTTCCTGAATATGTAGTTTTTCCCAGAATAACAGCAGGCATGCATTGCCAGATAAAAAGTTAATGACCGAGTGTCACACATACATGCAAATCTAATGGTTGAAATGACATTCAGTTTTCTGCGATTTTCTATCTCGCTAATTTTATATGAATTATAATCGAAGTTAAAAAGGAACAAGCACAATCTCATTGCCATCACCATGAAAGTTTGCTGGTGAGAAAAAGAACTCTACTTGACTCGGGTATGCATCAAGCGAGAGAGAGTAACTTGAGTTTTCTGCTGTAGATATTTTTTATTTATTCATTTACGATCAAATAACACAAATAAAAATTACTAATCGAATTTATCTTTCAAATAATAATTTTTAAAAATTGGAATAATTAGGGGAATTAATTGGAAATTAGAAATAATGTTCTACGTTTATATCTATAAAATCAGTATTCAGAAAAAAGAATTAATATATCTAGAAATTCATGGAAATTCCTATTATGGATTGCAAAGCTGCTTTGTAAACGAAAAAAATTAGAACCTTCTTATAACGGTAAATAACCATATATATCACAAAATTAATCGCACCAAATTCTTATTTCATACTTTCTGATAAGACATTAATTATAACTATTTCGTTATAAACTATTATTAATCAAAAATAATAATTATTAATAATGACGTATTACCCAATAAATATGAAATATATTACTTAATAACTGCAATTAACGCTGATTTTGTCTAGCAAACTACCTTAAAGAAGATTGAATAAAAAATTATTACATAAATATGATGTTCTATTTCCATGTACAATTTATTGCTATGCTGCAAGCATATGTCATACTAATAATTAATCAATGCAGCTCATTATAATTTTAAAAATTGCAAATAAGTAAAAGGTTTATTTTAAATCTTTCTTCGTAAATTGGTACTTACAAAAAATATATTTGAATATTAAGTATCATTCAATAAAATATTTATGATTTTTCTTTCGTGAATTTCAAAATTCAATAAATGCAATTGATTTATTAGGGTGATTTATGTAAGGCTCCCATCTCGATTGACATTACGACGCTGTTCGGGTCAATTTAAACTTTCAATTTTAGGCTTATTTTATGGAAAATTTACAATGTCAGCTCAAGCTCATTCATTCAAAATTGAAAACACACCTGAACTGTTAGTTGGATGTGAGCTGTAATGTCATGTTTTTAATTCGGTGTAAGTTTGATATTATTATGTCCATAAAATCTTAATATAGGTTAGAAAGCAATCAATCTTTCAAGTAAAATAAAACTGTATGCTTTGTATCAAAAAATAGAAGTTTATATGAAATTAACTGTAAGCAATAATAGAACGATAGAATTTCAAAGCGCTAGTTGTACGAGATATTGTCAATGATTTTCTCTACCAAAAGAGTTTTCATCATCTATTTTACTTTAGACGCATATTAACTGATGAAAAAAATTCTCACTTCAGTTTTTTGTTTATAGATTTACTAGCAGTACGCGCACGGCGTTGCCCGTGGAATCAGGACTTTAACGAAATGAAGAAAAAAAAGAACCGCCCACAATGACATCAAAAAGTTTTGAAAACAAAATCAAAATAAAAGATACACATTTTTTGATTTTCCTGCTTATTTTTTTTTTTCACGCTACAGTACAGAGTACGTTAATCCAAAACAATATTACAAAATTGGAACGTGAAAATGATTATTATACAGCAAGCAAAATATAAATAAAATTCGAAAATAATAATCGAAGTAATTCATTCAGGTGAAGGTCATGACGTATCCTTCGCGTCCTCCAATCAAAATTGGCATCAACGTTCCGAAGAAGTGCCGCTTTTGGAACTCGATCGAGAAAAATAACTCGAAAACCCAGAAAAAAATTAATTTAAAAAAAACGATAAAAGATATTTTAACCATTCTTGTTTTAAATCCGACAGAACCGTTCTAGTTATAAGCTAAAAAAATTTGAAAATAATAGTGTTATTAGAAAGTCGGATGCAGCGAATTTAAAAACAAAACTAACATTTAGATAGCAAAATTGACTATTTTTTAAAAAATTCTCAAAATTCAGTTAATTAAGTTAGAAATTCAAAACTAACTTCATTAGAACGGAAATCGCGTGCTCTTTCCGATGGTGTATCTATTTTTGTCGTACAATTATTCGAAACCAATCTATTGAGAAATTAGTGCGGAAAATCAACCAAAACAACACAAAACATTAAATAAAAAAAATTCTAGATTAAAATTTAAAATTTCAGCTTCGAGGTGCATTCAGTCACCATTACGACTACCTGTGTGCCAAATTTCATGGCTGTAAGTGCGATAGATTCGTCTGGACATCGCAGACAAACACACACACACACACACAAACATTGCCTTTTATATATATTAGAGATGTTAATAGATTTGCTTAATGCATTTTGACATATTTTTTTTCTCTTTTCACATAATAATGTTTATTGCCTGGATGCTGTCTGTAAATTGCGACATGTAAGAGACAAAAATCGTTCAAAACTCTCTACAGGGTAGACAGTTGACCAAAAGCTGCCAAATTTGGTAGTCGTTACTTCTTGCCTAGCAGATTCTCAAAAAAACAATGGTTTTTTCATTAGATTTTTAATTAAAAATGAATCAAAATTTTTAAAGTTTTTATTGAATAACTCCGGAGCATATTATCGCACAAAACTATTTTTACATGGCTTTAAAATTCAAAATATCAGCTTTTCACTGTTACTAATTTTGTTTCTGTACCGTATTTTCTCTAATATTAATAAATTTTTAAGTATATTTTAACAACCAAACTTTTCATTGATTTTGTTATAGTATTTATACAAACTCGCATTGTAATGATATTAAATATTATTTTTGTGCGCTTGTTATCGTTGTTGTCTAATTAAGAGGAAATTTCTAAAAATAATCTAAAGACAGACGAATCGACATTATCATGATGCGATGTTTCGGTCTAGAGAGGATCGAATGTCATTTAAATTTAATTAACATTTTTTTTATTTTATTAAGATCTAAACGCATTAAAGAGAATATTTATTTTCGTAATAAAATTTGCACAGCCAGAAAGAACTATAACTTATTTCAAAACAGTTTTAACCATTTTCCATAGTAACCAAAAGCGCGAAAGATCTCAAATTTTGGTGTAAATAATAAAATGATAAAGTAAACAAAACAATAAAGTATGCACAGCTCATTCTGCTGTAAACTTCATTCTTGTTTACTGTGGGAAAAAAGAGCAAATACTTATCGTTCTATTTATTTTTCTTCTTGCATCTGATTGGTATCTCAAACTATTTTAGAGAGCACCGATGCGTTGATAAACTGCTTTCTCTTCGAGGTCGTCACATTCTGGCCTAATTAAGCTCGAAATACATCCTATTAAGATAAGGTAATAAGCGAAAGTTGTCCCTGAAACTTTTAAATCACTCCTTTGAATGATAAGATTTCGTAATGTGATCATTAAATAAAACAACTTAATCACGTGCGGTCTTCCGCGTGCAACTAAACTCTTCGTTGTCCCGAAGCACTTATAGAAACAGCTGGAGTCACCTTTATTTGCTTTCTGCCGGCGAAAGTATTTAACACCTGGAGCCACTTTTAAAGAACATCGAGTCGTTCTGTAAATGGCCTCGATGCAAATTTGCGCCCAATTAAACTTTTTTTTTTTTCGTAAATATATCACTAGGCGATTGTCAATGTAATCGAAAATTGATCACAATTCAATCGTTTACTTTCTGTGACCGAAGTTCAAAATTACGAGGTCCTTCCCAAAATATCCCTCGTGTTGCTTCAAAAACGGGATATTAATATACAACTAAAACTAGAACTTTCTGTTTTATACTCTGAATTTCTTTCGAATGAGAAATTTATTTTACACTTAACTATCCACTTGGAATGTGTATGTCAATGGCGTTTTATATTTTTTTAACTTATCACTTTTTTACTTTTTCTAAGATGAATCGTATTTTCCTATTATGTTTGAAAAATAAAATTGGTTTCTCACATTAGGTTTGCACAGTGGATGTCGGTGTTGCGGTTTATAAGTATGAAACTCATATAATGAGGCTGTTAAAATAATTATAATCGTGATTAACAATTAAAAATAAAAAAAATATTTTTTTGATTGTGTAATAATTGGTCTTATTATTAAATAATTAAAAATAAAAAAAATTGAGCATTTTGATGTTTAATTTAGTACGGAATTTTAAATAAATTCACAATGTAAAGCTAGTGTAGCGACGAATGGATGGAAAAAAGATTAATCAAAAGTCCTTGGAATAATTTATATCCAAGCCTTATTTTTAGCATTATCTAAAATGGAACCAATAATGAATAGTGATAGGATCACTCAGACGATTCGATAGAATATTTGCTGTACATTGTGAGAATAGATTTTATTAAATTGTAATATTTTTTCTAATTGGATGTTATTAGTTGTTATAAAAATTGTAATATTTACTGTGTAAAAATATTTTACGATTATTCTTTGTCCTAGGAACATTTTGTTTTGAAGTCTTGTTTTTAATATTATCGAAAATTGAACCATTAATCGATAGTAATAAGATCTCTCAGAAGGTTCGATGAAATATTTATTTTTTAACTCTAATAGAAATACAGTTTAAGTAAATAATAATGACATTTTTCCAGGATGGATGTTTTTAATTGAATAAAAATAAAAAAAACATTTTCTTTGTTAAAGTATTTTATGAATATACAAAAAATATTCTGTTGTATGCTTAAGTATGTTTGATGAACGCCGTAGAAAAGCGATAACAATTTCCATTTGCGTCAATATTTTAATGCCCGATTTTTAAAATATCTTAAAAGGAATAATTTCTGAGGAAAACATATCTAAAGGTTTTCCATCGACAGAAATCAACCGAATCAATAGAGAAATGACACTATAGACATGATATTCTTCGACTCAACTGGACAGAATGGATCGAAAATTTTCAAATCGTCCTATATGGTTTGGATCAAGAGTTGCGATGAAATATTGGTACATAAAAAAATTTTCACACTGAGACAGGTTTGAAACTATCTTTAACTGCACGAGAAATCTCAGAATTTTCATTAATTAATTTGTCTTGATCAAAGAAACCGCCTTTTTCCCATTTTTCTCATAATAACTTTAGTATATGCTTACCTTTACTTCTTTGGGGGAAAAAGTTTATAGGAAGCAAAACATGCCTGGCTAAGAATGCAAACATTTGGAGTCATTTCTAACCCTTCCTAGAAAAATTAAAACTATATCCATTCGCACGGCACAAATCAGGCCGGACCACGAATTTCAAATACTTGAAAGATTATATCTGCTATTAGCGTAACAGCCCCTCGAATCTTAAAATATTTAGAAACACTATGTTTTCATGAATACTAAAGAGTTTGCAATGATTGATTAGATTTTCTCAGATTCCTATTTCTTATCTTCACCGTAAATTTTAAAGGAAAATCCTAATCCAATGAACAAAATCCCATGCCCGATGGAGAATAGCAAACATTGTGATTTTTGTGTGTCATCCTCTTAAACAAACAGGAGGATTCCGAAGGATATATGTCCTTATCAAACACCCAGGACATTGTATTTGAGGTTGTGTACCCGAATTCACTATCACTACCAAACAAGCCAGTGAGTAACCTCGGTTAGTTGAAAGCTCAATTTTCGTTCCACTTGACCGAGTGATTTCCTTAATTACGACCAGGTAACTGACCCTAGAATCACTAGTGCAACTCTTATTAACAAGAAAACTTCATGCTTCGCCATAGGAAACAATATTTGCTTGCAGATTTGTGGAGCTGTGTGAACTGTCCCGTAGACCATAAAGTAAATTTAAGAAAAAACGTCTTTCCCTTTGGGATGATTATCTTTAATTCCGATAATTTGGTATTACTGGCTTTTCTCTTATTGCTACGAAATTTCCTTTTCTTCATCATGATGGACATCCAAAAAATCATGTTTCCTGTATGCATCATTTTTTATGATACTACTATAAAGTCGTTTTTGGCTTTTTCCTCCTAAAAATTGCAACACTGGTTTCGAAAATTTTTAATTTGTGATAATGTTTGTTGCAAAAATAATTCGAGGCTGATTGTTTATGAACTCTTTAATATTTAATTATCTAGCGGGGATAATTAAACCGATAAACTTAAATAATGATTTCGGAATATTTCAGATGTGTATAATTCAAGAATTGTAAATTTTGATGGACGTCCATGTAATCAAATTTCCTGTTCGCATCACTTTATATGATACTACTATACAGTAGTTTTGGCTTTTTTTCTCCGAAAAATTGCTGGTTTGGAAGCATCTAAATTTACGACAGTGCGGGACAAAAATAATTAGGAAAAATTGTTTATGAACAGTTAAATGCGTTATCTAGTTAGTTGGCGAGTTAGCGGGAATAATTTATCTAAGTACATAAATAGGGATTCCGAAACAGTTCGGATGCATAGAATTTAGGAATTGAAAATTTTGTAACTTTTAGATTTAGGCTTTCCACACGAGTGCGTCACAGCGAAATTACTGTACAGTTTTAATTTTCTTTCTTACGATATATTGAAAATCACAGTAATTATCAAAACTTTTAACTAAATTACAGAAGTCGCTTGATTTCCTGATGAGATAAGTCGCTTGAAGTTCAACTTCCGTTGGAAACTGGTTGGATTAACCAATCTGACCGGTTAGTCTGTATAAATAATACCCTGACCTTACATAAAACTAATTTAATAAACTCAACACTGGAATATTTCAACTTTCCGTTCTTTTTATTATATAAATACATTTTACACCAGTACGCATTAAATTAAATAAAATTATTATTACAGTCCATTCTTGTTTAGAAATCATTGGCCTTACACTCCTACCATTGAACTACCACGAATTTATCTTTAGAGCCTTTTTGCGGGCTTCCTGCGTCACTGGTTTATATGACAGGTATAATTTCCGCTGTTAAAAGAAAAGGGGAATTATTTATTTTCATTGCTTTGTTGTGGTTGCACAACTCGTCACATATTTATATAGCTTTTCAGCTAAATAAACTTTATAAGTGTAACCTTTTAAATGTTTTCTCTTTTCCTTACTTTTTACAGCTATAATTACCTTTAACATTTAATAGCTATTCTGAATTTTTTATTTGCCTCTGGAACTTCCTTAGTGAAAAGTCGTGAAATTAAAGTAATTAGCACTCTGCTATAAAGTAGCTAACGTTAATTTTAGCAATGTCTCAAAATCTCACAAAAGTTTAATTTGGTCGATTCGCTCACTTTCACGTAATTAATGTCTGCTCATGTCATCTAGCCTACGTTTTTTATACTGTGCTGTGACGTCACATTCTGTTTATTGCTGCAAGATGCGCAATGTTTTCTAAAACTAAACTGTCGAGGCGCAACTGACATGTGTCATGAGCCTGAATCAACTCTATTCATGACGAACCATCTAATAAACACTTTTACACTTTATGGAAATTTTACCTTCGGTTTTAGCTCAGCATGTACAAAATTTTCTTGGCATAAATGGAATTTTTCCAAGACCAAGTGAAACTCAAAATTTTTATTCATTATTCATCCTTTCTGCAGCAAAATATGAAAAAACATTTAAAAATAACTAGTACTAACATTTCACAAAACTCTGGTACAATATGAATCGTTACATAATTGAAAAGAACTTTCAAAATTTCCATAAACAATCTGAATACTTAAATAATCTCTAAGAACTTTCAAAAATATTCATTAGTTACGTTAACATTTGAGAACAACTTTATAGTAAACATTTAGAGTCAATTTTATTTTATAGTACCAAAATCAACACTTATCTTAAAGCAAGCCGATCTCTAAGAAATCGGCCCAAAAGTTCTTTTTCCACTACTTCCTTTTTTTTACTTCCGCTTTAAAAAAAGAAGACCGCAACAAATAGGCTGTTAAAGAACAAAACAATCAACCTTGATGAACTGCGCTCTTGACTCCTTCCTTCCGGGCTGCCCGCGTAACAGGTTGATTTCGCTGCTGGTCACCCTCAGGTCAAAGAGTGACCCTCACCGAGATTTTTGTTTATTTCGGACACAGATATCTTTCTCCGACCTAGTGGCCCGCTTTCTGAGTCGGAATGGGATGGAGATTTATTAATCGTGGAATCTGTCTGCCCGCATTGTGTGCATTGAGGATTAGGTAGGTTAAGTAACTGAATTTGGAACACCTGCTGCCGATCGTTTTTTTATTTCTGGTTATGAAAATATCGTTTGGAGGAAGAAAGAAAGGTCGTCCGAAGGTTGAAATTGGAGTTTATGGTTTGGTAACCGTGGTAAATAAGTTACGGCGTGCGTGTTTCTTTCTTGGCTTATTTGGTCTGTGCATGACTTGAAGCAATCAAAATTAAATTAAGGAATTTTCCTTGTTTAAAAATAATCAAAGTGAAAGATTTTCTCATGCAAATCAAGAAATAGTTTTCTTCCTAAGCTAATCTTCCGTCAGAATTGTAATTAAAGAAAGAGTATTGAACACAAATTAAAGAAATGTAAAAAATTACAAGAAAAAAAGAAAAATCCTAATTTTCTGTGAAGAGTTAAACTGAATTAATTTAATGTATCAGATGTTTAAAAATCATCGTTTCAAAACTGATCGATTTTCCCTGCTTCTTCATTACTAAGCGGCAATTTCGATGGTTCAACATTTGGTAGTAGGTAACTTTCTTCTAGAACCTACCGAACACCATTTATGTTTCGTTCTTTTAAAATATTTCGTTGCTGTGTTTGCTGTTGCTTTTATTTATTTTATTTTTTAATCCGAACGTGGAAGAAAGTATAATGTAGTAATTATGGGTTTCCTTTGTCTTGCTATATTTGCTGGATTTGGTGATTCGCGTTACGTTTCTTAACTAGTTATGTTCTGTTAGGCATCATTCTATTGTTAAGGCGCCGTCCCTTTTGAATTGTGCTCTTGATAAAAATATGAAAATGTATTTTTGAAAGTTACAAAAAGGGAGAAGAAAAAGAATGTGAGTGTTACCTTACTTGTACAAGGCTTTTTTTTTTTTTTTTAATGTTTCCGGTTTTTTCAAAAGATGTTTTTCTTTTTTATTTAAGTTCTTGAATATGTTTTATTTTTTAGTGCTATTTGTTTCCTTTTCGAAATTCAACAAAACAAAAACTAGAAACGAAAAAAATTAGTAAAAACTATCAAAGGTGTACAAGACAGTGAAACAAATGATTTAAACTTGGAGGCAGCATTTAAACTGATTCTTCAGGTAGTATTTAATGTTGCGCATTCAAAAGTTCTGCGGAAAAATATCGACACTGCGTAATCAAGGAATGGACTTTTTTCTTTTCGTAATTTATGTTCGGATTTTTTTAATGCATTATTTGCGCGAAAAGTGCACAAGGTTTCTCCTTTGATATTAAGCGGAGACAAAATTTAAGATTGCAAGAAGATGCTTTCCTTCTTTTTTATCGTGTTCGTAATCTTTTATCATGAGGAGAAAAAACGCTTAAGGAAATTTTATTTTTGTGAGGTAGATGCTTTATTTTCTTGATTATATGTCATCTGAAAGAACAAGGTATGTGTTGTGATTGAGGGTGCATTTACTAATTAAAAAAGAGTGGTAATCATTTTATGTATGAATGGTTTTTTCAACATGTTCTTCTTTGATATAATTGGTAGCTTCATAATTTTGAATCCATGATTTTCTTAAAGAAATTATATACTTTTTTACTAGCCAACAATGATATTTAGACGACAAAATGCGATTCCTAAAGAATTTTCTTGCCCATACTTTGATATATCAATTTATGCATTTCATATACAGTAGAACCCCGGTAATCCGAACAAATTGTGGCTGACCCTTGTTCGGATTGCGTGGAATTCGATAACATACTCTTGATATACCAAAAAGTATTTGAACGGTACAGTGGCAAACAAGTTGAGGGTGAAAAGAATATATCTGAGTTTGTTCTGCTAATTAAGATGCCGCATTCATTCTTAAAGACTAATTCAAATAGTTCTTTTAAGTTAGGAACAAACATTAGCTTTGTTTCTGATTCGTAATTATTGTTTTTCCTTCACTTTTCAGTAAAAAGTTTTCAGAAAATTTAAAAAAAAAAGATGTTCGTATTATCCGAAATTTCAGATTCCTGTGGTTTGGATTCCCGGGGCTCTACTGTAGTTCGTATAATCACTACTCGTATAAATTCTCCACCTATAAATAACATTCCTTGCAAGACGCGAAATAAGACGAAGCCTCGCTATAACATAGTTAAAAAGGGATAAAATCATCCAAAAATGATACGTTGTAAAAGTTAGAATAAAAAAGAATACATTCTATTTACATGAAAATACCAAGGCTCTTAAAAAACAAATATATATATACGTAAATAACATAAATGTATTTTGTTATAACATCTATCCTTTAAAAGTTAAAGGAAAAAATCATTGGTACGGAATTGTTATAAACATTGATAAGGGAAGTTGTTTCCAAAATGCTAAAACGATCAGAACCGCTATATAAACGATAAGTTTAGATTCGATTAAAAGATAGACGGTTCCATGTAATCAGTAAAACTAAAAAATAAATAAACAAGAGTTGATAAAAGATTATATATATATATATATATATACTGCCATTCTCAAGAATAATGTGAAAATGGCTAACATATAAAGCTTTTTTTCTAAAATAAAGTTGTTGTTGTTTAGGTTTTCATTGGTTTTGTCTTCCAGATTTAGTATTTTTGTTTTCCCTTAACAATAAAAAAACTGTCGAAATTATGTAATTATTTTTTGAAATGATGTGAATAACTCATGCAATTTAAATATATTTTCAAGAGACGCAATAGAAGATCCCAAAGGGTTAATTAACATTTTAATACTGTACAACAAATTTTAGCAGAATAATACGGATTAATCGTATAGATTATATACTAGATAGATTTTTTTCTATATATATTCACATTAGATGCTGTAGTAATCACAAGTAGTACATATATTTTTTGTACAAATTTGTATTATTTTAATTCATTAAAAGCAATATTTCGTTTATTATTGAAGCCTTAGTTAAACATAAAGAATTCATAACTTCAGAAACAAATGGTTATAATCTGTCATTTTAAATAAGATAGAATTTAAAAATTCTTTGACTAAGAATATTAGATTTAGTCGTAGTAGAAGAGTAGTTCCTGATTAGATTCTAGTTTAAAAATTTTAAAAAGATTAATATACCATCTGTTATACTGTTTATCACAACATTAATATTTCTAAACGTGTTAAGCTAGAACAATATCTAGATGTAACTGCTACATCTAAAATCCATATTTATGCTTTTTATTTGTTGATAACAATATTTTCTCTTAGTAAAAATTATGAAAACAATAAAAAAGCGTATCACATAAACAAATTTTTATAAATGAATAGAAATAATTTTTTAATATGCAAAATTCTAGAAATTTTGGAAAAGATTTATTGAAGAGCAATGCAATTTCTAAATGAATTGTTTTCTTATGCTACGGACCATATTCTTCTTATCTGAGAAATTCCTAATATTGTGAAATTTAGAAATTATATTTATTTGTCTATAATATAAAATGACGTTATTTCTTTAAATTTTTTTTCATAATATTTTTTATATAACAACAAAATTTTTCATCTAGGTAGAAGATTAACTTCTAATTAGACTTAATTATAAAATTACGAAGAAAGACTATTCTCATTTTTTAAAATATTTATGTCTGCAATAATATTTAAAAACGCCTTTACGTCTCTTGACGTCTGGTGTTAAGGGGAGCTATCTTAGAAAATCTGAAAGGAGAAAAACTCTGTGACCTATTCGATCATAAGTCGAATGTCAGAAACACAATATATATATGTTGATTATCAAATAGGTTTTTAATACCGTAAATATCGCATTCAGTTTGAAATGTTATACATTTAAAAATATTCAAAGTAGGTCCGTAGGTAAATATATAATCTCCAAGTATTGTTGGACCACGGTGCCCTGATTGTGCACAATTGCGATTTGTGTCGCAGAAGCAAAAAACAAGTCATTTTTGTCCTTTCAAGCCTGCGGAAAGTGTCGCTTATAGGATATTTTTTTCCAGTCGGGGGGAAACTTTGTCGGACTTTCCTCAGCGGGTATGTGGGGACTGCCGAGCTGTTCTCAATATATTTCAAGCCGTTTGTGGCTTTTACCGCAAATGACTTGTTTATTGCTTCTTATACACAAATCGCAAGTGTGCACCGGGCCTAAAATCTCAGCTTTGGGACAGTCGGGTTCTAAGTTCGAAACCCGATCCCTTCGAAAGATCCGCCGTGTATATTGGCTTGGTGCTAGCTAAATCTCTCGACGAGGATCCCAAGTCCTCCCACTTGTGTGGCACGGAATTTTGGAGTGGTGAATGCCGGCTCAGGGGTCCTCCTCGACATCTGGTCACGGATCGAAGTCCATCCCCAAAAAAATTAAAACACGATGTTAATATACAAACAAAGGATAGTTACAACTGGTAACTATTTCCCTCACTAAAATATAATGTTGTGACGATTATCTGTTGGCAAATGACAATTTTTTGGAGGGTGTAAATTTCTCTAAAAGTAATTTTTTAATTTAGTTTTTATATCAGTTTAAGTAAAGGAAATTACTGAATCGCCAATGTAGTTATATAAAGGTATTCAAATACATGTAATGTTTTCAAATAAATGTTGAACATTCGTGTCAGAAAATTACATGACTTCAAATGTTAAGAATGATGATACTTTTCTTCCTTTCGGGTTTTAGGTTAAACTAAAATAAAAAAAATAAAATGTATGTCTGTAATAAAATTAACTTCATCCGCGGAATCTGTAATTAGACTTGTAAGGTAGTAAACCATTTTATTATAAAGGTTACAAAAAAGTGTCGTCACAAAAAATTGCGAACTTTTTTTGATAAAACCAGTTACTTACACTATAAAGTTTTATTGCTCCGAACCGTTTCTTGCCTATTTGCGATATGAATTTTTATGGCTTTGTTTTGAGCAGAGTTTTGTGCGCAGTTTTTTCAAATGCTAGTCACTTGAATTCCTGGCTACTTTTTTTAAAATTTGAGTTTCGTGTTTTAAATGGAAAGAAGTACTGGATTTTTTGGCAGTTACTTTTTGCATCACATGCCGTTAAAATAGATTATTTGCCACTGAATGACAAGACCACATTTAAAAATGTGATAAATAAGAAATTCATTTATTATAAAGAATTTCATTTATTCAGCTGGATTTTTTTATCTTTTTCAAAAGTTTTCATATCTCATTTGGTGATGACTTGATAATAGTCCTATTTATGGAATTTATTCTTGTGTAGTCACGCATGACATCTAGAATTTCATTGCACGTTGTGTTACGCTTTCTTTCTGCAATATGTGTTATGGATTCCAAAATTAGATTGGTGAGGATCATTTCTGGTGTTGCACGAGAGCTTGAATGAACCCTTAAAGGCCCAGTGTTGCCTTTAAGCAACCTACCCAATTTTGTTTTCTAAAATCTTGAGAATAAGACTGAAGATCTAATGTATGTTGCCAATAAGATACAAACAGAAATTTTTATTAAATCAATTTACAACTTATAGATTGCAGCCTGAGAGCTAATAAAAAAATAAATTGATGTTTTTCACTTGAGGCTGCATCTTTTGAGAATATCATATTTTATTCTACAATTTTGAAAGAAATGCCTTATCCTTATTATTTTTTTAAATATAATTATAATATATATAAATATAATATTATAAATATATTTTAAGAAATAATATTACTATAATGATATAATAAAATATAATTTCTTAAAATATAAATATTAATCTATGTTTGACATTATAGAATTTTATCAATGAAATTATTTTCTCAAATCGAGCCCAGTGTTGTATTTGGTAACAAACTGTATTTTAGCCATAAACTATACTTAAAACAAAATAGTATTTTTAACCCTCTAAGCGTTTCGGATGTATTTTTCCGCTTTTCATATTGAGTTCAGAAGCAGATACTCATGTCCATGTGTATAATTTCTTAAACTACCATGGATAAAATATTTTTAAGATTTCAGATACTTGACTAATTGAAATAAAGATCAAATTATTCAATTTAAAAGCAAATTTGCAAGACTTGAAAGCTAGTACATCAAAATAGCTAACCGCTCAGTGGCTTAAAACTATTATTCCTATGTTTTATTCAAGAAATGAGAGTCAAACAACATTTTAAGATCAATTTTTAAAAAATCGGGCTTTTAAGGGTTAATTATGTTAATATCAAACAAATCAAAGCGTTGGCTGCTTTTAACAGAATTTACAATCCAAATATTTTCATATGTAATGAGACTGACTTTTTATTTCTGTAATAAATGAATTGGATTTTACTTCTGTGATTGATTATTCGGAAGCACTGAAAAGTAAATATTTAAAAATTGATCTTTATTTCTCTTGTATCATTTGCACTAAATTAAATACTTGCATTCAATTCACTTCTTTAGACATTTTTGTTCCCGTTCTACTCTCGGGAAAATAAAGTCCAAATTCAGGAGATATTCCTTCTAAACGAAGGCTTCTGCGAAGAAGGTCACTATTATCCAGGGTTGAAGGATACCCACCAAATTTGTCGCAAAGATGCAGTGAATAACTGGATTTTGATTAACAATAAAATAGCTTTATTGGCTTAAAACAGATTGTAACACAGAGAACTTAACCCCATTTTGTGGGACTCGAAATTTATACACTTACAGAAATTCAAGAATCATACAACTAGAATGTTAAGGAAAGATCTAGAAAATAAATAAACACCATCTTCAACCCAAATACCAGTCCTCGGTTCAAACCTCATTAACCAGAACCATGGACAGTCCAATGCTCTATGAACTGAGCCACGGCACTAAACAATTTAAGTTTTGATTATTTTTGTTTCTATACCTCGTGTTCAAGAAAGCGAAAATGGTTAACTAAAATCCTTTAATTATTGAACTTTTTGACCGAAATATATAGATTAAAAATTTAATTGGACTAAATTTTTTAATTATAATTATTATTTAAAATCATTTATATTATTCCTTTTACTCAAAAAAACGGTTATCTCACAGCATATTTATTACCTTAAAAACAATTTTTTTCATACAAAATTAGAGCAAATAAGAATAATTCCTCCAAATTTCAGTTTTAAAAATAGTTACGAAAATAGAATGTTAGTTAAAGCACATCAAACTTCGTAATCAATTATTCTCAAGGAACCGAAGATATTTGGCGGCTGCAATCCAAATCCACTAAAAAATAAAGTTGATGCCTATCACGTTCTTCGTTAACAAAACGGTTCAGACTTTGTCATTTTCAGCAGGGTTCTTCTAATTAAAACTCCCATCTTTACTTAGCAGTCCTGGTGACGAAAAAGAGGACTGTTTGTGCCTGTAGCACTTTCAGGTTGGCAGTAATTAAAAACGCGACGACATCTCGGACACGAATTTCTTCAGAAGGTGCATCTTTTTTTATGTTTTTGTTGATTTCTTTTTTCTTTATACTGACAAATGCCAAAGAACTCTCAACTCAATTGACAGAAGTATCGGCTTGGTCAAATCAACACACTAAATTTTCCGTTGTCTCTGTTTGATATGTCGGATAAAGAGTAGTTAAATGTCTTTTCTAATTTATATTTTCAGGTAGATGATCTTCTTGAAATTAGAAGATTGTTCTTCACAATTTTTATTTGAACATTTTTACCCTCTTTTCGAGCAGTAATTTTAAATATTTTATAAATCCAATGTATGTTTCTAAAATAGTTTCTCTAAGATTCTAGGCCATTTATTAATTAACAATTCTGAAAAATACTCATTGTGTTTAATTCTTTAATATCAGAAATATTTAAATTAAAGTAAAAAATGGAATGCTTGTGTAAAATTTAAATAAAAAAATCAATCAAATTAATATGACAAGAAAGATAAATCTTAAAATTGTAGAGTGATGTCAAAATTGTTTTCGTTCAATGATTGTTCCAGAAATCATCAATGAAAATCTGTTTAAAAAAGCAACAATTTGCTTAATTTTTAGCTAACTAAAAGTTTAATTAAAATTTCAAAAAATATATCCGACTTGCACATATAGCACATTTCTGTAAACGCGGGAAGCTTTAAGACGAATAGTCTGTGCTGTTAAGTGCCCACAGATCTATACATACACTGCTTCTTTTATTGTTATTATAGACTATCTCTCGTCTAATATGCATTTTTATATTCACTTTTATCACGTTCTTATAATTCCATGAAAACAAAACACATTTTCAGAATCAAGGCGGGCTACCTCTTCTCAAACATTAACACAATCTAGAGACTTAGTATCAAACTAGTTACATTTATTAGACCATCATTCTACACACCAAATTAATAAAGAATACTTAGTTATATTACGACTCTTTTGTATCAATAAAACGTAAATGTAATAAAGTTCTTTCTAAAACTGTTTGGGTAATTTTAATAGCTTCAGGCTTCCCAACTGTATTAATTAGAAACATGTTATTCATTTATGTGTAAACTATCAAAGAAAAAATTATTCAACATTCTAGATTTTTCCTGAGAAGCTAATAAATATCTCAAGTTCTTTAAAATAAATACTTTATTAACTTGTTTTGCAACACTTTAATGTTTCTTAGCATTTTTTTATTCTTGATCAGTTCTTTAATAAAGCGGTTTATGTAAACTCTCGTCTCTTCATTATTAAACTTTATGTTTTGAGAAACAAATAAGCGTAGCATTAATAAAAATAAATTGTGTTTCACTCTTTTTAAAAAAATCGCCTGTCATAAATATTTACTTTCTGAAACACGCGAATCATTTATCCAATTATGTTTTTGGAATCCATTTCGTGCTGCCATTTTCTTTGGCTAATTAATGAAGAAAAAAGAGAATGCAGTTAATTCATTTTCAAAGAAACATATATCTTTAACTGAGAACTTCATTTTTATGTTTTAATAATCAAATATTCCAAGATATACATTTAAAAGTTTCACATTAATGCACGTTGTTTAGATCTTCTCAAAAGCGCTACCTTTTAATGAAATTTACGATTATTTTCTATGCAAAGAACTTCTTCAACTGTTTTTCTTATCTCTTGGAATTTTCGTTTATTTTCTGTTCAAATTCACGTGGCTTTGACATACATTTTTAAAAGGAAAATGCCCAATTCGTTATGTAGCACGAAAGTTGCAGGTCATGGTAACATGAAATAGTTCACTTGACTCGTGAATATTCTGTCACACCACATAATTAAACTAATGATTTTCCTCATCGTAACCTTACTTTGTTTACGAAAAGTATAGGAACAATGTATTTTATAAACTAAACAACTTATCGTAAATTAAATTATATACTTCATCGTTGCTTTGAGTGATGGAAATGATGAACTGGGTACTTTCATTGATTTCATTATATAAATACTCTGCGCAAAAAAAAATTAAGGAATATATTTGAAAATGAATATGAAGCAATAAAAAATAAGCTTTTTTTATTAAAAAAGAAAATCGTGGTTACATCTTGTCGTTTGTTTTTTTGATGTTCTTGTTTAATCGAACAAAATAAAATGCTACTTTTTTTTTTATCGACTCATATTCATTTTGAAATATCCCCTAATTTTTGGGAGCTATGTAGCTAAAAATAATAGCTGAAATATTTCGGCATTAATTTCTTTCTTTCAAATTTATTTCATGGAGATATTGTCTTTTTATATATATGGAGCTTTTTGTATCAGCACATTACTGAAATTATGTACATCAGTTAATTAACGTATGGAATCATTTTACTCATTAGCAGCTTTTGTATACGGAGACCGCACCAAATTTTGAATTTTTTGTTTCTAGAAAAATTATTCCTCGAAATTTTTATTGACTTCATAAAATTTCAGAAGCTTTTCTTTTGACGAACTTAATTTAGCATGTATATTTAGAATCATTATTAAAGTAATTAAAACATAGTTCAATCGTATTCAGATACTTGGTATATAAAAATACATATTTTTTAAAAAATGCATGCATTCTCTGATGCATTTTGTGCATGAAGATTTATCCTTCAGCCTTTTGAATTATAAATGCTCTCAAAAACTGCATGTAAAACTAATGAAATGTAGAAATTAATAACTATTCATGATAACTGGTGCTGATTTTTGTAAAATACATGACCAGCTAACTATAGCAGATTCTTTATCATTCCTTTTACAATAATAAAAGTGAAATTTGTGTGCTCAGAATTGTATTCGCTCCTAATTTCAGTATCAGATAAAATTTAGCAGTAAGAAATGATGTCTTGTAAATTGGAACTTGGATAATTGATACATTTTTAATTTGAATTCGTCGGTAATTCGAATTTTTATCTCGTTTCTTGAGTTTCCTTTTAAAATAAGGTTAAAATATCGTCTAGAAATTGAATTTATTTCCTTTCATTATTAGTGCGATACAAAAATTGTAAGATTTTTTTTTTTGTATTTCTGAATTGCTTTTGTTAGTTAAATAAGTTTCTTCATTGTTCTCAGTGATAGTAAGTAAGCAATTTTCAAATGTCTTCAATAAAGAAAGTAATAAGAAATTTTTCACTATGCTAAAAAACACATTCAACATGTTAGACGTTAATTTATTTTCGAGTTTTATTGTACAATTTTTGTATTCAAAATGCTTTGTTTGTTCATTAAAATTAAATACTTATTTATTGAAATTATTAATTTTGAAAGTATTAAAAAATTTCATTACAATTATTACCTTATTTATTAAAATTACTTACTATTTATTTGCTAATTGCGTATTATTTGTTGAAACTATTAAATTTTAAAATAAATATCTTGACTGCCATTTCTTAATTTAATTTTTTTTTCTGTTGCTGTTTTCATTTTTAGACTCAATTTTTTCTTAATTCGAAATTTTGGATAAAAGAATTTTTATTCTGGTACCATCAGCTTCGAATTAGCCAATTTCCACAGTGTTAATGAACAAAATTTATATTCTTTTGATCACATGTATGGTAATGTGATTACAGATTGTAAAATTTTATTTTTGGAAACAAAATATATTCTGTTAACATTCTACCTGATTATAATACTAACTGAAAATTTTAAACCGAAAACAAAGCTCGAAATCTTTTAAAATTCATATCTTCTTTCTTGTATACGATCAAATATTACTACGAACTTAATACCAGAATAAATGTGAAAGAAAAGAAAAATAAAAGAAATCATTTTCACAATTTTCCCCTTGCTTTTCTATTTTTTAACTAAAACATGAAAGCTCTAGGTATTCGAATTTCTAAGGAAGAAAACAAGAGAATCATACTTTAAGACAGAAAACATGTCTTACTTTATTTCTATTACGTGTCTAAACTTGGAAGTACATGGATGTAGATCCAGTGATGGAAGAAAAAAACATTTTGTTCTGCCTTTTGCTTTTCGTTTCTGAAGGAACTCAGTGTACATGACATTGTTGCCAAAATTAAAATTCTAAAAAATACATTTCTGAGAATATGTATGAAGTATTTGAAAATTCGCGCGCGGAACTTATCTGGTGTAACAGAAGATCTCGATATTTCATTTTTTCTTTCATTTAGATAAAATATACGAAACTGTTCAACGTTGCAACTAAAACAAACCATTCGAAGCCGGAGCGAATTTATTTAAATACTAATTTCAACTTTTTACATACTGATAGTATAGATGCTGTACAAAAAGATATTTCTGCTCCCTTCGGACGAATACAGATGTCGTGCCATAAAAGAATTAAACTCCTTTCATGAAACACATTTATATCAAAGTTTAATTACCTTGTATAAAATTCACTCCTCTGTCGTACTGTATGGCTACTTCTTTGATGACCGGATATCTGCTAATAAGTCGAGAAAGAACAGATTATATAATGGGCTGTAAAAAGAGACATTTGATTTTCATTGACTGAAAATGGGAGGGAAAAAATCCCTCTGTCGGAATCTTCGTTTTAAAGGGATATATTGAGGTTTTGTCTGGTCGTAATAAAAAAAATTAACGAAACAGAATTCTCATTTGTTGGAAATTTTCATTGTATTTCCTTATTATTATGGATATTATAAAATGGATTATAAAATTATAATAAACTCTCGTAATACTCTTTATAAAAGAACTTTTATCACTACAACAGCGCTTTTTCACTATAAAAGTTTTTTATTACAACCATTTATGAGACATAAAATGTCTCATAAAATAATTATCATTAATTTCGTAACAAGAACTGGTGGATTTTTTATTTCCATTATTATTTTTTCGTACTTTTAAAGTTCATTTTGTTGCATTTTCCGTGACAGACAATATAGATTATTTAATTTACAGTGATGCCAGAGGAAAATAAAAATGAGTACATTTTCTCCGTATGCGTTAATCTCATTAGAATCCCCGTAATAATATCCCACGCGAATTCTCGTAAATCGGATTATTTGTCATTAGGCAAATGCCATCATGATTTCTGTAAAAATTAATCAGCACGTTGTTTCAATATTCCGTTTCATTTAATTAGGGCTTTTAAATTGTTTTTTCTTTCTTTCTTAAAGGAATTCGAAAATACAAAATAATCCGAGTTCAACGAAATCAATTATCAAAATTATACTAATTCCTTTTTATTATCAGTTTTAGAAGTGTGTACATAGCTTCAAAAGGTAACATTTCTCCTTTTAGGGTATTGTAAATTATTTATTTTTCAATTGAATATTTGGCTTTATTCGATTATATGACGAAATTATTTTAGTCAATCATTTTGAAAGAAAACATTTTGGCATTTGGATTATAAATGTCCGTGCCCATTGGTCTCATGCCAATTCAAACTTGGAATTCATTGCGCATCCTGCAACTAACTGCTGCTGCTAACATTAGGAATATGCCCATTGACGTTTGTAATGTGAGGCTGCGTTGGCTTTCGCGCAGAGTTTCGGCATCGTACCGGAAGATACCGGTATCAGAAAAATATTCGGTATCGAATTTCGATAATACCAGAGATCCACGTGTAAAGAGTTCTTTAGAGTTACAGAGAGAGTCTCGTGTACTTTAACCCTTTCAAGGGCTATGTCTTCTTCATGAAACCTTTTTAAAGGACCCAGGTGGTAGTCTTTTGATCATTTATTAGAAAACTGCATCGTTGATATCTAGTAAAAATAGGAGGCAGTGCAAATTCTATTTTATTTTATTATGAATTTATAGACTCATTACTATCGTTTTCACGAAGAAAAATAGATTTGTAATCCTGAATTCATCAAGAGAGCTATTCAAACTCCCTCCCAGTGATGTGGTGTAAAAATACCCACACTGGCCCGGCCTACCCAAAAAGGGTGTAAGGCCGGTAGAGGACCAGTGGGGAGACGGGAGGACGGGATTTATTGGGTACAATAAAAAAATGATACAGGCATTGCCCGAACAGGGGCAGTAATTTTAAATACAAGAGAGCTGGGAGTGTAAACATGGCTCGACCCACCTCGGTGGGGAGAAAATAGCTTGAATTACTGCTCGGGCAAACAAGGAACAGTAAAAATATATAAAAATAGATAAGTATTGAAAAAGAAACAAACAAATAAACACAGAAAAAGCAGTAAAAATCAGATATATAAAAAGGTCAAATATTTTGAAATCCCATAATATAAAAACAAAACATACACAAACAATATTACACATCAAACGACACACAAAACACAGATAGAAACTGTACCAAACAAAGAATTAAAAATACATAAATTAATAATAATAATAATAATTACTTCTGAGATAGAGAGGAATAAATTCCGTTAGTCAACGGTAATGCACGTCCCGCATATAAGGGAATATCAAATTGTCAGTTACAGAATGTTTTTTTGAGTAAAACTGCGCAAGTTAAAAATTACTTTATGTCCTATACAGGATAAAAACGGCCAATGGGAGAGGAAAAGGAATGAAATTTTGTAGTCTAAAAATAAAAACAAGGTCAAAAAGTAGAATGCATAGCCCTATCCCCCCCAAAAAAATCTAAACAACGTTAGGGCATTGACAACGTGGCAACAGGTTTCCAGAACTGCGGAGAGACTCGGGAATTGGAACAGTCATCTATTGTCGGGGCCAATGGACCAATAGCTGCCATAGGGCGCCGAGAGAATCCCACACCAAGGAACCGACAGGGTACAATAAGTTTTTAAAAAAACACGCAAAAACAAGTGGAGAGCGCTATAAACCTATAGAACTGTCATTCAGTGAAAAATTAAATAAAAAATAAAAAGTATTTCTTAAAAAGCTCAACTCATGTAAATAATAAAAAAAAGAAAGACTCAGCAGGCGGGAAGTCAGGAGCACAGAATGCTGAACTGTAGAAAGTGTGAAATAAAAGCCAATCCTGAGAGGAGATGTCAAATGAAAAGTCCTTGGCAAAATGGTAAAAGATAAAAAGAGTAAGAACAGTCTTTCAATATGATAAGATAGAAGTAACACGGACCCTCAAGACATCATTGAAGTCAGTTATGGTCTCTCTCCTGGGTCAGTGTATCGCAAATGTTCCTGCTGGTCCTGAAAGCGCCTTCCATTTTGGTGACAGCCTGTCTATTTGTTAAGAGATTGTTAAACCACGCTTTTTTGTGTTCATCTGCGGGTTTAATTAGATGGAACTCTTTCGTGAGGGAACAGGAGAAGATATAATGATCTGCATCACCCAACATTCCGCAGATACAGTGTGGAGAGTCTAAGAATTTAAAGCGATGAAGGTAAGATGGGAATGGACCATGTCCACTGAGAAAATATATTAAAACTTATTATGGATTAAAAATTTTGGGCTTACCTGATTAATGTAACCTCTCACCCTAATTCCCGAAGCTGAATCGTAGCTATTCCAGTATTCATTCCATTCGTTTACTATGTAATTCTTTAGGAGGCCTTTGAGGTGGGAGTAGGGAGCAGGAATGACAAATTTCTCACCGGATGTTATGGCCAATTTGGTTTGTTGGTCGGCCAATTCGTTTCCAGGAATTCCCACATGGGCTTTAACCCAGGAAAGGCCGACCATGTTCTTTGCCTTATAGATGTTTGATTTTACTTTGTTAACGAATTCAGATCTGGTATTTGCGCTATTAATGGCAGATATCGAAGAGAGGCTATCAGTATGTATGTTGACTTTCACTTTCTCTTTGACAGCCCAGTTGACTGCGAATTCAATTGCGGCTAATTCTGCCTGGAATACCGAGTTGAAGGTGTTCAGTTTAAATAGATAGTTCTGGATATTAATTTCATCTTTGAGAATACACACGGCGAATCCAGTCTCATTTTCGATTCTGGATCCGTCCGTGTATAGTCGGCATTTGAAATTTTACTGTCTAGGTTAATAAGTTTGGCTACTATGTGAAGGGGAGGAATTCCGGTGAGTACGTTGAGAACATTGGTGGATGAAGTGCGGAAAGCCCTTGTAAATTTCAGTAAGAATATTCTTTGAATGCTATGAAGTCTATCGATTTGGTTCTTTGTTAAGGCCCCTCCCCAAACACTTGCACCATAGAGTAGAGCCTTTTCAATAACGGTGTAGTACCAAATTTTTAAGAGATTTTTATTCATATTCCATTTAGACTTTACTACTCTATTAAAATTTGATGTTAGGAATAAAGCTTTTGCATGCAAAGTTAAAAAGTGGGCGGTCCAAGATAGTTTATTATCTATTGTGATTCCTAAAATTTTAAGGCTGTCACTTACCTTGATTGAATGGTTTTTGATCTTGAAAGTTGGTTTTCTATTAAGGACTGTAGAATTCCTTTTTGAAAACTTTTGGGAGGCGATGCTCCTGTACACCACCGCCTGGCATTTTTCTATGGAAAGTTTGAGTTTTAAATCTTCAAGTTTATCGGAAATGGCAGCCAAAATTAAATTAGTCTTATTTTCCAATTCCCTGGCCGTTCGTCCTCCAATTAATAGTACCAGGTCGTCGGCGAAAGCTTGAATATGTAAATCAGGTCTGTCATTTATTAGAATAGAGTTAATATATATATTCCATATTGTAGGGACGATCACAGAACCCTGTGGGCATCCTTTAGAGCAAGGTCTAGAAATTTCTAGAACGTCGTTAGTGTAAAAAACCCTTCTATTTTTGAGATAAAAGTAGATAAAATTCTTAAAGAAAGCCGGAAAGCCATAAGATTCTAAGGTTTTAAAAAGAACCGGCCAGTTCATAGTATCGAAGGCTGATTTTATGTCTAGAGAAACGAGGGCGAGATGTTCTGAAGGCATACCAATTTTAATTGTCTCTATTAGATCATGAATGGCCAGATCACAGCTTTTGCCTTCTCGAAAGCCGTATTGATTGTGGTGTATGATATTGTTTCGATCAAGCCATTTATTGAGTTGTAGAAGAAAGAGCCTCTCAATAATCTTGCCCAAAGTTGGGAGAAGACAGACAGGCCGGTATGATGTACAAAGACCAGGATCTTTACCATCTTTAAGAAGAAAGAAGACTTTGGCATTTCTCAGATGTTCAGGAAGGTAAATGAATTTAAAACAGATGTTAATTAAGTCAAGTATAAATTCTTTGTCGTGGATGAAAACCGCTCTCCACATCCGAAAATCTATCCGATCATGGCCCGGGGCTTTTCCACCTTTTAAAGCTTTGATTACCATCTCTATATCTTCTAGTACCATAGGTTCAACGTGGCCAATTATAGGGGTATAATCCAAATTGTCTTCTGAGGAAGGGCTCGGGAAAAAATTGTCCATTAAATAATTTATTTTGTCTTCAATTGTGTTGTTGGGGTCATTATTTGGGTTGATCCCAATAAAATTTTCACTGGAACCTCTGTTAAATACAAGATTGAACAGGAATCCAAATCTTTCGTTATGATTAAGACAAAATGATTCCCATGCCTTTCTTTTTGTGGACAAGAGAAGTTTTTTATAGATGGCCCTTTCTTTTCTATAAGCATTCCCCGAGCTCTGGATGATTTCAAGAATAGAACCTTCTGTTTTGTGTTTGATGTATGTTTTAAATAGCCTGTTCACTTTGTTTCTAGATATTCTGAGATCTTCATTCCAGAAGCTGAACTTCTTGGCAAATTTTTTCGGTTTCTTTTTCAGAGTTTTGAAAGCACCTTTCTGAACAAGATCGGTAAGATCTTTAATTAATTTGTTAAGATGATTGGTGTTGTTAATGTTCTTTAGGGTTTTTTTTAATGGATTAAGGTGCCTTTTGATATAGTTAATAAATTTGTTTTGTCCGTATTTGGATTTAAAATAGAAATCAATTTCTGGAATATCTTCTAATTCTAATTTAAAGTAAATATATTTGTGGTCACTGTGGGACACAACATCCAGGACCCCCAATTTTTTATATAGTTGACTACGGGTAAGCTCAATAGAGTCAAGTCGGGGAACCCCACATTCGTTGTTGATTGGAATGTAGGGCCATATTCTGTAATATTACAAATGTGTAAGTTGCTGGCGACTATGAATTCAGTCAGTGTTCTACCTCTGAAGTTATCTGAGTCATAGCCCCAGCTTCTGGATTTGCAGTTAAAATCACCAACTAAAAGATTGAAACTGTTATAAAAGTTAAAATCCCTTAGTTCTCCTATTAAATCTTCTATGTTGTCATGAGGTGGAAAGTAGCAATTAAAAATGTTAAAGAGCATGTTATTAAAATGAAGTTCAACAGCCACTGTATGGGTGGTGTTGAACTTATAGAATACATTAAGATTTTTGTTTACAATATAAGTAATGGCCCTTTTGTCTCGAGAAGAGAAAGTCTTACAACCAAAGTTTGATTTGGGAGGCTCACCATTGATTAAATACGGGTCCTGGATTGCAATAAAATCTAGTTCCAAGTCCCGAGCGACCTGAAAGACTCCAGAGTGTGCTGCTTTACAGTGATTAACGTTAATTTGTATCCCGCGTATGGTGTTAAAACCCATAGTCGGTCCTTTTTATTATTAATTCCCTCTGTCTGAGAAAGCTTTTACACCTCTTGTCGAGGCAGCTGTGGCTGATGCCAAAATCAGTATTAAATCGCGCATTGGATTGAATGCAATTGATGCAGTTGAAGCCCCTACATCTGTGTCTAGTGTTTCCAACTATCGTCTCTCCGCATCTGTCACATTTTGGTTCTCCGGTGTTGTCGCAAACCTTGGTTGTGTGGCCGAATCCAAAACATTGTTTGCATTGTTTTACACCAATAAATTCAGATGTGCGAAGCTTAACCCATTGGAAATAAAGTCCCCCTTTGTCTCTAATTTCTATAAATTTTTTGGGGTTTACTGAAATTACCCAGTGATTATTACCCTTATCTCTGGCCGGGATCTTGAACTCAACCCGGAAATGGGGTTTGTTGTTCTCATCCGCCAGGAAAAGGTTTTTAGAGAGTAAACCCTCTTTTAAAATATCCATCTCTATCTCTTTATCGACGTTATACAATATAAGCTGGGGAGTCCTCCTGGGGGAATAAACATTTCAAATATGTCTTCTAGTTTTTCCTTATCATAGCTCAACAATAATTGCTTAATGAGCTTGGATTCAGCCTCATCTGCAGTAACAATTTTAACGCCACCCCCATGTAACTTAGTCACACCTCTCACTCTAATAACCGAATTATTCTCCTTGAGAATCCCCAGAAAAAGGGCTCTATTCTTATTAAAATCCTTATGAATGTCTGTTTTAGGCTGAATCAGAAGTACCCCTTCTGGTTCCTGAGGAAGGCCAGGGGTAAATGTCAAAGGAATGGGGAGGTACTAGGTGCCCCCGGAAGTTGTGCAACTTGGGCAAAGGTCCTAGTTGTTTTAACCTCCTTTTTTACCTCCTCAACAAGTTTGGTGTTGCACACTTCCAATTTGTCGTGAAAGTCCCGGCAAGCAATTTCTCTCTCGGATGGTAAAAGAATAGGGAAATCCTCTTTGAATGACTGTAATAATCCCTGTGCATACGAGTCCTGCCTAGCAGCAACTTCGTTAAAAGCCTGATTAATAGTGCCTGAAATTTCCTCAGTTATTTCTAATTTAGCTCTTAAATCAGCGTTTTCCTTCTGTAGTGTCCACATTTTAGCTTTGTTGAGGATTGCATCATCATTATTCAAGACTCCTTTTAGATCGTAGATGTTAGAGTTTAATTCGTTAATCTTTTTACTTAAATCTTTGATTATGGAAAGGAAATAGCCAATGTATTCCCCAGCCAGTTGATTCCTTAATGTCTTACTGTATTGAGTCTTGGCCGAAATCGGACCATCCGAGTATTCATCTAGTTTATTTCTCCTTAATCATTACATCAATCCCATCTACAAAATCGTTTTCATTAAACTTAGAAATTAATTCCTTTAATTCATCATTGAGTGTCTTTGGAGGGGGTGGCTTCTTGGAGGGTTTGGGAGGCATGCTCTTGCACCCTCAAAAGAGGTACGACAAGACCACCAAAATAAAAATAAAAATTATCTACCACACCCAAAGGAATAAAAAAGGGGGAAAAAAAGTTTCCCAGTGGAAATACGAAAGTACAAGTATGTGTAAGTGCAGTATGTAAGAGACAATCAAATCATCAATTCCCAAAAGAATAATTAAAAAAAACACACAAAAAACAGCATAAGAAAAAAATTTAAAAACAAGATCCCTTTTAAAATATCATTAAAAAAGGGGATCAGAACACTAGGGCATGTAAAAATCAATTCACAGCAGAAACACACAAAGCCGAATAGAGTATAAGAAATCACAAAGCACCAGCATTAAATATATATATAGAAATGTATTAAAATATCAAAATCTTATTAAAAATATCATTAAAAACAAAAGATCAGAACACAAAATCGCATAAAAATCAGTTCACAGCAGAGACACAAAAAGCTAAGAAAAGAAAATTATAATATATATATATATATTTATATACAGAGCTGACTCTCAAAAGAAAAAAAAAACACTCACCATGCGGAAAGATATCAGAGTTGGAAGGAAGATCTTTCACGGTACAAAGTTCAACGCAGTCAGAGAGAGGCACAAACACATAATCTAGAAGGCTGTCTAAAGTTCATTGGGGTCGAGGAAACCAAGGGACCGGAAAAAGACCACACAGGAATCTAAGACGAATTTGGAGGTTTAACTGCAAGTGTCCACGATGTAATCCATATTAATAGTTCCAGACAAATCCAAAAAAAAATATGAAGAATCCAAGAGAAGTTCTGAATGTGGGTAAATAACAGTAGCCTTTTTACACATCGGAGGGGGGAAAGTGAGGAATATATGCAACGACTAGTCTCTACCTCTGCCAGGGCCAAATCGGGAACCCTTACTCCAGAAGAAAGGAATGGCCTTTGTGAACAACACTCTGGGTTCACCCCTTGGGTTCGTTGTCCGACAGCACGAACTCTTCCTCCCTGAAACGGGGAAGCGATGGCGTCAAATTACATCAGGCGTCGGCGGGAGGACCCTTAACGGTTCACAGTAGGGAAGAAACGTCCTCTCCCTACGCCTTGAGAAGAGGGCCGAAATCCAATGCAAAAATGGAGAATTGAAACTTTCAAATAATATACACCCAAATCATCCAGTTGAAAGACAGGTTACATGAACGCACTGAACATGAAGAGCTGCATCGAGAGAGGTATGGCATAAGAATGAGGACAAGCGTGAAACGGTACAAAATTGGACTTATTGCGGAGCCCGAAGAACCACCAGCCGTACTGGAAAATGGCGCCTGTCGATCCCAGTGATGTGGTGTGGAAGCTTGGAGAGGGGGTGCAGACGCAGGCGTTATTCTCGTCATCTGACAACCGTTCAAACTGAGGCGGTACGTTCCCAAAATAGCCCTCATGTTACTTCAAAAGGAGACTTTAATATAAGTAAAAAGATGTTTGTCATATGATTCTGAGGTCATATAAATCGATTTCATACGCTTTTAGCTGAAGTGTTTTTTTTAATGTGAAGTTTTATTTTTTTGGTCAGACAAAATTTTCCTGCTTGTCAATAAATTTAAAATCTCTTATCTCTAGAAACAAAAATAAATCTGCTGTGTTGGAAATCAAAACATGGTAAACGCATTTAAAAAATTGCTTTTGTCTTTTGACATACTCTAAAGAGACAAAAGATAATTACTTGAGAGGCTTAATATTGGTCATTTTTTACCACACCTACGCGTCTAAATTTCCAAAAGGAAGTTTTTTGTTGGCATTTTCGTCGTTAGAGATTTTGAAGTTTCTTTTCATCCTTAAGATAAACACTGCAATCAGAGTTTATTGAAATTCAGTCTTTGCCTCTACACTACAGTGGGCGTTTTTAAAGCATTTTAATCAGTATTTTCCTTGTCCTTTTCAGCCATCGAAAGTTTTTTTAATGGTTGCAGACTATTTTTTTTGGCATGACCAAAATAATTACTCTTTACTTATTAATGAAAAAGACTAAAAACTTTTGTAAAGACTGCCTTTTTGTTTGCATGTATTTTTTATACATACGATATTAAGAGTTATTAGAGACTTCATGTTGATTTTCGGAAGCGTTTTTCCCCCTTTTCAGACGAATTTCATTGGTGGAATCTTTGTATAATTGCATTCCCTGTGGATATATTGTTCTAAAAGATGCAACTTATATTACAGAAGCGTCAAGCAGCAATAAGAACTGAATGCGTACAGACAATCTGGTTTTTCAATTATGAAATTTTCTTTTGTTCACATGCACTGACAAATTTCGAAACCTTTATTTACAATTTATAAATATTCATAATGAGCTTTTGCATACATTCTCTACAGCATTATTGAGAACGCATTCTATGCTGATACCGTTGTTAGCACTTTAGTTCTATATGACGCGCGTGTGGGTTGAATTTTAGCCCAGAAGTGGAATGATGAGGTCTTTTTCAGTTTCTTTTGTTGCACGCTTACATATATTTGAAATGGATTGTTTGCATTGTGGCGGGTGGTCAAAAATGACCCGTTCCTTGTTTTTCGGAATTTCGAATCGTTGATATCACGTTCGCTTATTTGCGCCGTCTGACTTGCGATGGTGGTCATTTGACCAGTGGAAAGAAGGTGGAATTTCTAACTTCAGTTATTACTCACTGAAAATTACTCGTTTTACCTAATGGCACTTAAACTGTGTAGTTCAGTAATTTGAAGAGAGGCAACGAGAACTTAAAAAAAGATATCAAAAAAATCAAACAGGTTGTGATTATTGAAACCAAAATGCTAAAGATGCTTCTTGCTGCTTCAAAAATAAAATGTCGTCTTTAAAAGTATGTAAATACAATTAAATATCTTAAGTACGCTGTTTGGCCATGTTCTCGATTCATTCCTTTTAATTACAATGTTTTTAAAAAAATTATTATAGGTATATTATACGATTTATGCGCATGCGGGTAGGCGTTTAATTAAAAAAATTATTTGACAGTCATATGACGTTCTGATTGTCTGAGTATTAAATACTTCATTATGAATCGAATTAAATGTATTTTCAATATTGTTTTCACAAAAGAAATAAGTTCGAAGTTTTTCAGTGGAGTCCACTACATCTTTAAAGAATGGCGGAATATTTTCTTCATCATCGTTTAAATTAGCACCAAAAAATTCGTCTTCTATTAATTCATCATTTGTTGATAATTTCGAATTCAATGTAGCATTATCACAGTACACATACTAGAAAGGAGGAAATCTTAGAAACGGGGAAAACGACGTATAACCGAAGTTGAGCGTCGTATAGACGAATCACTTTATCATTACAATGAATGCGAATGAATCGGGACTTTGATGAAACGACGTACAAATGTAAAAGACGTATCAATGAGAAATGAATAAACGGTGCTTATTGTATTTGAACAAAATCTGGAATTTTTAAAATTTTAATATATTTTAAATTCTGTCTCAAATCGCAAACAGAATATTATGCTACCCCTGCTTGTGAAATCTCATTAAAAATTAAACCTATACCATGGCAAAAATAATTGTATTGTAAGGCATAAATAATTAGAATGCATTTTGAACGAAGATTCTCTAGTATACCGTTTTCAATTACGAGAAGGCTCTTAACTAAAGTGATTTTACTGTGTAACTAATATTTACTGACACCTCTTGCCTAAAAACCATTATATTTTATATACATGAACTGAAAAGGAAAGAATCAGTTTATACTTACCTTTTCTAAAGTTCTCCGTAACTTTTCTTTTGCTTAAAACTATGGACTTCCTTCCAAAGCAAGCAATGCAATCCGCAAATTTCCTTGAAGGTTTGAAGAAGTAAATTATATGTGTGCAAACTATTACATTTATTATTATTTTATTTTATTAGCTGAGTTAAGGTAAGAATGAACGCTCCGCCATTAGCCGTAATGATTTGCATTCGTTACAGAAGTGATTAACATGGTGAAGAAAAAGTAATTACAGAGTTTCCCAAAATGTAATCTGGGATACCTCAAACGAGGTAACGCGGGTCTAAGGCAGTAGTTAGAAGCTCTAAGGGACATTACGTTGATAAATCTTAAATTTCTATGGCGACTCACAAAGTCCCTCAAAACTAAATGACCATTAACCAATACTTTTTTATGATTACCATCATGTTGAGCAGAACTTTTTGAACTATGGATCCTCGCTCCAAAGGATTGGATGGCAGAACCCGTGGGTCACTGAAATGTTGTTAATACGGGTTTCTTTTACGTTCACTAGTAAACAGAAATAATTTAACGAAACCATTTTATTTCAAGACCCTTAAACCTTAACCTCGACATTTATTCTTAGTGATATTAAATTAATGGTTATTTGGAATTACGACTCATTAAAAAATAATTGACATAAATTTGCTTGACGAAATTAATTTAATTCTCAATAAAAAAATTTAGACGCTTTTATTTAACTTGACATCTTTCAAGTTTCTAAAAATTCAATTTTGTAATCGAATTTTTCACTCTCTTTCTGTTGCGCTGGATGAATAAGGCGTGAAATGTAAAAAACAATACGATACAAAAATGAAGAGCAATTCTTGTCGTAAGAAAGACAATTTCTGAACATCCATTTAAAATAGAAAGATGCTGAGTTTGTGATTAAAATTCCAATTTACCTACAGTATCTCTATCAACGCCTCACACTTTTGCGAATTTTGTTTTGATCTCTAGAATTTTGGCAAAATTTATTTTCTGCTTCTTAGCACCTTATTGAAAGAGCTTTTTTATATTTAATTTTTATTAGTATGATGGAGATTTTATTTTTATTAGTATATTAGTATTAGTAGTTATTCATGGTGGAAACCACATTTAACACGCACCAAACCCATATAAAAGGCAGAATTTTAGTAGAATTGGTCAGTCTGTCGAATGGAATTGGAACAAACTATTCACCAATCCAAAAGTCGAACTCAGTCCACCAAATCCTTTAACAGTTAATTAATTATAATTTAAAACTTTTATCACATTATAATCTTATAAAATATAATTTATTTTCTTGTGCAAAATACTCTTTAATTTCGCAAAAATTATTGGTGATTTTCATTTTCTTTTCCATATATATATATTTGAACTTTCCATAAATTCTACTGCTACTTCTGCGTATTTTTAGAAATTGATAAAAAAGAAATCTTTAATCCGGATAACTTCTCCTCAGTGTTTCAGTGCTTCCTCCTTACATATGTTAGAAAAAAATCATTTCAATTTTTTTCCTATTGTGGACGCAATTCTTCTCAAAACACGCGCGGTTGTTGTGTAAGGTCGTTCAAACCTACACAACATTTCAAGAGCGCATTTGTCGTCGACTTGCGAATTACAAGTTTATTGAACCTTCCAGTTGAGCTACAAACGCAAGATAAAATTTGTGAGTGTGCATTGCGCATTTGTCTTGCAGATCACGCCTGAGATGAGATGCATACATATGCATTTTTCGTATGAAAATTTATTTATGAATTATTGGCACTCTTTTTCTCTTTGGTGCTTACTCAAATTTATAAAGCTGATTGGAGAATTTTTTCATTTTAATGCAGTTTGGATTAGGGTCTTAAAATAGTTCACGAACACTTCTAATGCTTCTTTGTAAAATTTGTTATGAAAGTCATTTTTACTTTAAAGGTTCAGTGGAGTTTCCTCATAAACTACAGTCATAACAATGCATGACACCTGTCATCTAACTGAACGCTTGAGACGCCATGCCTTTCTTTCGTCCTACAAGAGGCACTATGAATTCCAAAATGAAATTGGCACGACGCATTTCAGGTATATCACGTGATCGTGAATCCACTCCACTAAATTTTAAGGTCCTAATGGAGCGAGAAAAAAAGAAGTGATATTCGTAGTTCAATTTTCATCGTATCATCGGCTTTATAAAATCTATACAATAATCACTTTTAGACACACGAAATAATTTTTGCTTCTTAAAATGGCAAATATTCAATTATTGATTGATGATTTCTTCATTTTAAATGTGCTAATACGTATCTCACTTGTCTGCGAAGTTTGCTCTATTTAAAGTTGATAGGTTGAAAAGCTTAAATGTGACAAATAATTTATGAAATCAAATTTCTTTAATTTGTTATTTATTAACCTTTCAATATCAATTAGATGTATGCTTTAGAATGGAAAAGTTTCAATACAGTTGCTACGAGAACCTATGAGCAAGGGACTTACAAAATTTATATAGAAAGCTAATTATATTTACATCGGTTCAGGCATTTGCAAACATCAGCGAAGAAAACCTTTTCTTTAAAAAAGGTTTGGTTTGGTTTGGTGGAGTTTACTGGCGCAAAAACCATTTTTGATTATGCTGCGCCAAACATATGGTCTAAAATTAAAAAAGGATAATAATTTATTAATACCTCAAAATTTGAAGAGTTTTCTCTACGTTAATTTTGTCAACTTTAATTTCTAAACATAGGATTTTATTCCAAAACATAAAACTTTTGTGCGTTGAATAACTAACAGTTTTTTTTTTAATTGTACTACTTTTTAAAAATAACTCCTCTGTATTACTTGTGGTTTAGGTTGCGACGTTTATTGATTCTGGCCCAGTACCAATAAATTAGGTTACACCAAAGAATCAATTTGCAACCCGAAGAGCAAGTCCGCATTTCATCTAATCTCTATCCACCTCTTTTTAGATGTTTTGTGACATCAAGTCCTTTTTTCTTCTGCAGGACGTGCAATCTTTTTCAAAATTAACAATGCGCAGGGCACTTAACGTATATTACGTGAGCAAGAATAGACTCCATTTCACGACTGCGTCGACCATAAATGAATGCACATTGGCCACGCCGCATCATTAGAACTCGGTCACTCCATTAAGCAATTTCCAGAACGCAGAAGTTACCGCACAACAATGATAGTCGCAACCGATAAGTTGTTGCACTTTCTGCCTTCCAAAGTAACCCTTTCTTAAAAGCCCTTTATTTTCAACACTTAGAAAAAACCACTATCATTTCCCGCATCTAACACAAAAGACCCTTTTCGCTGTCTTAAGAAATCGAGCTCACTCGTATAAAAGATATGGAAGAACGCGCATAGGAAAGAGCTGGTCGCCGTTAATGGAGACATAATTCTTATTAGATCTTCCGAAATCACCCTGCTCGCTGTAATAACTGAAGCACCACTGTGAGACAGACTGGTACAAGAGAGGATGCCCGAAAAAATTCGATTATCCTCAGGTGGTCAATACCTGAAAAAATAATAATAAAAGTTAATGTGTGTATGGCAGTCCTTTACGAGAAAATGACCCATATTGGTCTTTTTGAAAGTGTGATGGGCCATTTGTTTTATCAGGATATACCCTGTCGGCTTGTTTTTTCCTTGGAAGAAAAGGGTATGTATGCTCTTGTAAGGATATTATCTAGTCTAAAGATGTTTTTGTAAAACGTCCTTTTATTCCAGATGTTTCTGTAATGAACATATAAAGCGAAGTAAAAGATTTTTTGGCACATCATTATCTTTTATATGGAACTCTAAGTGAGAAATGAAAGATTCGAGTGAATTGATAGAAGAAATATTTTAGGTGATAAGGTTTTTAAAAAGCAGTTATAAATTCCCATGATTTTTAAAAGGGATTTTTTTTCACAAACATTTCAGACAGTTTTTCAATTTGAATTAGGAAAAAAATACAAATGTATTTCACACAAAAAAATTCGGTGTTTCTAAAAGATGTTTCAGTCCAGTTGTTGCTGTAATGATTATATAAAGTGAAAAATAGGGTTTTTTTCTGGCTCATCTTTAACTTAATTATATAAGTGAAAAATTAATGTGCATTAAGAAAAGAAATATCTTTAAATGATAAGGATTTTCCAAAATGTAATTATGAAGGCACTGGATTTTTTTCCATGATTTTTCACAAAATTCAAGATAATGAATTATTTTTTCCAAATTGCATCGCAAAAAAAAATAGAATTAATTAACAAGTAAGGTCAACTGAAACTTGTTTCAGCTGTAAAATATCCACCCATTATAATCTCTCTGAAAAGTTTCATATGGAGTGAAATTATTTTTCTATTTTATTCCTCAAGCATAATTATTTATTCTTTATTTTTGGGAAATTTCTCACCAAACGAATTCAGTTTTTGAGTTAAAAAGTCATATATAGTTTTGGAGGAATATTTATGTATTTCTTCCTAAAAATTAATTCCTCTTTGTTCAGTAAATTAATTTTAATTGTTCTGTAATTTTTCACTATTATTATTAGTTGAAACAGAATGCGTAATTTTGCCTTTGTCTATGTTTTAGTTCTCTGACTAAAATTGTTGAAATTTGACACAGCTATACTCAGAACTATAATAAAGTGCAGTTCAGAAATATGATTTGAAGTTAGTTTAGTTAGATTAACGTGAAGTTTGAAACTACACAGGGACTATTTTGGGGTGGACTGCGTCATTTTGAACCGTGGTCAGATGGCGATGATTAAAGCTCGGCCGGTGCTCTCCAAAATTCCACACCATCCCAGCGGGAGGGATCTTCCCTTGAATCGAGTCTGGAACCTTCGGCCCTCCGTTCTCAAAGACTTTGTCATGAGACCACCGTGCCCCACAATTATTTTTTTCCTTTAACCATACACATTTGATTTTTATTTAATTTTATTTTGCGATGAAAGTTGTATAAATTAAGTGAATGTGAGGAGTGATGGAAAAGAGTTAATTTTTTTTATTTTCGCATTTGTAATTAAAACTCAAACAGCATTAATTTATTGATTAAAGTTTCTTTATTGGAACACTTTCAGTCTACAATTAACTGAAGCAAAATCTATCAAGTCAAAAATGTGATAAGTAAGAAATTTCAATACTCACTCATTAAATTATTCGAAATTAATTGATAATAAGCAAAAGTGGTAGCTCACATACAAATCACCACGGAATGTAGGGTTACGTGAACTCAATTATTTCTCAAATTACTCTTGATGTCAAATGGAATTTAATACGAACATCGATCTTTGTTCAAGTGCTGGTAAGACAACCACCAAACGAAGACAGAATTGACAGTGAAGAAAGAGAAAATTCGGATTCCATCCTGAAGCAGAATTTGTTGAATATCACCATTCATAATTTTCCCGTCCTCAAATCTGTTCCATTGACAAAAACAATCTTTAAAGCTATCTTTCGCAGGAAGGAAGGATTCATATTCATGTCCTGCGCGATAGGAAGTGAAGAAACAGACGTTTCGCCGTTCTTTGTTCCTCGTTTTGTTCCTGCCTCGTGTCAAATGCCGACAATAGATAATATGACTTTCCTGTCAAGACTACGTTTCGAGAAACTTAGGCCAATGACGAACACGTGATGAGTTATTTAGGAGTGTTTCATGGACAATTATCCATTTCTACCTCGATGAAATATTGAATCATTGAGTAATTAACCATTTTATTTTCATTACGAACTTTTAGTGCCGTTAACATTTTTCTAAAAACGAACATAAAATGTTTGGAGAAACGGTTGCAAATCATTTAATAAGTGATTATTTATATAATTGCTGTTATTAAATAAATTGTTGTTAATAATCATTAATAGAGTAAACAGTCAAACTGGTAAGCATTTTTAATCTGAAAAATTATTTTCGAATTGTTTATTTCAACTCGATATAAACGTCCCTTAGTGATACTTATTCCCACTTTACTGCACTATTGTGTAAAGAAGTTTCCTGTCCGTAACCTTAATGCAGAAATTTGACCTAGCCTGAAAGTTCGCTCAGTATGCCAAATGCATTTTTTAATGTTAAGGCTGGGATGAGGGTTTAACAAATCTAAAAGCTCCAAAATTACCCAACAAAGGCCACGCTAAGGAAGGGGTTACAAGAAAAAGCTTGCAGACATTTTTATATTAGATTTTCTAAACAAAGTCATCTAATTTTCAATTAATAACTGTTTCACCTTATTTTTTATTTATATTTTTAATGCATAAAAGATAAAAATGAGATATAAAATTTTCATTGCTGTTTTCCGACCAATTTTAACTTGAATTATACTTTAGTCGTGTTTCTATATGGTATGTGTGAATAAAATGTATGTGTATGACTCTTGTAGTGTACGAATAAAGGAAAAAATAATAGGAATGGAGTTGATTCACGTGACGTCTTGGTCATGTGGTCACCGCGCAAGTCATCTGGCATCGAACTGCACGTTGTGCGACGCTGTGTAGTGATTGAAGTAAGGCTACTACAATTCAAAAATGCGAGATATGCCTTGCAAGGGGTTTCGAAAGAAGCCCTTCGACTTGAATAGTACACACGTGCGCATGAATTGGGGTTATCAGTTAATGGAAAACATAGATGAAAAGCGGAATTAGATAAGGGAAAATATATTCATTGCCTTAAAAGTGGAAGAGAAAGAAAAAAAACTAATCTAATGCTTAGTATTTCAGTTTTTGACAAATATTTAAAAGAATTCAGGGACTAACAAACGTTTTGGTACCTCGAGACAAGACAACTAGTAACATTACATCCAAAATCTCTAAAGATGATTCTCCGACTAATGGTAAGGGAGGCGGCAACCCAAGGTTTGTGAACCCTGCTGGAGCAATACCATACACTATCACTTAACGCACAACCCTCAATTTGTTGATCTTATATCTATTCTAGAACTGAAATTTGCGAGCAATCAAGGATTATAATCGTACCTAGTGAACTTACAGAAGGTGCGCCTGCACACGGGTGCCCAAGTTAAAAGCACCAACATTCTGTTTATTGTAGGTTAGAGTTACAGTAATGAAATGCTTAGAAGCGAGAAGAGATAGAGATACAATATAATCCACTGACTCTCTGTGGTTCGGTGGACTAGTTATCTACGAGTGGATGAATTATAACGAAACATTGTGCCAACAACATGGCAATTCAATGTTCAATATGCAGTAAGAAATGGATCAGTAGAATCAGTTTATACTCATGCAATGCACATCGAAATCGCAGCGCCAATTTACTTTTGAAGTGCATTGTATGTCTTGCCGGATGTAAAAGCAAGTGACTTCACAACAGAGTGTACGACAACATGCAGCAAGATGACATGCGCAGTTACTCTAACATGCATTTTACTGTGATATCGTTTGAATTTATTCCATTAGAGAAGCTATCGCATGCTTGGCAATATTTACCGAATGGTCAATTCTGTATTTGCAATGGTAGTTTGAATGAGTGTTTGAAGAACTGAATACAGATTGTAATCCTTAATAATTTAATAATCAAATGAACTAAGTAATTTATATTCGTATTCATTACCAGTAAGTAAGTTTTTTAATAGTTCGCTTTAGTAACTCTGGTGGCTGATTACACAAAATAGAATTTAAACTATTGAATTTAAAAAGGGACGTTTTTCACAGTAAGTATCTGAAATATATCCCGCAAGAATTATGACATATTTCTATCAATGATATCCACGTAACTGAAAGATTAAAAATTCTTGTCATTTGATGTCTAGAACTCGGGAGTTTCTCCGTTGAGTTGATATGCCTTTTACGCGCCTCACACCTTTATGATTACACAGATTTGTGATTTTACAATTGTCTTATTTATTCCAATTATTGTAATCTTCAGTTAGGCATAACTGAAGTATGACTGAGTGGTACTTACGTGTATTTCCTTTTTATTATCTCATACTAAAAATATCTGACTCGTGCATACAATTACAGATATTTAAATCTACAGTTAAGTCAAAGTAGCGATGAATTTAAAAGACAGAAATAACTTGGACACTCTTAACCCTCTGACTGCGTATCCCGCGATTTCCGCGGGTTGGAAGCAAATCAATTTTCTGCTGCATCTTGCGATTTTCATAGGCTAATGTATTGACTTAGTACTTTTATAATGTTGGATCATATTATACTAATAAAGCTTTGCATATAAATAACAACTCGCTTCTCTCAACGGTATTGGAAAACGCTTGCAAATGTTGCATCTAAATGGCGATTTAAAAAAATTACACAGTCAGAGGGTTAAAAGCTCATGTAGTCTGAAGTTTGATAGCATGTAATTTCGCTTAGTCCAGGCAAAAGTTTTGACTGGGTGAATCTCAAGATATCGAAAAAAGAAAACTTTTGATGTAAGGTTTCTCGTATCTTCATTAACATTAAATCAACAAAAAACCGATCTGAGTGATATTTGTTGCTTCCTTTTCCAAAATTAGTTCATTTGCTTATGCTGACATTTAAAAATACGTGGCAAATAATTAACACAATGCATTGATAGTTTCAAAGCCATTTCTTCTATACTCGTCTCAAAACAAAGCTGATAGTTTCAAAGGCATCTCCATGTGTCTCAAGAGCCAAAAATGACACTTCTGCCGTCATGGAAGTTGGAGACCATTAATCAAACGTATTAATATCAAGTATCTTCTTACAGTTCTCGCTATTTGATAAATTACCCGAAGTAATTATACTCGAGCAATTTATTTGTGATCAAGAGACTCAAGATTTAAAAAAGCATTTGAAAGTGGATAGATATTTTGTCGGATTTGTTTCAGACGCACGTGTTTACGATTACAAAATCGAACAGGTTTCACCCACTTTTTTACTGCATCTCTCACATTGATTAGAAGAGACCGCCAGATAAGACCGATTTTTCTTCCACTCACAAAAAAGTGGGACAGGATCTTAACAAAAAAAAGCTGACTCATGGATTGCCTTTAAAAAATTCCAGGATTTCGCAAACCTGTTTTATTTTTATGAACATAACAGGTAATGAATGGTTCGTTAATTAATATATCTTCCTTGTATTTGATAATGCATCGATCAAAAACTGCCTTGGGCTTGGAAATGGTGAATGCAAGGTGATCAGAATCTAATTAAAGTGAAACAGTGTCGTGATACCGAGACTTGCAAGAAAATATTCTAAAAAATACGAAGCGGATTCATAGAGTTAGAATCAGTCTATAATTAAATAAACTATTCTTATAAAAACATCAAAGGTAAAATTGCCTTTACGTGCTTTTGAGTAGAAACACGGATCACAAATGGATCTCTGTTGAAGGCCAAGAGAAACCGTAATGAACACATTGCCCATAAGGCCAAAGGTTAACCTCACATACCTGACTCGTATCAAATTACATAATTTTTTTTCATATTTAAATCTGTAATTAAGTCGAAGGTGCAATTCATTTGAGACAAAAATCACTTGAGCACACTTTGGCATCCTCCATGTAATTATATGGATAGAAATTTATTGAAATGAAGCAAAGGAAATTCGAACTTCTAATCCGTAGTATATTAATGTTTCGTTAAAAAGCATTTTTTATTTTATCGTCAAGGTTTTTATAATAATATTTCGCCATCATTTTAAAATCGAATTTGCAAATTCATAAAATTGTATAAAAATAATACAAAATGTGAGATACTTTCATTAAATTTAAAACAAAAGTACGCAAGCATATCTTTAAGCAATTAACTACTTTTTAAATGTAAAATAGCTCATTTTTTGAATAAAAGGATATACTCTGAAAACCGACTCCGCAATTAAACAAACTAATGGCCATTTCAATACTGAATGAATGATAAAAATTTATTAAAATTGAAGAAACACTTTCATGAAATAAACTGGTATCACTGAAAAGCTATTTTTTTGAAATTGCAAGTGATGTAAAATTGGGTTTTATGCAATAATATATATTGAAGGAAAACGTTAAGGTTTTGATTAAATTTTAGTTCATTAAAAATCTAATTAAGATTTTGAAACCCTTTCTTAGTGAACCTCTTTCTACTATCCAAGAAGTAACTTCGTGCCAAATTTTATAGCTCTAGGTGGAACGATGAGCCCTGTAGAGCATTTCGATCGATTTTTGCATCACGCAATTCACAGACAGTATGCCGGCCTAGAAACATCATCAATGTCTCAAATAGGACGCGCCGTCTTACCGTGCCAGCAATTAAAACAAATCCTTGGGTCAAGAGTTAAGGTGTGCATTTCACTCAACAGAAGGGGTAACCCTGAGTCTGATAGTGTTGTATTGCATAATGTGCATCGGGGTCGCGGAAAGCCGTCTCCTTTTTTAGATTGTTCGATTTTAGAGACAAAAATAGTTGATAATATCATGTTGACTTAAAGATTTGCTGAATAACTATTTTAAATTGAATATTTTTTTTCATTCCTCATTAAAAGCCCATTTTCCCCAATTATGGAATTGCAGCAATTGTTTTCGGACGAAAATGGGGTCACGTATGGAAACTCTTAAGACGAAATCCCTCAGAAGTCATGGGATTTTTTTTGCAGTAATTTATGAGAAAATGTACACTCAGTAAAGTTAAATTTTATAAGACTAATACTTGTTTTAAAATGTACAAATGAAAGTATTATTCATATATATAGCATATTCTTTTTAAGAGCTTCGGTTAAAATATTTAAAACGCATATCAATATTTTCAACAGTTTTGAAAATGATCAAATGCAAAAAAATGTAACGATTATTTCTGTCAGCTGTGATATAATTATGTACCGTATGTTTAACAGAGACAATTACAATCAAACTCAACACATTCTATAGTCGACTCTTGAAATCACATTACCATATTTTTATATTAACTAACTTTTAAAATATTTTAATAAAACATGCGGTATTAAAATTATTTTAATTCCAAGATTCCAAGCGTAACTCTTCTTTTTCGCTTACCATCGAAAATGCATCTGCGATACAGTTTATCAATGATTTGTTTTGTATTATGTCGAAAGTATCCAACATTACCGTCAAAGTAATTATGTATGTTCTTATACTATGACAAAAAAATTTGAAACGGAGTATATTAACTGCCATAACGAAGGTAACATTGAGTAATAACTTGTTTTCAGGTCCCATTCTGTTTCAGTTTTTCCCTCAGTTTAGGTTCCGATCATTTTCGGTCAACAATGACTTCGACAAATAAGCTATACGCAAGAGGCGTCCAGATTTATTCTCGAATAGCCTTTTTAGAAAACAGTTGTTCAATTGAGAAGATATGAATGAGTTCACTCAGTAACTTGACTAGATCGCACATTTTTTTTCCTGTATTCGTAAGGGTATTCAATGACACAAATAGCATCATCTATGATTATGTATGAAGAATCCCTTTATTTGAGGAATGCCAAAACAACACGCAAAATGCCACCTGCTTTGTGGGTACATTGTTCCAGGCTAAGTTCAATGACAACATAATGTACATTACATTGAAATGTCTCCATATAGAACAGTTGCTGAATGGATGTCATTCGTTCCGCTTACTCATTATTTCATATTGGGGTAGGGTTTTCTTTTATAAGATTCTTTTGTCATTTCCTATGTCTAAATGATAGGCGGATACGGAATATATATGAATTAATTTCAAAAACAGAGTATAGAGAAAACTGTTAACCTGTTTCCCTAAAAGATCCCAAGGATAAACTTGAACTTTTAATGTTCCAAGTGGTCAATTATTTCATTTATCTAAATTATAGCTCTGAGAAATAAACTTTTAACGTGGATTACCTACACTTTTTCGACATATAGGTGATTCTTTGTAATTTGAATAATTTTTAAAGGTAAAGTTTTAAATAAATATATAATAAATGTGACTTGTATGCTTTGGGCATAATATGCAAAATGGAAAGTAGGTTCGGATGCAAAACTTCAGTAAATTTGGATAGCTAATTGTCTTTGAATAAATAAAGTCAATTGTTAATCAAGTTAAAGTCGAGTTAATTTGAATGAATAAAGTCAGGTTTCACCCATAATATTCTTATAATAATATATATATATATATATATATATACTATTCTTTTTGAGATAAGTTTTTTAATATTTGATTGTTTTTATGAGTCTCGCGTTGAATTTAAAATGTTATTTTACATAAATATAAAGGAAATTAAATAATTTCAAGATGACACACTTTCTGCAGAATACGAATTAGATGCAAGGTCGAAAATCAGACACACAGTAATAGGGTGCGCAATATGCAAATTGTATATCCTAAATGTAGCAAGATAAGGTATTCTATAGTCATCTATTAATATGTAATTTTTTTTCAAAACTCTTTTGTAAATCAAATTCTTGAAACATAGTCCGAATGTTAGGTAATTCAGAAAAGGAAATTTTTACGTTTCCCAAGGACAAAGTGATATTGAACTTTTATTCTTACATATTCCTGTTGGGTACTTGCGTCACAAAAGTAATATGTTTTATGACATTCGTATTTAATATATTTGCACAGTTTGTCTTGCTTTCTCTTGTTATTCATAAGCCTAGTGCTACATCAACCTATCAAAGACAGAGGTGTTACAAACACGTAATGAACTTTCATTTTTTTTTACTATAATTAAAATTTTTAATTTATTTCATGTCTTTCGAGTGCAAGAAAAACAACAAGAAATAGTTTCAAATATTACATAGAAAAACATCATAATTATGTTTGATAGGATTAACAAGGCAATACGTTTTTCACAAAAAATAATAATTGAAGATTATTCAATTATTCCTGATAAGAAATATATTCGAAATACTATATGCTGTGAGCTTTCAGTATCTTTTCATGTTCAGGCTGGTACTTTTTACAAATATTTTCTTAACATAAAATTATTATTTTTACTTTGACACTTGGTTAATTCTCACATTCGTTTAATAGCACAAACTAACGGGAGTAATTAATAGATTTCATTGATATCAGCTGGCGATATCAACGAAGGAGCAAAGACAAAGTTCTTCAAATTTTATCTCCGCTAATCCTTAGTGGTATCTAAAATAACACTGGGCAAGAAAAAAATATAAGGTTCTGACTTCAATCCCATTGGAATTCTTTTCAAATGTTCGATTAAAAGCTGACTTAACTGCAATTCTCTTGATATTTTTTTCGAAGATAAGGACAAAAAGCAAAAGGACTAGTTTTAAGTCAGCTAGCTGAATTATTATTTTTTTTATGAAGTGAGAACCAATTCTCCTAAACTCGAACATTTATTTTTATTTTGAATCAAAATCAATAATTCTTTAAGAAGACATTCTGTGATGTTTTCAACCCTTTTTCCCATTCTAATTATTTTCTACAGCAAAATTTTCGAAAAAAAAGAAGATATTATTTATCATTTTTCTTTCCATATTAATTCAGAATTTTTTTATGAATACTTATTGGAAAAATAGGCCTAACTAAAAATTAATTCAATTTCTCTGTCAATCTGAACAAATTTTCAACAAGTCTTTACTATAACTCTTATCAGAACCAATAATTCTTTAAGAAAAATTTTCGAGAATATTTAACCATTTCCCACCGAAAGACTAATTGTTTCATTTTAGAACGAACCAAGAATTTTATTAAAAACGAACTCCCGCCTCGCCGCCATTTTTGCGAGATAATCCAAGAACTTTCTGCATAATTCCAAAGGACTCCTTATTCCCGATCAAATCATTACGAAATTCCCCACTTATAAAAGAGTGTGACATCCACCATTTTTTTTCTTCGAAGGTTCCCGGGTAATTGGCATCCAGTTATATGATAAAGTTTCCTCCTACATCGTTCCACGTAAGGTTCAGCTGTCATTATTACTTTCATCGTATTTCTACCATTTATTCAGTTTCTTCGGCTATATCTTCTTTCTTTTTATCTGGACTTATCACTTAATCTTTAATGGTTCTGGAGAAAAACCTATACTATTCTCTTTTTCCGTTAAGTTTCTGGTTCTCTTATGGAAGTTGTTAACTGTCTTCGTTTTATTGCTTTTACAGTGCTGCCACTGAAAATGGTACTAAATGATGTCTGAAGAAGATATTATTAATGTTGCCAGAAGCTATTAGGGCAATTGAGCGATATTTATTGTCTACGTGGAATACTAGGGTGGCGAAGAAATGTAGTGGTAAGCCACGTCTGTAAAGAAATGACTTTCAAAAGAAAATTTGATATTTATCTATTTTATAAATGACATTGGCTTCAAATTGCAGTAGAGTATGGATTATATGGTGTTGCTGAGTTTACTTACATCCCCTTTTTGTAAGATTAAATGAGATTTCTAAATATCATTTAAAAGATGGATTAAAGTAACTGACATGGTTGTCATTGTATTTATAAAACGAACCGTAAAAAACATAATTATTTTCTGCAGCTGTATGATTTGATAGGAAACGAAAGAAATGGGCTGTGCACTATCTTATTTTTGTTGGATTATTAGATCACCATTTAATAATTTTTTTTTGTAACTTTAAAGTTCTACTTATCTTGAAAAAAATGTTATGGATTGTGATACTAAGTGCAAGATAATGTATCTTTTAAAAAGGATATTCGTATTATTCTTTTATTACCAAGATACTTTTCTGTATTGGTCTTTTCTGTTAATTTTAAAATTGACGCCTGAAGGTCGGCTTCGGAACCGGAGGATTTCAGGTACGAAACCCTATTCCACTTATGATCCCTCTCCTTGGATGTGGTCCTGGAGCACAGCGCTGCGATGTGTGCACTTCAGATTTCCTATTCGTTATTGGTTGCGAAAAATTCAATGTTTTATTCCTCTTTCAAATTTAAAAAGTTGAGATAGGTGGTGCTGCTTGTTAAACGACGCAATGCATTTCTGATGAACTTACTGGTTGAAGGACAATTTTCTCTGGCATGCATTTTATAATAACGATCTTAACGGTTGAAGGGTACTTTTCTATTACATATATAAATTCAGATCGTCTTGGGGTTCGAAGAAGAAATGCTAGTATTGAATTCTTGTTGTTTTTAAAATGTTCTCGATTCAGTTCTGTGTTGTTCCGCTTTCGCATATAAATAATCTTTTATGTTATTACTGTTATTGAACTTAATAAGTTAGTATAAGTTTTAAGTTAGAATTTTGTTTAACTAAATTAGGTTAGGTGTTATTCTAAATTAGATTATTATTCAATACATAAATATGCTTACAGTCTTTTTGGCCAATGGAGCAATAAATAAATAAATAAACGCTGCGCTGTGGCGTCACGTTCCTTCTATAAAATGTGTGACAAAAATAAGGCAGCGACTAACAAAATTTGTTGAAAGTAGTTAAATAGAGAATCCAACACAACAATATACTTCATCTGCCCGAAAATATAACATTTTTAAAAACATTAAACAGCATCAGATAAAATAAACAATTTTCGATTCAAATACTCATTAAATAACACGTGATGGTAAACAAACATTCTGATTAAATTTACTCAGAAATTTTGAATGCTAACAAAACTTTATTTTATATAAAATAATAACCGATGCTTTTATGAAATGGAGATTTTGTTGGAAGTAGTGTTGTATTGGAAAAAAGAATATTAAATCGAACTAATGAGCTGAATTCCCAAAAGATTCCTCATATCAATAAGGCAAAGTTTCATCGTGAGGGACGGTTACTAGCTAGTTTCAGTTTGTTCTCAAGAAGCCCTAGATAAGGACAAATCCCACTTTAAATGAAATGACTTTATATTTTAAATTATCTTTAAGTATACCATCAGTAAACTTACTCTTCTTAACTAATATTGCAACACTACTTGTAAATGTATACCATGAAAATTATTCCGAAGAATTAGACCCCTAGGGGGTTACACCCCCTGCTCGCTCCTCTCGCCAACCCCCAAGAATGACGTTGTGATTCTTTTGGGATCACTGTGTGATCCCAGCTCGCTTCGTTCGCTCGCCATACAGTTATGCGTTTCTGCTAGTAATAGGAAATTATAAATACATTAATTACTAAAAGTAAATTTAAATTATTTGAAATTGTATGAACTCCTAAAATTAATTTTTCATCAATTTCTAAAATTAAAACTGGAAGTACTTAGATATATATGTAAATGTTAAAGAGAAGTTTGAATGCTAATGTATTTAATTCTAAGAAGGTTAAAAATCAAAAATATTTACATCAATCCGAAATCAGTCATTTAAAACTTCTTGGCATACACAATTTACAACAGTTTTATTTGCCATAACTTCATTCCACCAAAATTTTAAGCATGCCCTATATTCAATGAAATGTTGCTGATTAAAGTTTCCTTACATATTACACACTCATTCCAATTTTTATTTAGCCAAGAAAGATATAACTTTTCTCTCTGGTTAGTTATTGATGTGTTAAACCTCAGAAAATTTATGCTGTCAAGTGATGACCTATTTTACCAACTTTTACCTAAAAAAGAACAATTTAAACAGAAAACTGGCTTGAAATATGCTCATATTAACTATTCAAAATTGAAACCATAATAATTGCGTATTTTTAGCTTCTTAAAATTGATAAGATAGCCTTTTTTTCAAACTCTTAAAAATGTTTGCTCTTTCCACAAAAAAGGGTGATACAGTAGAACCCCGGTAATTCGGACACGCGCTAATCCGGAACCCTCGGTAATCCGGACGGCCCATGGAGAATGATGCAAACCCGAATCCTGCGCTGATCCAACCCATGGATCAAAATGTTATTCAAAATATCTAGCTGGGATATCGCAAGTTGCTTCTTACGACGATTCTCAATGATCCTCTACACAATGAAAACTTGGAAAAACACAGACAAATGTAAATTTAAAAGATGTCGTGTTCAGTCTAGCTAACTGTTGGGCATCTGTGTCTACATTGCTGATCAACAAGTCGTGGAAAAATTTGCTTCCCAATTTTATTTATTCTGTAAACTCCATCAAAATTTCTCATTCTGAGGCTAGGGCGGCACTCAACACATCATTACAGTGGGCTGAAGAGCAAGATTTTGAAGCACACGGAAATTATGCTCCTCAGATGTTTAAAAGACCGCGCAAAGAAAAATCTGATTTTTTTGGACACTGATTATGTTCATTCACTTGCATATGTAGTAATTATGCATGTACATATCATGTTCATACTGTATCATGTTCATTCAATTTATCCATGCAATGTTAGTTCATACAAATATACCATAGTACCTATACATACAATTTTTGAAAAAAGTGTTTTACGTTATTTTTTAAAAACCTCGCTAATCCGGACGTCCATGTGCCTGAATTCGTCCGGATTACCGGGGTCCTACTGTATATCCCATTTCACAACCTTTCAGCTAAAAAATGGACTTATTAGGGGAAAAGTGGCTTAAAATATGTTCATATTAGCTATTAAAAATTAAAACACATAATAATTATTTTGTTTTAGCTTTTATGTTTTAGCCTTTACTATAGATAGCCTTTTTCAACAATTCCAAAATTGTTGCTTTTTTTTACTAAAATTTTAAGCATGCACTCTTTTCAATGAAATATTGCTCAAAAATGCTTCCCTACTTGCATACATACTCAATCCAAATATTATTTAGTCAGGAGAGATATAAATTTTTTCCCTGGATGGTCATTTATATTGTGGTTTAACCACAGAAAATTTCAGTTGTCGACAGATGATTTAGCAACCTTTTAGCTAAAAAAGGACGTATTATGGAAAAAAGTTAATATGATAAATATAAGTTAATATTAACTACTCAAAATTAAACTTTTATTCCTTTGCTTAATCGAAACTGCAAGATTTAAACTTATTTTATTCAAACTATTTAACTTAAAAAGAAAAAACGTGGTCTGAAAAAAAAATCCCATCTCGGACATTTCACAGATGTAAACAAACGATACTTGCGAGGTGTTGCCAAAATGCGATTAACAAATTCGGCCCGATTTTGCGTCTACATAAGCATTTTATATATATATAGATATTTGTGAACAGAGGGAGTAATAATAAAGCTGATATTAAACTGAAACATTTTATTTAAAAGACATCAAAATTAAAAGGCAAATTTTAAACGCTGATATTGAACTGACAAATGTAATGAAAAAGGTATCAAAATTAGTACGCAAATCCAAGCTTTCTCGATTAAAAATCATGGCTGGAAAACATGATGGTTCCTAAAAAATTGCATCTTATAATCATTTGAGGTGTCTGGAATACGCAAAAATGTAATAATAGAAAGCGGTTCGTTATGTAAGAATTCATATGAACTGTCTGAGACCAGATAGAACGATGGTACATTCGAATGTCAGCATTAATTAAACTTCGTAAAATATGTAAGCACACTTATATTGTACTTGTGATTCTAAAATACAATTTATTTAATAAAGTTAAGCACGAGTTGAAAAAAAAGTGGCCAAAATAGTCTCTGTGAAACTCGAAAGTTACGATCAAGCTCTTTCATATCACGAATCAACTTTTTAAAGAATGGAACAATGTATTTCCAACACTAATAAAATGTGAAATGTACAGGTAACCGACAGCTAAGTCATGATAGTTGCACAGATATTTTGATTTAGTTCCAATTATAAAGTTAAATTTATGAAAAAAACAAGTCGCTTTTTATGATTGTTGGAAATATTCGTGTCAATGCAAAAAACAGGCATCACGATTCCAAAAAAATTGAGCAGTAGACCCTCGATTTGATGAACCAATTGGGGAGAAAGGGTGTCTATAGATTCGGAAGACAAATAAATCATTGAGTTATATTAAGAATAATATTTGAAATATGGTAATACAGTTGAACTTGTATTGTATAATCAAAATGCAAGAAATTTAACGTGTATAACATATTAATAACAAAATTTTTCTTGGATCTGCTTATTAGTAGTGGATAAAAATCTTGTAGTTTTAATTGCTTTCCCTTTGCATATTTTTTCTCAACAATCGAAAAGTCCGTTAAATCGAAGCAGCATCATAACTTTACTTTTGAACAAATTTGTGATATGTAAAATACTATACATTTTTCTTCTTGAATCTTAAAAATTGAAATGATCCTAATAATTTCCATAAAGGTTTTTTTTTGTCAGCAGGCAAAAACGGCACTGATATAGTATAAATGTAATCAAGTAAAATGAAAAGGTGGTGTGTGTATTCTATACTTAATGTCAAAATATTTACTATTTCCTCTTGAGACCCAGCGTCCATTTTAATGGACATCTGAAATTTACTTAAAAATACTCATTTACAGAAAGAGTTTCTTTCCATTCAATGCCCTTAAATACGCTGCTCAATGCTTTAGATGGTTCCATCTGTCATCTATTAATTCACAGGTCTGCAAAACAAATTCCAGCTGCGTGGGATATTTTTGATAAATTTTATGTTTTTTAGGGTGCTGAATCTAAAAATGACCACCATTTCCCTCCATCACGTACAGTTTTTTTGCAAAACATGAGGAGTTTACATTAAAAAAGTACAACTGCGATGAAAAAAAAATCAATATTTTATTACAATTAACTATGCATAATTTTTCTTATAATTGGAAAAAAGACACAAAAAACTATTCTTTCATGATATATTTAACACTACACGTTTACTCTTTTTGTCTGTGAAACCTTTTCTTCTCTTTGACGCTCCTCCGAACACGCTTTCGCTTACCATCTTCTGTTTCCCGCCTGAGCATCCAACAGTAATCAGCTAGCATGTTGACGTCCCATCTTCCTTGGTATCGTCTCTCGATATCACGGACATCCTGGTGAAATCTTTCACCCTGCTCTTCACTATATGGGAGTGTAAGAAATGAACTTTTAAGCTCATCTTGCATCATTTAGCGTCATAAGATGCGTTGTACAATGGTTTAGTAGAGAGGGTCTTCAGTATTCTCCAAAAACCTGTGCAGTACATCCTTAAAAGAGTCCCGCGCTTCTTTTTCTCTGTCCCCCATTGTTTCTGAAAAGTGGGAATCGGATAACAGTTTTCGTATGTCGGGGCCAGTAAAAACTCCATCTTTCAACTCGGCTTCTGACAGTATTAGGAATTTGGAACACAGATATCTGAAGCATTCCCCATATTTAGGCAGTGATTTAATAAACTGCTTCATAAGCCCTAATTTTATATGAAGAGGTGGTAATAAAACCTTTTCAGGTGGAACCAAGGTTGTATTTATGACATTTTTTCGCCGGGTGTTAAGGCACTTCGAAGTGACCAGTCAGTTTTGGTCCACTGGATGTCTCTGGCTCGACTGTTCCACAAATATAGGAAGCAGGGATATTTTGTGTAACCTGCCTGCAACATGGTTAACATTTTGAAGTCTCCACAAACCATCCAACGATATTCTTGATAGTTGATTTTCTCAAGCATCATAGACAAATCATCATAGTTTTCTTCCAAATGCATTAGTGTCCTAAAGGAAGCGATGCAAATGAATTCCCAATATGCAGTAAGACTGCTTTGAGGCTTGTTTTAGACGAATCTATGAATATATGCCACTCAGACGGATCATATTCGATGTCAAAGCACTTCTTTAGCCCTTGAACATCATTACAAAAGAAGATATTTCACTCTTTGGAGAAAAACTGAGTGAATTCTTTCTCTCGGTGCCTGTACCAGGAGAATGAAGTTCCAGGTGTCAGCAGATTTTTATTTTTCATTCTTGACCCTATGCAATTCAGCTCCATCTTTAGAAAGGCCTAAATCTCTAACCAGATCATTAAGCTCGCTCTGAGAAAATGGTTGGGGCCCCTCATCAACAGAAAAATGTGAACTAGATTCGTCCTAGTGAGGTAATGTGTCTCCATCCACAGAATTACTTCGGATATCATCCAAACTTGAAGGTTGGTGTCACACTTAGAAATATGAAATTAATATATTGTCACGGTCGTCGAATGGTTAGAGCGTTGCTCTACGATGCCAAAGGACTCGGGTTCGAATCCCTGGACTTTTATGTTTTCAATTATTATTTCGATTATTTAATTTATATGCAAAATAGCATTTATGTAAATTTCTTATATGTAAATTACCCCTTAGTTATGCTTATTAACTGTAACTGTATTATTAACTGTTTCGCCAACTTTATATAAGCAGATGTAATATTTAGTTCTAGGAGATAAAGTCTTGAGTTAAGATTAGCGAGCTGTGTCTTCATTCGATTGATTCTCCACGCTAACTTTATCTACGCGACAATATAAAATCATTAGTGGATATGGTTTTTTGACTCAAGAATATGATACCAGATTTCAGGTTAAAAAGATAAATTTTACACTTAATTAAACTTAAAACATGAGTTTTGCAAGAAAACCTGGCTTGATGGAATTTTTTTAATATTTTTCCCGGTTTCAGTGAGTAAAAATCTATAAGAAACAGTCAAAAAATTCTATGCGGTTTTTTGGTTGCAGACCTGTGTTATGTATAATTAATTATAAAAGTTGATTATACTAATTAAGGAATTTATTAATTATATTAATTAGTATATAATTCATGAATTAATTATACATAGTGTCATATAATCTATCAAGAATATAAATCTCGATTTTTGTAAAAATTGGTAGAAAATTATGCCTTTGGGTCTCGCGAGATTTAATAGAAAAAGCGTGCCTTGGTGGTAGCGTCTCAGTTTCATGTTTCGTTTCTTTTTCTGTCTGTTTGTTTGCTTGCGCGGTTAATGTCCTTTTCTGAAACCGCATAAGGGTTATTTTGGGACGCCCCTCGTAATTTTGAACAGTGGCCAGATTACGAGGACTCATCTACGTGAGGTTGATTGATCTCCACGGCAGATTCACGAAGAGCCATATACTCGGCGTGTTCTTTGGCGGAATCTCCTCTCCAACCTGCGGTCTTCCGATACCAAAGCCGATGCTTCACAACTGAGTCAGATTAAAACTTTTCATTCAAGAATTCAGATTTAATAAAAAATATTCACTGCTTGTCATCCTTTACTACACTTCAATAATTCGGTTTTTATTATGACAAAAAAAAACAAAGAGTTGGTAAACAAAAGTTTCTATGCATCAAGCATTCGTAATGCATAAAAATTTAAAGGATACGTTGTACCAAAATACATAAACTACATTAATATATAAACTATATAAACCATAACGAGAACGAATATATCTGAAAAGAATATGGAAGTGAAAATAAAAGGGAAAAACAGCTCTTATTACAATCAGAGAAAAAACGAAGATAAGCATAGATAAGAAGTCATAAACCGAGAACTTGGAATGCAAATTGATGTTTACGACACCTAGACAAACAAGCAATTAAAATCCTGTTTAGTCAGCACTTGTGCTCACTATCATCGCTCACATCAACAGGCAATTACCGGATAATATAAGTGTTCTTTTCTGTCTTTCCCCAGCCTTAATCTGACTTGAAATCAAGAACATCTGTATTCAGTACCATAGAGTTCTCAATAAGTATCGTAAATATGTCAGAAAAAAGTAAGTTAGGCATTTTATTATATTCAGAAACATAAAATAATTGTATTCATGTTATAAAATCTCGTCCTTATGTTTAATTATTGCTTATATAAAAAAAAGCAAGGAAGTATTAAAATAATATATTAAAGTAGTAAAGTGTTTGGCACAATTTTCATGCAATAAAAAGGATTTAACAGTGATTAGTTATCTTCTCATTTTAATACTTTTATTACTGTTTTAATTGGTAAACTACTTTGTTAATGTGTTTAGGATTTTCGGATTCCAAATATAATGTTATATGTCTCTTTAAATACTAGGCAGCTGAATAAAAATAAAAACATCACGTTTAGAATGGTTTTAAATGGTTTCAGATCAAAACATATCTAATTAAAAACTTTATACCCTTGTCTTCTTTCTGTTCGGAAGAAAAAATAATTCCTCGGGCCCTTTTAAAATGAACTTTTAGCCCGCTTTATGGGGGGGGGAGGGAAATCGAAGGCACTAGCCATCATACAGCCTAACAAGGGAAGGCAGTCTCTGGGCATAACCGGGACTTACTTGCTTCGAGTCTCCCTCATGAAAGTTGGTTCACCCCTTAACACCGACCAAGAAATTGACCCTTTTTCTTGATCCCTAACAGATTAATCGCTCATGTGGCTAGTTACGTGCCGAATGATATACCGTCGACCATAATGCTGCAACGGCCAACTAGCGGGAATGCACTCCCCTCGACTTCATCGTATACTTCCACAGCATGGCAAGCTTTGTGCTTAGCTTCTTCGCATAGTGTAGAGGGTTGAGTATGCATTTTATAACAATACTCTTTCCTTTGACCAATTTGCTCCAAACTTTCACACGGACCAAGAATTGTGACGTAGAGATCACGGTCTGGAGTAAAATTCATTCCTCTGGCTTGTTGAGTTGGTGAGTTATCGTCATTATACACACGAAAAAACAGACCAACTGATTGCTATCAAATTTTTGACGGATTCGATCCAAAATTCTATACAGATCTATAATTTTGGTAATAAAACCACATGCCCCATTTCACATATCTGGCTCATTGTAGTTTAGAGTTGTTGTCTTCGCATGCAGAAGAACGAGCAGACAGACAGAACTGAGACCACATACCAAATTTCACCAGTCTAGCTCGTTCCGTTTTTAACTTAAAGCTACACTAGAGACAAACATAGATCCAAAAATTATTCTTTCGGACTCGGGGAGGTCTGAAAAGTGAGCTACCTTCAGGTTCTCGAATTTTTTGGCAATTACATTATCTTTGTCTCTTCTTATACATGAAAGTCAAAAGGTCACCATACACGGACAACCCGGTGGGAGGGTGGGGTAATTAGATGTCCATGCGAAGTTAAAAGTAAACACATGCGAAGTCGCTGTCTGTTCCAATAGCATTCGTGCAGCTTGGAAATGGGGCGCTAATGAATCGAATTAAACGAAAGGAGATCCGCATGATAAAAAAGAGGATTGATACCGAACCAGAATTGAAAGAAGAATGTCCATATTAAAATAAAACCTTGAACAGATCTGGTTCAACATAGGAATAAGAAAGACAACTGAAAAGAATTTAAATGAAATCATGAGAATCCGAAAAGATAAACCAAATTATAAAACACTGAGTGAATATTTTGATTTCAAGTCAAAAAATGCACTATAAAAATTTGTCATAAAAGCGAATCTCTTTAATGTAACAATGAAAAAAATCGTTATTTGAAAATGACTAATAAAAATTAATGTACAAATGAGTCTTGATCGTTGTTATTAAAAATAGTTCGACTAAATCAATATTTCAGCATAGAAGATTTAATTAAAACTTGAAAATTAAAATCTCTTTTATAAAAACCTGTCTGCAGTTTTCCATTTTTAAGAAAGATCTGGTAAAAATTTATGTTTATGTATGCTTAATTTAATAGCTCACTGCTTTTTGCATAACTCAAATTATCATTCACATGAAAACTGCAAAGTGGGATTTTATGTGATAGTAAAAAATAATTATTTAAAGTATGTTTTAGTTTATTCAAATTGTATGTAAAAATAAGAATAATTTCTAAGCGCAATGTAATAAAACAAAAATTTGTGCTGTAAAAAAACGATTTTTCGATTCCAAAAATATCCGATATTTTGAAATTAAATTTCTATGTTTGTGAAATGAGCATGAATATCGAAATTTTCATGCTTTTTCAATTAAGATTAATGCGCCGTTCTTTTCAATACATTTACTTTCTTTGGGCATAAACTAAAAGGTATAAGTAATCTTGACTCAGAATTGGAGTATTTTTATTGTATTTAAAAGGACAGTGTTTTTTATTTAGGCTGGCTCTTTGCATTAGGTATTTGACATTTCAGCAAATATAAACTTATCCAAATAATTTCATTTCATTTTGACTAAGTAGAAATATTTATTAGTCTAGAAATCTCATGCATTTCTTTTTTACGCCTTCTTTCATGTTTCTAAGGATGGAATAATATAATTGGTTTTTCACAAACTTCCTGCTCTGATGGAATTATGATGTTTCCTAAAGTTGTGTATTCACGACAATACAATCTTTCGATGTTTTCAGAACTTAGTTATCAGTTTATGGGTTAATTTTCAACAAATTTTGCTTTATTATCCAAGGATTCATCTGGTATTGAATTTCAGAAAAGAGAAGAAAATATTCCATAATATTTTTAATAATAAATTGTGAAATAGATGAAAGGCTAAAAAGTCGAAATAGCAAACACGGTTTTATTAATGTATAAAAAATTACCAAAAACGTAGAGGTTAAAAAGTAAATCGTAATCGAAACAAACAATTAGGAATGCCCCAAGTAAGCTGGAATTTCAATCACATTGTTAATAAATTTAATTTTCAATATTTAGGCATATTTGAGAATTTTCTTTTTTATGATATTCATTGTTTCTTTAAAGTATTGTTTTCAGCACCTCGAGCTTTTAAGAATTTTGTTTCGACCTCCAGATTTTTGATAAAAATTATCTTCTACTTTTATACACTAACAAAAGTGTGCAAAACATTTTGCACATGTTTTTCAGTGTATGCAAAAAATTTACTATGAACAATACGATGCCAAAATTTAATTATACGATGACTTTATTTCCCTTACTTATAAATTTTGCTTGGTTGACTTTCAATGCAATGATTTTTCTTAGGCAAATGAACCTGTACTCAGAATTTTGAGAACCTTTTCTATTTGTTTTTGTATTAAAAAGGTCGTACTTCTATTTTAGGTTACTATTTACAATC
>BGPR01000037.1:620428-731543 GCA_013235015.1 Araneus ventricosus | reverse complement strand
AATTTCCTTACATTTTGATTAATCAGAACTTTTAAACCATTTAGATATCAAATTTCTTAAGGACTTCTTTGTAACTATAGGATGCCAAAATTTAAATATCCGTTGACTTTATTTTCCTTACTTAAATTTTATTTAGTTGAGCTTCAGTCGGTAATGAGCTTATGCGTTTGTGAATTCCTAAAGAAGTTTCTAGGAACTTAAAAGATGTTTCTACTTAGAGTCTGAATTAAGAAAGAACCATCCACTTTCAGAGGGTTTTTGTAAGTACGGCACGTCTTCAGTGTTGTTTAAAACTCTCTTAGACATTTACTAATCTTGGTGCCAGCGTTTGTTTTCACAAGGCAACTGGGAAAAAAAGGAGAAAACTCTGAGAACTGGCGCAGAATAAAAATATCAAAAGCATTAACATTATCTCTTCTTAGAACACACATTTATTTTGCACTTGAATTTTTAATCTGTAGCAGATAAGAGAATATTTAAATCCTAGTTTTTGAAATAATTCTCTAAGTATCTTTTGCGTATGCGCAGTTTTGTGCTTAAGATAAGCAGCATCTCTGCGGTTAAGCTTAACAAAAACAAACCTCTGATAATTTAAAACTTAACAGCACTAAGGATAAATAACTGAATATTTTTTAGAGTATGGAGGCAATTCATCCTCATGTGATGTAGGCCGAATGCGCCGGGCTACTTTAATTCTGGAATGCACCGCACATCTTGTAAGATGAAAAAAGGACGTGAAGCCACAGCGAAAAATAATGCAACGTGCAATAAGCTGAGAGATGGCATAAAAGGGTTTCGGTGAAGTGGCTGTGATGTCAGGTGTTTGTGTGATATCACGTGACATCCCATCAGTCTGAAGTTAAAAAGCTTTTAGCAATCTAGGGAAATTGTCAAATTTAGTTAAGAGTCGAGTTTAGAGCACACATCCGATTTGTGTCGGAAAAGTCATTAGCGGCAAAATGTCGGAGAAACGACTGTTGGTGCGAAGTTCATTGGTGCAGTTGGGTGCTGCAAACTTATGTCCCATGACGGAGAATTGTCGGACAAGTCATTAGCGGCACTTTTGCACAGTATATACCCCAGAGATCGGAGAGAAACCGGATCAGAACCGGAGGTATGTGTATACTATATCCGGTCTTTAAATAATTACTATAGTTCAGATTGTTGCTGTTAACTTCTTGTCTCTATTTATGACACAAGTCAAAATTAGTGCATTATTTTCCTCTCATGTGTTTCTATATCTCACACGTTACTCAATATATGCAATCTACTTTTGTATTTCATATGTTGAGTAATTTCCTTTTCTTGGTTTTCCTTATGCTTTCCATACGTATGTGCAAATCTTGCTTTATCGCTGAGGGTTCTATATAGTGCTATGTTTCTAATAATTCTCATATTTCCTTAAATGTTCATATTTTGAACCTTTAATATACTATCTCGTGTATAAACAATACAATGAGTTTATTTTCCTTCGTCTATCCATTTCACATCTAACCCAATATTTTGCGTCTATATTTTTTACTTCACATATTCGTTTCATTCTCTTAGTAAAGCATCCTTTCTTCATTATATTCACTCCAGACATAGCACATCGCTTTCCTTTTATATAATGTACTAGTTGCCTTTATATTCATATGCAGCATAATTTCTCTCTTTACATATGTCATATAGTGTAATTTGTTTTTATAAAACTCGCCTACACCTGTACCAAACAGATAGGAACCACATAAGTTCTAGGAACTGAAGTGCGGTATCAAATTATGATACCACACTTACTGAATACTTAACTTTACTTAATAAAATACCTAAAATAGATACTTAAAATACCTAAATTAGATACTTAATAAAATAACTAAAATTTCTCAAGTATTTTCTTCTAAAGCGGACATATTGCTACTTTACTTGTTCTTCACCGTTCCTGTCTGTCTCAGAATTTCAGCTAAATATAATCACCAAACACAAATCGACTATTTTTTAAATTACCTTAATTCTATTAAATATTCGTTTAGTGGTAGCTGCTGAAAGATGTATAATTTCAGATTCATATGACATGAAAATGTAATTTGAATTCCAAGGACACTGACAGGCAAGGATTCAGTTACCACCTGTTACGAAACAAAATTATAACAATACGACAATATCCTATTATAACTGTTTCGCATAAAAATTATACCCAAACTCTTTTTAATGCACGAGTAGATGCACAAATAGCGCATTTAGAAACTATAATTTCCATGATTTAATTCTTCTTCAATCTGTCACAGTTAATTAACTGTCAGTGGGAATTCAGTATTGAGATGCTGTTTCCCCAAAGAAGTCTCATCAGAGATTGTGTCAGTCACCAGTAATTTCTTTCTAATTAAAAATTGTATCCAGTAATTTTATTCTTACACACGCAGATGCATAAATGGCGCAGGTGCGTGGTGATCTGATTCACCAAGCCGTTATTTTGTTCATACATGAGATAAAAATGGAACAAAATTAATGGTAAAAATGAAGAACTTGTTTGAGTTAAAGAAAGAAATATAAATGCAGTCCATTTTGGAAATGCAAGAATGATTCAAATAACTCGTTAAACAAAATTTTTTAGGCGATTGCTAACAGTACAAAGTTACAGTTACGAACACAGTACGCACAAGGTAAATAATTGCGATAAAAGAATCCTTAACCATTTCAAAGATCATCATGTTTAATCCATTTCATTCTAAATGTTAATAAGTTGCTTTATAATAAAATTATGAATGTTAAATTTCATAAATAGTCTCATTTATGCAATTGGGAACTAACAACCATTTTAATGGATATCGAATTCATTATCAAAAACTGCATCTCAGTATGATCTCTTTGTCACATAAAATTGAACCAAATGTCATACTTGTAGAGCAAGTCTCTTATCGAGTCGCATCATATGTCGTTAAGTCATTAGACCACGGTTCGAAATTGCGATGCCCGACCCTAGGTAGCCCTCGAGTTGCTTTAAAATGGGAAATTGATGTAACTAAACTAATCAAAACTGTAGACTTTGTCTTCTTATAATTCTCTAGTAATAGTACAGGGTGATTATAATTAAAGTTGAACTTTCAAAAGGCTGTGAAAAAAGAACCACCGGTCAGAATGACCTGATATTTCATCTGAGAATACGGGAAGCAATGGGAATTTGTCTTGGGAAAGAAAAAAAAAATAGTTTAAAAGTTGACAGATAGATGGCGTGATAAGATTGTAAAAAACGATTGCTTTAAAAGATAGGCCAATTTTAAGATGCTAATTAAAAGACGCGACATGTTGTTGTGGCACTCTTTGTTCAAAGTCCATCCACCACGACAAGGTGGTGCCACAGCGGATAGGGAAAAAAAACGGTTTTTAATTGTCCCTAAGTCAAAAACTGTAGAAAAAGCAAAAATGAAAGCGGTTTTTAATTGTCTCTAGGCCAAAAACCGTAGAAAAAGCAAAATCTGATGAAACCATCAAGAAAAGGAAGTCGGCTTCGACTTGCTTAAGAAATGTTCAATATGCTGTCCACCGTTTTCTCTTATGATCTGAAAGCACAAAACAGCATATTCCACAACAGATTGGAGTGTTTCAGTGATAATATTGTGAATACATTGCGTAATGCGGTTTTTCAACTCAGCCAAGTTCGCAATCGGACCACCGTACACAACATCTTTTAGGTAACCCTACAGCCAAAAGTCGCAAGGTGATCGTGGCGATCAGGCTGTTGCGAAATGGCGACTGATAATTCTGACATTTCCAAAATGCAGATTCAACATCTGCTTCACTGGTGTTGCAATGTGCGGAGCGGCGCCATCTTGCATACAAATTGTGCTATCCACACGTTCGCGCTGTTGCAGTGGCGGAATGAGCTGGTTGCGCAAAAGAGATTCATAACGTGTCCCATTGACTGTACAGGTTACAGGACCCGAAGGACCAATCTCCTCCAAAAAGAAAGAGCCAACGATAAATGCTGCCGTAAACCCGCACCACGCAGTGACCTTTTGAGAATGAAGAGGCAATGATTGCATTTGGAACGGATTCTCTATTGTCATATTCAGCAATTTTGAGTATTGACAGAACCTTGGAGATGGAAATGGGCTTCGTCTGTCCACAAAATGTTTCATGGCTAATGGTCATTTTTGCATTGTCCACTTCCATTCGAGCAAGAAATTGCAGGTCGAAAGCTTCTCGTTTTGGTGGGTCAGCAGAAACCAACTACTGAACATGCGCAATTTTGAATGGATAGCATTGCAGGATGTTTCGTAAAATTTTACGAACCGTGCTGACAGGCACGTCTAAATTTCGGTAAATTCCCCGTGCACTGCTGGACGCTTCCTGCAATGCTGCAGCCACATCCGCCACTGACGTCGAAGCAATTGCTTTCCTCCCTCTGCCACATTTCGCGTCAAAATGAACCCGACTCTTCGAATTTATCAATCATCTTCTTCAGACCGAATGCAGTCATCGGACCAGAGCCGCTTCTTAAACCGTTTAATGTCCGGAATTTCTTCAATGCAATTGCCGCAGAGTTACTGTTCTTGTAAAAAAGCTTTACAAGCAGAGCCCAATCCTTCAATGATAGACTACCTTCTCAGACGCAGAATAACAGGAACTGCATGTTCCCCGCCTTTTTATCACAAGTGTAATGTGCGGTGCGCATGTCACGTCTTTTAATTAGCATCTTAAAATTAGCATATATTTTAAAGCAATCGTTTTTTAGCATCTTTTCACGAGTACAGCGTCGTGTATCGGCCAACTTTTGAACTATTTTTTTTTTCTTTCAAAAAACAAATTCCCATTGCTTCACGTATACTCGCAGATGAAATAGCAGGTCATCCTGACCTGTGGATCTTTTTTACAGCCTTTTGAATGTGCAATTTTAATTATTATCACCCTGTATATATGCATTGGGTGCTTGATTTTGTGGATATGCGGACGTCCACGTGGACTCTGTGCAAATGTTCATCTTTTATTTGGTCTCTTTTGGGACCAAATTGGCTTCTTTATAAATTTAACCTTTAGTTTATGCTTAGAAAAAATCTCGAGATATCCTTCTACAACAGATATTTTGATAGAGGAATATAAAAGTGTTTCCCCTTTTTAATTACATAGGAAAAACATCTGTCATTCCTTTCGACCACGTTTGTAGTTACTTTTTGTTGTTGTCCTTCATAAGCAGTGAATCTAGCCATCAAATATACGGTGACACAATAAGATAAGGCAGTAAACCTACTTGCATTCCCACGGATTAGTTCTGCAGGGAACTGAGTAAAATCCTAATACAATGGTAATAATCTTCCGGTGCATTATCGTTTAAGCCCATAGCAAAAAGTTTAATTCTCCTCTTTGATTTATCTCCAAGTCTTACCGTTACAAATCTATAATCCCACAATAAGTGCTGAGACACAATATCTGATTTACAATCTTCAGAATTAAAAGAAACTCTTGCCCTTCGCATTTCCAAACCTTCACTTTTTAGGTTACATCTAATTACTTCAACAGCCTCCCATCCGTACACTCATCCAATCAGCGATACAAACTTACGCTCATTATCCAGCACTTAATGTCAGCAATCTTATTTTAAAAGCGAGACGCTCGGCTTCAAAAAGACAAGATTGAAAATAACGGCTTTAAATCTCTTAAAATACAATCTTGTTTCGCAGGCCACACACTTAACAGAACTTATCGCAGTAGCCAATCAGAGAGCGCGCTTCCCATAAATTTCCATAATTTCAACAAACTAGACAAGAATTTTCCAGCGTAATGTAATAACTAGTCAGACGCGTTATGCATCCCTAAGGCCTAATAACGTTTATTCTGCATACTGGACTTACGGTAAAATACGTTAACGTTAATTGCTCTTCCGAAATACGCTTGAAATTTTCCCGGCTTTCGGATTTACGCCTTATGACTGTCTATTGGAATAATTACGTCGGCTTCACTAGATTTCTAGTAGCCTGCTAATAGCGTCCATTCTGGGCCACAAACCTGTCAGCGGTGAGTGTTATGGAGTGTTTTATAGAGCTACTTAAAAAATATTGAGGGTTGTGGAAAGCGATTAATTTAGAGAGGAAGGAGGAAGCTTTTGCTTCTTGCTTTATAGTGGTTGCTACTCCCTATAAATTTAAATGCAGGAGTTGCTAATATTTTCTTGAACTTCGTTTGACTGCAGAGATTAAAATTTCCGGCTTTTTAATATTTGAAAAGTTTAGAATTTAATATTTCCATTCTAGTCTCTTAATTTACTGTTGAAATCAAATATACCACTCGCGACCCTTTTTCTGATGGAAACAATTTTCATGACTCTATTTTTGCCGAAACGTTCTGTTGTTTTCCCAAAATTTGGAAATAATAGCTAGCGAAATATTCCTCAGAATTTTCTCGTTTATTAAAAAAATACTTACATAGTATGGCACAGCCGCCCCCCCCCCCCCGCTTGCTTGTTTGCATAGCTTTGTAGTATAGATAATATGCATATTGGATATCTTTTCTTTGGCCGATTGGCCCCAAAATGTGATACAGATCTACATTTTTGGTCACTTCTTGTACCAAGACCACATACCAAATTTAATTTATATAGTTTGTCACATTTTTGAGTAATTGCTTTCTTTGCTTTGCTTTCATAAACATATGACTAGGACTGATAGTCAGTCCGTTGACGTATGTTATCCAAAATTTGATAAAGATCTACATTTTTGGTGATGAAACCATATGCTAAATTTCATCCATCTAGCTTGTAGCATTTTTTTAATTTCCATGTTCAGTCGCGCACGGACAGGCAGACAAATGGATTTTGTCTGATAGATCTACAAATTTGATCTGTGAGACAAAATCCATTTTTCACAATCTCTTTTGATTTAAAGGCGACTTAACAAAATTCAGTCATATAGTCCTTTTTTCAGCTATCATGTTCACAGATAGATGGACAGACATGATTCTGCAAAATGGTTTCTTCAAACTCGGGGAGATCAATTTTTTTGGCGATTACAATAATTTTTCTTTGTGTATTTAGAGCGCAAGATAATAAAAGTGTTGGCTTCTCGATTGACATTCATAAGACTTCTTCTAAGACAAAACAGACATTTATTAGAACATTAAAAACACAACCATTACACTTCGTAACTGCATACAACGTAATTTCGTTCAATCGTACCGTACTCATCGCTTCTCGTAATCGTCTTTCTCTCTACTATTTCTAAAAATCAAATTCAACCTTCTTACCTGATATCATACACTGATATACAATAATTATGTTGCAGTCACGCTTTTGTCAGGCATAATATGAAATACGCTTACAAAAGGAAAGCATGAAATATTGTTAAGTAAAAAATTAATTAAAAATAATTGTTTAATAAATTTGAATTCAGTTTCTTAAGTCAAAACGATTTTCTTAACAAAATTAGCTTTAAAATACTAGAGAATATTAAACAAGAGAGTATTGTGAATGTTTTAGCAACATCAATGACGTTTTGTGTCAGCTCATTTTGGTTTAAGGTCCGCATCATACGAAACTATAGTTTAAATAATTGCATTATTCCAAAATTTGATTTATAATTTGAATAAATTGAGGAGCATTAGTAGATTTGAACATGAGCCATTGCCGATTTCAACATTTTATTGTTTGATCAAGAATTTACTTCGAGCTAAAACATAGTAATAATAAAAAAGAAAATTAGTGCTTAATAATTAAATATAACATTTTGTTATAAATAGATAAAATTTGGGCTGCCGTGTTCTAGAGTTCAACGGATATTAGAAACTGTGAACAAAGAAATCATTTAAATTCATCCTTCTGAAATACTAATAAGAACTTTCTAGAATGCTTGAAAGTACGCCAGATGTTTTGCTAGTTTATTAAGCAGCCGGGAAAAAATATTAACACACCATATTAATAGTGCGAAATTGTTACGAATAATTTATTCGAATACCACTTATCAACAGCATAAAAGGGGAAAAAATTGCAATTACTTTTAAATCACGAGAAAATTCCTCTCTGATTGTAACAACGGAAATTTTTCGATAAATGTCAAAAACTGAAGTCTTAAGGGTATCAGTAGCGAATCCAGGATTTGGGTCTGGGGGAAACGGAGGTCATAAAAATTTTGTGTCGTCGTGGCGAATGTCAAATCTCATGGCTTATGTAAACAAAAACACTTTAACTTTATAGACTTTACTCACCTGACAATAAGAATCATAAATAACACTACAATATTTTCGATAATTTAATAAAAAACACAATGAAATAACGGGTCAAATATTATTTTGAACAAACAGTTGTAGTGATTTTAAATAGAATCAAGAATTCTGGTTTAGCTCTGGAGGAAGGGGGTTGAAGCCCCACCCTGATTCACCACTGAAGTGTATGATTGTTTTTTCCTCTAAAAGGAACTGGTTATTGGTTTATACTATCCAAAACTAATTTCCATCTCTTCGCCTTTCTATTATACAATTCATTTAAACATTTTACGATAACTAAAAAATACAGCACAATTTGTTCAACTTGGATGTAAATTTTCTTTCTGATACTCTTATTCAATCATTGTTATTTCTGTTCTGTGCCTAAACAATATGCATTAACATGAAGTTTATATCTCCAAATTTGACTTCAACAATACCAATATTTCACTGCGACCGAAACTTATCCACATTCCACGCGCCGTCATTGCTTTCGTGAACTTCAAGGTAAAAATTGACATCAGAATTCCGTTCTGGTCAGGAACCCTAAATCTTTCTAAGAGGAAGCTTTTATACCCTTTTTGGCATCGCATTTGGCATAAAAAATCAAATCACTTCACATTATCGTCAAAATCGTGGAAGTAATCTTTCCGATAATATTCAGAAGACTCTAGTGGTCATTTTAGGGGAGGGAGAGAGGAATAGTATTCTGCGACTGCGGACAAAGACCTGAAATGGATTCTAACGATGCTAACTTTGGAAAATGAATGTTATAGATTTTGGGAAATGCTTCTAAATGACTTCCAGACGATTTTTTATATGAATTATTCCATATGCAATAAGTTCAAATCCCTACTTTTATTGTTCTAAAACCTGTAATTTGTGTTTATCATTGACCGTTACTTTAAACCATCAAGTAGAATAAGCTGATATTTTATGGTTTGCTTTGCGTGATTTTGTGAGTGTGCGAAAGTTTTATGACTTTATTCTGTGTTATATTCAGCAAAATAAGCATGCTCTCCATAGCCTGTTTTCGCATCAAAATTTGTGCTACTAATCCTTTGTAAAGTAAGCAATATAAGAATATGTGGTGATTATATTGTTTCAGAAATTCAATAGTAAAGATATTATTCTTATTCTGATTCGAGTTTATGTGGGCTTTAATGGAAAATTAATGACAATTAATGGATTAAAATTATTTATTTTTTGGTAGTTGCCATTACTTACTGAATTCTCTTTTCTATCAATTTAATGCTATTCTCGTTCACATACTAAATAATAATGCTATATAGTTCTTAAAATAATATTATAGTTCTTTTTTGTCTTCTAACAATAATCACAAAGATCATCCTTTTTCTTAAATTGTAAAAGGATATTTTTATTTAATCAAATGGAGGAATAAAACCAAATTATTTTATATACATTTATGATACATTTTATGATTTATATATAATAATTATTACTTTTACATTTGAAAGAACTTCTATTTTTTTTATTATGATTTTGTCAGTGTTCTTGACTGAGTGAAGAGATTTCCGTTTACCATTTTTTATTTTTAGATTTTAAAGCAAATGTATCCGCATTTCAAAAGTAATATTATACCGTAAATAAATGAAACGGATAAACATGAATTTAAATTTGCAAGCAAAAAATAACGCTAAAATTTTAATAGCGAGCAAATGATAGATGAATATTTTTTTCCCTCAAAAGTTGGGATCTGTAGTTTGATATGATGGAGGATTTTCTTATTTATTTATTTCTAACGGACAATTCATGTAATTATGCGAATCATTTATATAAATATATGCTAATCCTTCTTCTAGTATTTTGTGATCTATACAAAAGCATGAGAATATTGATTTTTCGCATTCAAGAAGATTCTCTGCATGAAAAAAGAAGCTTTAGTAACGCATGTAGGTGTCATTGTGCATGTTAAAAACGATTTCTTTTCTTTCTTCAAATAATAAATTTAAATATTTTGTTGAGTTTGAAAGTAGTGCTTTTTAGCATTACTTTGTTCATTTCTGATTTAATAACTTGTTTAACAAAACAAATATGAACCTTTTTGATTTGCTTAGATTCGTAACACAAATAATTCAAAATAATTTTTACTATTCAAGAACATTCGCCAGAAATTACTGTCATTTACTAACAGATGTATTTAAAAAATATTTTAACTATTTTATTTAAATATATTTTAATGGCATTCTTTCGTTTCTGTTGAAGTCATATTACGGCCAAATACAACAACTAGAATGAGCATAAATGTCTTTTGTTTTTGACAAAAGAGCTGATAATTTTTTTCCCAATATGCCAATAAAAATTCGAATTTATGGCCACAAATGTAGTTTGAATAAATCTTTGAATATTCAAACACTCACCTAACTAACTTTAAAATTAGAAACTGTTGAAAGTGCACACGACCTTAATTCAGTGAGCGTTGGTATTTGGTGCTGTTTACCGAAGCTAGTTATCTGCTTTCAGCAAATCTGCGCCATCTCGGAAATGCATTCTCTTTCGTGGACAATATAATTTTATTTAAATAATTGAATGTAATTTTATACGCGGAAAAAGATTTCATTATAAATAACTGCTAACAGTGGTAAGAAATTACAAATCATGTTGTAGTTTAAATTTTGTAATAACGAAGTTTGAGAAGAAGTAAAGTGCATCAAGAAGCTGAAAATTCAAATTTAAATTATCGGATTTTATAGTCACAAGCATCTGACTGCGGTTCAGATTGAGAATTTAGTCGGACAAAATAAGTAACAGAAGAACGAAAAATAGCAATTTCTTGAAATTGTTAACGTTCAGAGAAATTGTTATGAAAACTTTCTCTACAAATTTAATTCAAATTATTGAAATACTTTTTGAGATATCATAATTCATTTTTAAAGTTAACATTCCACGCTAGGGGGAAGGGGGGTCAATCTTTCCAAAACTTTAATGAAATTTTGCAATATTAAAAAACTATTTTTTATAGTGTAAACATTTCCCAAAGAAACTTCTGAAAGGAAAAGCTTTTTAAAAAAGGAATTTTTATTGAATCAATAGTGTAAATAAAAATCTTGTCTCGAAATACATTTTTAAATTTAACATTCCTCGCTCGATCTTTCCAAAACTTTAATGAAATATTGCATTATTAGAAGCTTTAATTTTAAATTTTTATTCAATCAATAGTGTTAATAAAAATTTCAAACTACTTCAATTAGAAGTTGATGAAGAAGTCTTCAAAATATTTGCATTCTACCTTGTCTGCAATTAGTATAATGTGCCGAAAACTATTTGTGTAAGTTAAAAGTCTATAATAATGTATTAATAATTCACACGATATCTGTTAATTAAAATTCTTCCTCATAATTTAATTATTCAATCGAGGAAATTTGACTCTCGTAATAAAGCCCATACTATGATTTAGAATAATGTAGTAAAACAGTTTATGTGTTTTCTTTGTAATAGTATTACTAATCCATCCATAAAGAACAAATATATTCCATACAACTTCATTGATCTTTTTCTCGAGATGCGTTTTTTTTTTATTTCAAATACCTGAATATAAGGCAACTTCATAATGAGTGTGTTTGTTATAAATAAATTATTTATGTTGAGAATTATGTTTCAGAGCAATTATAACATTTTTATCTGTACATTTTCTGTCTTAATGAATCACGGAATTTATATCTTTTTTTATAAAGTGGAAGGAGCCTTTTTTCGCGTTTTTTTTTATTGGCAAGACGCCGTATCCCTCCTGAGCTAGACAACCAGTTAATTTTTATCGATAACGGCGTGTACTTTTACCAGCTGATTTTGAGGTATACCTTTCCAACAGAACGAGCCTCGTGCTCTGTCACAATGCTAAAACTATGTCACGATTTTAATTTTACCCGAAGGCCAAAGCACGCAAGGGATCATAAGCATGCAAAAGGGTCTTACGACATGGATGCTAACGATTTTTCTCTCACAAGAATTTACTGTCTTGGAGCGATAATCGAATCCACGAGTTTAGATATATGACTCCAACACCTTTACCGACATACCATCCGAGACGGTGCAGAGACAACGCATTTATTAATCTAATTAGAATATAAAATATTTTGAATTATTTATGCATCTTCAATTTGGATTTTTTTCTGTATAAAAAGTTACATAATCTGGTGACAAAATAATGAAATAACGTTGCTTGACATATTGAGAATTTGATAAAAAAAAAACCCTAAATCTTAAAATGATAAAAAATGACTTGATACGAAATGCCATTTTTCGAAGCATAATGATTTAGTGGGTCCTCCAGAACCTTTAAAAAAAGAAACATGGTCTCTCTCCAAATATTAGACAGCATTTACTTTGCAAATAGTACCACATTTTTCCAATTCTTTAAAATCATATTCCACAAATGAAAGCACATCACGTTTTCTTTGCTGTATTATCAAATCATCGACTATCATTCATCTCATATACGAAATGCAGCGAATGTACCACTTCGGTTCCCCCCCCGAAAAAAACCTATTTTAAGGTAAAAAAAGCACACATAAGTACTTTCCGAACTCCTGTTTCATTTTTTAAAATGCTACATATGCTGCGTGTTTTTTACGCTCATCCGCCGCAAATCTAATCGCATTTATTTTGTTTCGAAAATGGCGCACGCAAAAAGATGAAACCCAAATGACATCTCTTCTTTCTTGTAGTTAAATCCTCTCTAACGTTAAGGAGTTTAAAGCTTAGCCATTTTTTTTTCTTATTCCAGACCATGAAATCGTTCTTAAGTAAATGCAGAAAGGGTTTTTCTGTTACGTTACCATTCTTTTTTCTTCCCTTGCTATTGATTTGAAACCGCTTTTAGATTTCAAAAGAGAACATTATCAGATACTTTGTAAGATTCCAAAAGACTTTTTTTTCTTTTCCTGATTTTTTTATCCTTGTTGTAAAGATGAAATATTGTTTACACAGTGGAAGGTGAAAGCTATTGAGAACGAAAAAAAAAATGTTAAAGAAAAGGGGAGAAAAGAAAGATCTAAGCTTTCGACAGAAAGATATTCTTCTCTTGACTTTTTCTTGTAAAATCGTCAACATTATGTCTGAAAAATGATAATGATCTTCCTACGTTGATATCCTTTTGAGATAATTTGGAAATATAGACAAGAAGTATGTTAGGAAAAAAATTGTACAAACTTTTTAAAAGAACTAATGGTTTTTTTCGTTTACCGTTAGAAAGGAAGTTATTCTTAGATTAGTATACTAAAGTTCGCTATTACCTCACTAAATGTGAAGTATATGTTTAACGACATTGCATGTTTTTGATGCTAATAGTTAACTCGACTTTCAAAGCAATTCGTTGTTGGATCACCTCTTTCACGAACAAATTTTATTGAAATTGTTGCAAATATCGAATTCCATTATTGATGAAAAAGTAAACCAGTAGTTCATCGAAGGTAGCTAATCATAAATATGCGGAAATATTTACTATTGTATCGATATTAAAACGTTGAAAATTAGATGAAGCTTCAGAATTACTGGGATGCGAAAAAAAATGAATCAGTAATAGAGAAAAATGTGTACATGTGTAAATAAAGAAAAAGACAGAAATCATGAATTTTTTACCTTTCAAATTATATTTGGACCATGTTTTTGATCTTTTACCACATCCTTACAGTTTCAAAACAAAATTTCTTATGGCATTGTAATTTTAAAAAACTTAACATTTCTGACACCTCATTTAATATTTCAATATTCTTGTGCGTTACAACAACGAATTGATAATGTTTTAAATTCGCAATGGAAGAGTTGTTTCTCAATATATAAAAAATATGCAAACTGAATTGATGAGTTGAACAAAGGAAACCCTATCAGTATTAATAGATTAAAATAGAACATCTTTCTATGAAAATCATTGACCTTTAAATCTAAATATTCAATCTGATTTGTTTCAAAATTCTGTAACATTCATTTATTTTGGTTTCCATATAGACAAAAGCTCATTAAAAATCTATGATTGTCTAAAAAATACTATAAACACTTTCAGTACAATTCCCACCCCATCTTGTAGAAACGATTTCACTTTACTCTTTCCTTTGAAAGAATGTATTTAAAGAAATCTCTTTTAAGAATTGCTTTTTGTCGTTACATTCTAGATCATTAATTTGATCTCTACATCATTTACGGCCTGAATAAAATATGGTGAAATCATTAATCAAATTAATGGAATTCGGAAGTTAAGTATTATTATTTAACTTCCTTGATTCAAATATCAGGCAGTTATCTAAGAATTACATCCATGTAACTTCTTTCTTAGTGTAATTATGTTGTAACAAATTGATTCATTAAGAGGGAAAATTGCTGTTACATGTTGAAAACGTATTATTTAAACGGGAAAATGCTTATTTTTAAAGACAAACATTGTTACACTGTTACATTCCTCCAATCTATTATGAAAACAATATTTTCGAACCAAAATCAGTTTAAACTTGACGTTTAAATTGCGTTTTTTTCCCATTCATAACTGGAAAATCATAATATTGGCTACGATCTAGTGATAGACTGGGAATAGCATTTGGAAAACGACTGTAATGAATTTTTTTAACTATAAATTATTTTGTTTTTTTAATCATTTTTTAGTTTCAGTAATTTAAATTTCCGTAAACAAAAGATTAAAAATAATTTTTTAATCTTTTGCTTTGAATATAAAATTAAAATACTTTAAAATTAAGCACGTCTTCTGACAAAAATAGTTTTGCTCCTAAAAACATAAAAAAATGCATACAAATGAAATCTATGAAGAAAATAATGGAATAAAGATACCTTTTATGCATAGAAAAACTAAATGCTTACTTATATTAAGGTTCATTCTAGTGTGGGAATAATTCATTGTTACTTACCATTGTCATTTTCCAAAATTGTCGATTGCCATTTTCTTCTTTTTTTGAAATAACAAATTTCTATATTTATTTGCCACTTTATAAAAATAATTATTTTTAATGATACTCAGTTGTATACAATAACTGTTTTTATGATACACAAAAATTAATTTCGTGTTAAGAACAAATACATCAATCTCGAACTTGCATTTTCGCCTAAAAAATTTGTTTCAGCAGCAGGAAATGATTGTTTCTATTTTTTCTTCACTTTATCATTTGACTTTAATTATATACAGTAGAGTCTCGATAATTTGAGGTGGACGGGACCGGGCCTACCTCGAACTATCGAAAATTCGAATTATCGAAATCATAAAATTTAATAAATAAATAAATGGAAATAAAAGCAATTTTTAAATTTCAGAGTGGTATATTTAATTGAAAAATGTGCTTACATATTATTACATTAATGCTGATAGCAACAGGTTAATTATATTTTAAAATAATTGTCAATTGTTTTTGTTTAAACACATTGCTCCTATATATCGATATTGTATATATCCCGTTTTCTTTGGGAGGGGGCATTTCTGCAGGTGGCTTCGGGGTACGCAGTGGACATATGGCCCGTCGAACAACAATAAAAACCAGATGCAGTAATTCTTTCACGTGTTGTGTATGTGTTGGTCATTGGAGCTAAACTGATTTTTTTCACTAACTCGGATTTATGGGAAACTCGAATAACCGAGACTCGAATTATCGAGACTCTACTGTAGATGTTTTCATGAGCAAAAGAACACATATTTAAAAGAATATAGTTAACAAACTTCCAAATTGGTAAAGTTTATTCAAAATAAAAACTATGCTTTACCCTACAATTCTACAATATGATTAACACATTGGTATCTAAGCGCAGTTCCGTTTAAATAAAACAAACTTTTTATATTCCAAGTTATTTTTATTTCTTCTAGCAGACGATTTTCTAATTTGACAAGGTGACCTAGATTCTAGTTTGACAGATTCTCAACTCTTGTAAAATAACTTTCCCCTTCCTACTTAAGTAGTCTGTGTTTATTCTAGACTTTTAGAAAAGGGGGATTTAAGCTTTCCAGTTTAAGGGTCAAATTGAGTGACAGCTTTCTCACTCTTTTTTTCTTTTTCTGGGCGCTGAACAAAAGATCGCAGCAATTTTTTTTCCCCTTCTTTGATGAAAAAACATGTTTCTTCGTTCGCTGAAATTTAAACTAACTTTAATGTAAGCGGCAAGTTTACAATAATAAACTGGAGAGAAGTGGTTATAAATATTTCTTTTATTTTGAACTTTTAAAATTAAAAACGGTCTAAAGGTTTTTCCTTGTAGTAAAATATCCGAATTTGCGGACAAGAATATTTTTAATGTAAAACTTAATTTTATGTAAGAGCTTTCATTTCTTTAATCACGTTCATTACTCCATCATCTTAAGTATTTTAACAACAATTTTTAGCCTGCAATGATTTTATTATTCCTATTATTTTGATTTCCACAACAATCATGTTATTAATTTTCATTATAAAATATTGATATTTTTTAAATGATTATAAAGAGCCTTAATGGCTTTAAGCGTTTAAGTGTTACTAATTAATTAGGGTATTTTCATCAGTTTAATTATTTTTTAATCAAGCTTCAGCATTTAATTAAAATTAATTTGAATATTTGGAAAGTAAAGCGTGGAACTATCTTTACTGAAATTAACTCTGATGATTGAATTATTTAATAATCATTTGTTTTCTGCATATTTTCCTTTGAAATACGAAAAACTGGATTTCAAAATATGACTAACTTATCTCAGTCTAAAAAAGGTATATAATATATTTTTAAAAATTAGTTTAGTATTTACTAAAGTTTCATTATAAATTAATTGTGATCAAACTATAAGTTATGATATAGCACAAATTTTATTCAATAACTCTAAAATATTTTATAAAATGTCTTGGTGCTTATTTTATAAAAGAAATAAAGTTTTATAGTATTTCTTTTCATTTAGTTTCCAGAACAAGATCAATGAATAAGTTTTGCTCCAGAACGAAGGTTATGCATTTATACTTAAATATTTGGTTCTACATTTTGAATTTTGTGATTTCTTTCGATAAATTAATTTGATTAATAATTAATTAATTTGATTAATAATTAATTTATTTTTCTGGCATTTTTTAATATACAGCAATTTTAAAACCTTCTGTTTTTCATGATATGATCAGAACTTAAACTTCTTAGCATGCATTTGTTAACAAGGAAGTGAAGCTTCCAGCTCCTAAAAATAAAGTAAATTTAAAATAAACAGCTGAGGTTTCCGTTTTCGATTTCAGATATTATGTTTCTTTCTCTATCCCAGAATATTATCCATTTAATTGTGTGTAACCGTTCTTCTTCTTGTATTTTTAAACTTAAAAGTTAAAATTAAGTCATTCATAGATGCTGTAATTCCATACAAAAATTTCATGGAATACCTAAAAATGCCAAACGTTCTATGTATGGTCATGACAAATCAATACTATAACATATTCGGAACACAAGTATCACCTAATTAGATAGTGAAAAAATTAAGACATTAAAAAGGTTAAAAGAGGATAAGAATACATTCCTTGCTTGGAGACTGCAGAATCTTGTACAGCACATATGAAAGGAATTCCATTTGTATATACTTAAGTTCATTAAGCCAAAATCCAAACAAAATCATGCAAGAGAAGAAGTCACTTAGTAAAGGATAAAGAAAGCCAGTCTGATCTTGTACGAATGTGTCACCTGGACATCGTCTATGTTAGATTGAAGGCTAAAACAGAATCCAGAAGACGTCACAACAAGTTGCCAGCAAGCCATTTAGCATTCCGTGGGAATAGCAGCTTAACATAACTTCTGAAGTTAACGGCTGCATTTCGGTGTCTTAAGGGCTTCAACCTCAGAGGCTTTCTACCATACGGATATCATCTTGTCAGCAGCTCATGATGATATCTACATCTTTGCAGAAGAGAAGACGTGTGCTGAAGCTAAAATTACTTCATTTAAGGAATATTATTCAATTATGGAATAAATTTCCGTATAGAATTTAAATTCCTGTATGGAAATGTAACAAAACATAGCCACAGATAATTAAGCAAAAAGTAAGTAACACGAAGTAACTCTCAAGTGCGATTCAGATGTTGTTAACATTCTTGGTAATATTTTCCCACCTGACTAGAATTTCAGAGTTTTGCTCATTGTATTACTTTTAATCTTGATTATTAGTGCATTGTCATCTGTGTAATAATTATTCTCCCTTTGCCTTAGTTTCCTATTCGTATTTACCTTTGTGTACAAAATTTATTGTTTAATAGAGATACTCAATCAAGTTGTTACATTTTTTTTTTTAATGTAAATAATGGACGACTCAAAAATTACAGACTGTGATGAAAGATGATTATTCAACAACTGTCCTTTGTTTTGTATAATTCATTAGTTCACAGCACTATATTTTGTATCATAATTCTTCCGAAATAAGTTTGTTCTTTTCAAAAACCTGCGATGAAATCGTTTTATATACTTCTTTTTAAACGTTTGGTATTCCAAATATTGTCATTCTTCTCTAACCCTTTCGTTTATTCTTTGCAGAACTTTTCATTTCAGAATAAAATTGCAGATGATTCACACACCTTTACAAATGGCAAAGAATTTTATTTTTTGAAATTCTGAATTCCCAGCCATTCTGGAACACGAGGCAGTATAGCATTTATTCAAAGGACCGACAGACAGTAATTTTGCTTATATGCGTCATAAAAAGTAGAGTGTGGCCCAGCAAAGGATAGAACCAAATTTCAGCCTGCTATACTTTAAATATGAGTATAAACGATCTTCATTTTTTCATCATACTGTAACCGGAAAAAACGTAGTTTTTCCTGACCGTTCGTCACGTTTTCTGAGCACGGATTTGGTGTCGTGTGGAAAATATATGCCTCGTGTAGATTTGTTGGTGGTAAACGAAACGCTAAACATGACAACTGTTTGTTTCAAGGTCATTGTTTCTTCGTGCAGCGAAACACACGTTTGTTCCGAAGTGAGAATGAGAGAATTCATTTTGTCAGATGAAATAAATTCTGAAAGAGTCATTTGCTTGACTTCTGATTTGTTCCTCTTTGCGTCAATCAGTTCTCATTGTGATGTAACCAAATTAAGATGGAAATTTGTAATTCATCCTTTCGCTAAAAGACGTGCAGATACGACTCTACTTAATTAAAACTTTGTATTTAGCTGATAGATATCTTTTATCCGATAAGGCTTCAACTTCAATGGCATTACATGTGTAATCATTTTGATTCAAATGTGAATGAATGGCAACGAACTCGATAACAAAGATTAAAATAAAATACGGGAATAATCATGAGCCAGAGATATTACTCAAAATCTAGGTTTTAATTTAACAAATCAAGCGTGATGTTAAGCTAGTGCAGGAAGTTTCTGATTACACTCTTGATTTCATTGTACTACAAATATCATTTATTAATCCTTAGATTTCAAATATGTTGCAACTTTTAGATTTACTTGTTTCCACAACCCATGGTTATATCGTTACAAAAAAATTTCGTAACATTCTGATTTTATAATCACATTTTATGCTCAACTACCATTTTCTTTTTAATTTATTTAACCCTTAAACGCTCAGTGTTTTCTTTAAGCAACGTACCCAATTTTGTCTACTAAAATCTTGAGAATAAGACAAGCTCTAATGCCTGTTGTTGCCAATAGGGTACAAACTGATTTTTATTAAATCAATGTACAACATATAGAGAGTTGATAAAAAAAAATTTTAATAAATTGATGTTTTTTTACATGATTCTGCATGTCTTTTTCTTTGTTTTAGAATACCACATTTTATTCTACAATGTTGAAGGAAATTACTTATCCGTATTATTAGTTACTAAAATTCATCTGTATTTAATATTATAGAATTTTATCAAGGAAATATTTTTCTGAAATAAAGCTCGGTGTTGTCAGTTGTTAACAGACTGTTTTTAGCCATAAACCGTATTTAAGGTATCCGCATACGTTCGAAAACTCATTTTTGACCGAAAATCATAATTTTTTTTTTAATGTCTTATCTGAAAGCCTATTGTTTTTAGTTTTCAAAACAGTTTTTATTTTACATCTATGATGATCAGAAGTGAAATTAGAGACATTTTAGTAGAACTTGACAGTTGAAAATGGAGTGGTAAATAATACGATAAAGAAGCAATTTTCATTGTTTTTACTTAAGATATTTAAATTTTATTGTTTATTTTTGTTTTATACTATTTTCCATATACCAGGTATTATTTTCAAAGATTTTCAGTGTGAATTTCTTTGTTTTCTATGACATTGTTGCAAATTTAGGTAATTTTGAATCATTACAGTATCTTGACTCTCCGTTAATGATGTAATTTTTGATAATAAACGTAGGAAAAGTACATAAATTGTACTTATGATCAATATCAATCACTAAAAGTATCTCTAGATCAACTAATCGGCATTATAAAGTTATTTGACTGAAAAATAATATTAAAATCTACCGATGGCGGCTGAATGATAGAAAACGATAATGACACATAAAGCTCAAGAAAACGACTAAAAAATTTCCTAACAGACAATTTTCAAAAATGTGCTAAGCTGGCAAACACTAAGGACTAGCCTACAAAACTGGGGAGTATTGAAGAAATATTCTTTTTTCTTCTCATTGTAAATTAAAAACATAAACTTTAAACTCATTTTTCTCGAAATGTGATTTTTTGCAAAATTTTCATTTTTCAAACACGATAACTAAAATTCAACTTAAAATAACCGTCTCAAATTTGGCATATATATTATTTATTATATTGTCTAGGTAATGAACCAAAATATAAGTGAAATAATGCTCCATTAAAAAGTTATGTATCTTTTAAGGTTTGAAAAAAGGCCAAAATTCTTTAAAAATTCATGATTTCACACTAAAACTCTTATAATTTACATGTTTTTAGATACATTGCAAAACTTTTGCTTCAGGACCTAGCCAACAGTTGAAGGATTATATATACTGAAGGATTTATCATTCTGATCGTTTGTTTTTGAAGGAGGGTGTTTGAAAAAAGGTCAAATTTAGTGCAAGTTTTTTCAAATTTTTAAGAATATATTTAATTCATTTAACTTTTTTCTATGATTTATTAAGTTTTAATATAAATGTCATAGAAAAATACAAAAATATTGCTTCAAATATCATTATTTAAAAAAAGGCCTCCGAACGTAGTCGGATACCTTAAAACAAAATAGAACTTTTAAAATTATTTTTCCCGTGTTTTATTCAAGAAATAAAAATAAAAAAACATTATTAAATATTTTTTTTAAAAAACCAAGCTTTTAAGGGTTGAGTCGAGTGACTTAAATAAAGAAAGTAAATTGCTATGAAAACATTTGGTATGCTAATATAGCTGAAGAAAAAAGAATTAATATCAAACGGACAATTGGAAACAGGTATGCAATAGGAACCAACTCCAAAACACATGTTCCGAAATACAGCTATTTTTTCAAAACGCTGCGCTAAAGATTTTAATGCTGCGTTTTGTGTAAAGTAATTGTCGCATTCTAAGGAGTTTGCCGTCTTCTTTCATGTTAAGTTTCCGATACCCGCGAGGTTTTAACTCCCATGAAGCAACGGACCTAAATTGGAGTGAATCTTATCGTGAATGTTAAAATTTGGTAGTTGGTTCTTACTTTGCAGTTTTTTCAGGGAATGTAAATAAAGTTTTGAAAATTCATGTTTAACAAATGTTAATCAACAGCTTTGACACCGAGAAAAACTATCTGACAATTATTTCTGAACAAATAAGATACATCAAATAAGATACAGAAATATTTGTATTCAGGGGTAATGGACTTCCACCATTTGAAAATGATGAAGAGTCAGTCGAACGTGAAATCAAAACGACCATTTATGCTGTCACAGAAGTCAGGTTTTCATAAAACTTCTTCTCAGAACCAAACGAATTATTGATTTTATATCTTGCAGTTTGGGCAAGATTCGATTTACCATTAGGCCACAGAGATACCAAGAGTAATGTTAGATCTAAAGAGGAAACCTTACAAAATGTTTATGACTTAGTTAATGTTACTCGGAAAATATGTTCAGAAAGGCCTGTGTCATAAATATTGAATAGTGTATGACTTTGAAAAAAACTTTTAGGCGAATATGTGGCCTTTTAATTTGATATTTTGTGCGTTATGCTTTCTTTTTACTATAGCATTTTCTGACTGTGATATTCGCATCAACTTTCCTTCGATGTCACTAAAATCGATATTATAGATAACGGCATTTTGGTTGTTATTATCCAAATAAATGTTACTAAGTACTATGAAAAAGTGAACAGCTCTTTTCCTAAATGGAGGACGACACATTGAACATTATAAATCATTACTTCTTCAAACGTTCAACCGATACCACATATCGTTCCATCAGTTCCTGAGCTTTATTAGTTTAGTTTAGTTATATTAACATCCCGTTTTGAAGCAACACTCCTAGGCTATATTATGGTTTAAACTGTAGACTATTTTGCCACTGAATTTTGATTTCGTGACAAAAAAATTGGCCTTTTCCCCATTCCTAATCAAAATCAAGAAAACAAAATAGTCAAATTACTTATAAATTTTCTTTTCAATCTTAAATGGGACTTTTTTTAAACATAATTCATTCTTTTACCAAATTCGAATCCTTTTCGAAAACTGATTGAAACGAAAACTATATTTTTGCAACCTTCATTTGAGAACTGTATTCATAAGAGATCTCATTTTTATTCATATTTTTTTAATAATATAATTAATATTTGATGCTAGTTGGGCTATAAATAATCTACATTTTAAAACAGCTTCCTTTGATAAGCGTTTCTCTTTTTATTTAACAAATCTTGATTATTATTCTTTTTTTAATTTTCTAAAGCAATATTAAAGAAAAGCAAAGCTATTTTCCCAAAATAGAAACTATATGCACAAACTCTGAATTCCACTCTTCTTGGAGTATCTCTCCGTTAATTTCAGATAGGAAACAAAATATCTGAGCTATCTACCAAACTTCTATTTCAATTAAAACTAAAACTTTGTTTTAACATTATCCAGACTCTCCTGATCATGCCAGAAGATTATTAATTTAATACATCCCTCCACTTTTCCAATCTTCCTTTTGCAAGCGCCGTAAATCAAATTTGCCTCCATTCCCTCCTTCCAAAGAATAGTCCTACACTTCCACTTCCTCCCCCAGCTGATAAATCAGCCCGTCTGCCTAGACGATAGAAGGGGCTTTTGACTTTAAGCCTACCTCTCAGAAATGAGATTATCTGTTTTAGCTTTTGTCATTTTGTATCATTATACCAAGGAGATAGTGAATGAGATTTCATTGATTGCAGTTCTTCGTACTGATGTAAAATTCTTCAGTGATTTCATTAGATGCATTGAAAGTTATCGTTCCTCAGGAAAAATCAAGTTTTGTGGAATTGTCTGCAGTAGTGTTCTTTTTCTAAAAAGGGTTTCCCTCTGCCTCCAAGACAAAAAGATTCCGGCAAAACTTGTAACGAGAGTTCTTGTTTTGGATTTAATTCGATTCAGTGCAATCGTTTGGATTTGCTGCAAATGACTTGGAAGTGAATGGGGTGTGATGTAATCAATGGATTCTTCCATTGTGAAAAGAGGAGAAGATCGAGCAATTGCTGTTCTTCGTCTTCAGAAATGAGTTCGTAAGAACAGATGGATTTCTGAATGTTTCGGAGAATATTGTGCCATTCTCCGTGATTCTGTGCAGGCATTTGATATCATCGTTTTGGACATTAAGTCGAAATAAAAGTATGACGAATTTTGAATTTTGTGCGAACTGTGAAAAACATCTTCAAAAATGGTGGGTTTCAAATCTTTTTCATCTTTTTTAGAACAAAATATTTTTTGAAAGCTATTCAAAAATTTTTATGCGAATTCTTTTATATAAAATTTGTATATCTTCACGTCGTGAACTTTATCTTATCCGTTCCACTAAACGTGCCAATTTTACCAAATATGGCGAAATGTTTTCTCCTTTCATTTTTAATCGTTATTCTATGTATCATGCTTAATCAATTTGCATATACGAAGTAAATTCTATTTTTGCAGCTCTGAACTTTAAATTCCTCATTCCTAGTGCAAATCATAGCAATATTTGCATATATATTACTTGTTTTACAAATTTTTAGAACACATTTTTCATAATTAGCACTCCTTCTGTTTCGAATTATTATATAAATATTTCATCGTTTGGAACATTCAATTTTCAACTATATTAAGATTTTATTCACTAGGTTTTTTTTATGTTATGAAATGAAATGAAGCAATAGGTAAAATAAATTTAACAACGAATTCGTTTCAAAGAACAGTGAAATGATCGCTTCTTAAAATAATATTAATTATATGACCGTATTCAAAAAGTAGTCAGTAATGGAGGTAAATCACGTGACGTCAAACTAGAGGCTGCGATGACTAAATAGTAAGGTCTCAACCTCGGTCCGGAGGTTTCCAGGTTCGAAACCCGATTCCACGAAAGATCCGCCATGTATATAGGCCTGGTGCACGTTAAATTTGAGTCGTTGGCCATACGTTTTCCCACTGGTGTGGTGCGGCAGTTTAGAGAGGGAGTGCCAGCTCAGATGTCGCTCTCGTCATCTGACCGCGATTCAAAGTTACGAGGTTCCAAAATAGCCCTCGTGTTGCTTCGAAACGGGACGTAAATTTAACTTAACTAAACTAAACACGTGACGTCAAAATTAGCTACTATTAAAACAAAAGAGGCATTGAATTGGACTGACACGACAGGTTATCCAGTAGTGCATTAAAGACAGAAGATAAAACATTCAGGTAGAAAAAGTTGTGCTTTTGGAATGTGCAAATCTAATTTATAAAATCAGAAACCTCTTTTTGAAATAATAAATAATAATAGCATTTTTTTAATCGGTTCAAAACAATTCTTGTCATGTTAAGAATTTCTCCTTCTTTTTTAAAAAAATCTTTGTCACGCTGTAGACTGTAAGAACTTGTGTCGATTTTGTATTTGATTATTATCAATATCCAATTTGTGCATTTTTTTTTGTTTAAAAAACAAAGGTTTTGAACATTCTATGAAATTTAAGCGTAACAATTTTAAATATTCATACCACGAGGCATATCATCTGTTCTTGCTTTTTTAAGATACATAACATTTAAAGAGAAGAATAAAAAATGGTTCTGTTTTTTTCTACCAAAAAAAAGCTTTTCTCGATGATCGCTGAAAAGGAAATAAACGAAAAATAAAGTTCGAAATTAATTTCTTCGGCCCCGATCCCCTGCAGGCATTCGACAACACATCTTTCTCAACTCCGTCCCTTAGTCTCAACTGACTTATTAACACAAGACGAAACTGCGCTTAATTCCCAGATTTAAGACCTGCTCGTCGGGACGTCGCATATAATTAATGAACTTTCTCTCCCACTTCACTGGATGGAACTTTCGAATCAACCCCTTTTCTCTCTTCCACTTCCGCCACCCCCAAAAGATTCTTAGTCTCACCCCCTCCCTTCATTTATGAAAAGCGAAAAGAGTTCCTTTTATACAGACAAGGCACAGCCAGATACGATCATCAATTCTCATTTCACTGCAACCGTAAGGATGTCTTTTAGATATTATTTTTTTCGGAACAGACTTTTGAACCGATTCATCATTTTCAGTAACCTCTTGTATAAAATTTCATCTTTTATTTATTTTTTTTATTCGGCGAAAAGGCGAAAGTGAGTGTCAGTCAAGTTCATAATGCAAGCCTTCTTTCTATAAATTTTTCAAAAAGCGCGGAATTTTTACACCCACGTTTGTATGCAATTCAGCACGGGAGAATAAGCTGGAAGTGAATTCGAAGGTAGTGTTATGCAATTTATTTATGGGACGCTTACAGTGCCATCTGCCGGAAGAGATGCTTATTACAAGTCATAAATTGCAGAAGCAATGCTCGAAATTACGTTGAACTTTTCTTTTTAGAAATTTAGCGTGTAATTGATGGGATAAAATTTATTGTATAAAAGTTGTCACACGTTGTTCACCCTTCTGGATATTAGGCAAGCTTGTCATACGCTTTTACGTAGAGAATTAAATATGGTTGATGGATGTTTAAAGTTTTTGAGGTCGGAAACTTGAATCAATAAAGTGGTCATTTTTTGTCTTCTTTTTCCATTTATTGATAAATCTTTTAGTTATAAAGGCAGCAAGAAACCAATTTCCTGACATTTTTTAAGGTGGTGAGGGGATGCATCAGCATTTAGTGGACGCCAGTAATGTCCTAAAACTTTTGCAGCAAATGGTGGTTGCATTGAATTTCTAATGATTTGATATATCGATGTTTTTGACTGAAACGTCTTCAGAAAGTTTTCGAGATTTCAGCAAGCTTTAATTAAATTCTCATTATTTATTCAGCTCTATCAGAATAGCGATAAATATACTAAACCCAATCTTTTATCTTTGCTCTTTCGTTTAGTTGCAGCATACAAAAGAAAGTATATTCTTAACATGTTTATTATTAATTTATATCGTTATAAAAAAAATTCGTAATACTTATTTCGCTTAGACATTATTTCTTCTCGGTGAAAGCGCAATGTTACTTCCTACTCGTATGGAATTGCTATCGCATGTTACAATCTGTTAAAAATATATTTCATATAAATATGCGTAATGATTATTCTATTTAATTGCTAATATGAACTTCTCTTCAAATAATCAGTAGTCATTTTTTTGTTTCGAAATCTTGATGGTTGTCAATAAATTAATGACTTGAACATTTTGTCATGGTTTTCCTAAATATATTTTCGATTATTTTGTAATTTATTATTATGATTATTAAGAGAATTTTGTATCCATAAGTTCGATTTCTTCGTTATTATTAGATTTCATCATGTGAGCATGCTAGTAGTTAGCACTGTATCAGCAACCGTCATAAGTAATATTTATCACGCGTAAATTCAAATGTCCATTCAGAAATTATGAAATAAACGCCACTTGAATAGTTAACATTGTTAAATGGAGTTTAATTCAAACATTTCAAAAATGTCTAATTACTTCTCAATTGCATCTTTTGACCAACTTTAAGGGTAGGTCAGACATACAGAAACAAGTCATTTTTACAACCGAACATGGGGTACCGAACGCAAAGGGAGACCGGTGATCGACCCTCCTCCTTTTGCAAGTTCTGTTCTCGTTCGGAAAGTGTCCTCCTTTCTGATATTTGAAGACTAATCTGTAAATTACGTATTTGATCGACACCCAGCTGATCCGTTGTATTCATTTAAATAATAATTGATTGGGATAATCGCAATATAAAATGATTCATCACATTAATGGTAATTACTGTTGCAATGAATAAAATGTTTCTTTTATTTAAGATTTTTTTTCTTCAATTTATTTATGTCCTCCTTTTCATTGTAAAAATGTTGGTCACCTTACTAAAGAGGACTTCTTATCAGTGAATTCAGTAAAGGAAACGGATGCATCAAATAAAGTTTTCACCACTTATGATTTTAAACTCACGGGACAGACTTCCAGAGACGGATAAGGTCACTAAAATAATCTTTTCTTCTTTTTATATTTATTCATTCATTTATTTATTTTCGGAATATACGGGCGGAAGTGATGCTATAAGGCATAAAAACAAAAAAATAGGTATGAAAGGAAGAAAAACATTGCTTAATTATAAAATATCGGGGCAAAATGCTTCTTCACAGCAATTCTATCCTTTGAAAATGACTTGTTTCTTGTTTGTATTCTTGACCTACGCTTAAAGTTTTCCCCATGATTTTACAGTCAACCTGAATTCTGACGAAGGCACTGACTTGAAATGTATTTTATCACTTGCGCTGCAAAATTTAAATAAATAAATAATCATTACTTCTCTTCTTTGTTATACGCTTGAAAAGTAAATAAATGTTGGTTTTATCTTTTCTACGTAAAGATATTGCTTTTTTAAGCGAAAAATTAGTTCCGTGCGAAACACAAAACCGCATGTTAAATCTCAGTTCTCATCAATGAATTCCCAAAATAATTCCTTTTGTTCCTTAAGAAAATGTCGTGACACGCAGTAATTAAAAATGCATGGTTTACCTACCTATATATTTCATAATGAAATTTAATTTATTTTAAAACCTAAATTAATCATGACACAAAACTTTCACCATAATGAGCGAATTGTTCTACGTTCTTTTTGCGATTGAAATACCTCTTAATTAATTGTAGTCTCCGTTGCAGCTTTAATTATAGAACAGCACTTCCATGTGAAAGAAAAGAACTAAATATGAACTCCGAACGAAGTAATTATTGTGAGTACAATCCGTTTCAAACTTATAAAAGGTGAATAATGGAATTTTATTACTAATTACTCTTTTCACATTACTGTTACACCACTTTTGGCTGAAACTGAAGAATCGTTTGCTCAAATCTTCAGGCAAAAAGTTCCTTTTTCGCCATTTCTTTTCCATTTAGATGGTTGAATTTGTTAATGAGCTTTGCAATTCGAGTTTTGAATCGTTTTAAAGAAAGGAATTAGCATTTCTTCGGTATCGTTTTTGAAAAAAATGCACTGTTGCTCATCCCAAATTTATTGATCGTGTAATTTATTTAAAAATATTCACGGTATTTGCATTGGTAATTCATTTCGAAGACTGTTAACCTTTCTGTTAGGGATGCATTCGTTTTTAAATTTACGCTGAATTAATGAGCACCATTTCTAATTCTAATAATTAATTCATTGATTGCCAGTAGTTAATTAGAAATCATAATTATCGCATCTGAAAAATATCTGGAAAGTTAACCCGATCCAAGTTTTTACTTAAAAGAAGCTTCTGTAAATTATGAGGAATGTATAACATTTCAAAATCACCATAAAGTATTTTCATGCTCGACTGCACATTTTTTAAAAAATCATAAGACCTGGAAAGAATTTCACTTCAATGATTCAGAAATTAATGAAATTTCCTTTCAACAATGAATGAAGTTAATCAGCTTTAAATCAAACATTTTACACCTTAATTAACAACTGATGTATTTTTATAAGATGAAAGACGTAATAGAGACCTTTTAAACATTTGTGAAGCATACGTTTCATTAAATCTAATTAGACAATAAAAGGTGAGAGTGACATTGCTAATAATATTATAATAATGATAGGTATTGCTTGCAATGTATTCATCTTATATGTTACTTGTCTAGATGTATATAAAAAATAAGCCCTTAATTACTGATGTTGGTTCGTAACAGTTTTATATTATTATGGTTGCTAAGTTAGTTATATTGATGTGCTTTATTTTATTTATTTATTTTTATTGCCAAATAGAACTAAATTCTAAGATGATTTGGAATTTCATTCTTCTTCTTAAAATGAGGAATCACCATGTTGCACATATATATTGATTAATGATATTTTTTCCTATATGCACTTTTATTCATAAAAGTATAAGTTTAGAATGACACAAAAGACTTTAGAAATTAACAATGTTCATTTTACTCAAAAAGAAAATTTATCCACATTTTTATATGAAAAAAGAGATGCATTCAAGTAAAGCAAAAAGAATAATTGCTTCAATACTTATCAAAAGATTGTTATTATAGATATTTATCTTAAATTTTTTGTTGAAATTCTGTGCTTTAAAGTTTTTACTCCAAATGTTAGTACCACAAATTAACCGAGTATTTGGCTAAAAATAATAAAAATGTCAATCTTCTGCTATCTGAATCGATTTTTAATCTGTATAAAACTTTTCCTACAGTGCTTCGCAATTAATAAACTTAGTAAAATAGTTCTTGTTCCAAATCAACAACTGTAAAGTGGTTTGTGTCATTAATGTGTATCTTTCGACATTGCAGAAAAGCTCAAAATAGCAATATATTCTCATTTGTCAATTTGTTACTGTCACGCTTTATTTAAGCTAAACTTCCGGAAAATAGCATAAATAGCGAAAACATTAACTCATTTGTCAACGATTTCTGAAATTATATCCAGTAAAATTCTTTGGCGAACTCCATTAGTCAATTAAACAATTAAACCTAAATGTTTCAATTTATGGCATGCTATAAAGTGTATCCTTACTCCGTCATTAAACTCAAGAACCAATAGAAATCTTCTAGTGCAGCGTCCAAAATAACCAATAAAGTAAGGCACTTCAAATTAATTTACAGAAACAGTCATCCATCCCTTCCCGTTTAAACTTCAGGGGGGTATTATTCCATAATTAGAACAAATTTGTCGAGCGGCCAAATCACACGGACGCGACTGAACGCACTGCTTCCGCCTTCCAATACATTTTCCACCTATGTCCGTAATGATCATCCGGAAAATAGGAGTCAAGACACATGTCCCGATTAAGGGCATCATTCATCAAGCCGAATTGACAATGGTATCATTTCTCAGTCGGCGAACCTGTCTTCATGAGGCCTCATTAGTTTCACATTACACATCGGAAAGAAAAGGAAAAATCAATTAATGTGTGATGTTCTCCGCCTTCTACTTCCAGAACGTACCGTTTAAGGCACTTCTTTCACCCCAAGAATAAACGGTGCCTTAAATTAACACGTCAGCTTTTAAGTGATGACTCTGTGTTGGCGGGAAGGTCTGGGTTAAATCGCACAGGGTTTGGTCTTTGGAGTCCTTTCACTGCAGCAGCAATTGGTGGGGAGAAACTTCGTCATTTAGTCAGGAATCGAAGGTACCGATAGAATACAGTGCATTTTGAGCTACAGTTTGCTGCTTGTTTTGATTTAGAAAATACATTGTGATCTGCCAGATGGAGGCGATGATTTATTTGTTGGATTAAGTTCACGATTTTCATAGTCGATGAAACAATTGGTTGAAACAGCCTGAGCCAAAAAGCTTATAATCTCTATTCTTTTGTTACTTTGGAAGAAAAGTGGTATGATGATATAGGGGCTCTAATCTGATATACACTATGACATTGTGTGTTTGGAGGGAAAAATTAGTTAGGTGACACTGAAGCCAGTACCTCATTCACCAAACTACCTAGATAGTGGTGGAGGGAAAATAAAGATATTAATTAGATATACCAAAACACAAGCAGCTGAAGTGCTGTTTGATAATTGTAATGTATAACAAGGTATTGTATAATGTTATACGATATCTTAAATATCTATCTGTTATAAATACTGTCCTTCTATTGTTTGTTATGTTTCATTTAACTCGCAGTTTATAGCAAAATAAAAATGCTTACTTTGACAATTCCTGCAAGAAACAAGTTTGAGTTTGGCGTCAATTTTCCATTTCATTTCGAATTGCTAAGAGATACTTAGGCACTATTATGTTTAGAAAAGTAAAGAATTAGTGTCTCTACATCCCTTGAAACAGAAAAATATGTAAAATACATTTGTGATAAATATTTGATTTTCTTTAATAGTTTTGACTCTAAGAGACCCTATCAGACTTCAGCGCGAGCTTTCTTACAGAGTGCTGATTCAGCAAATTAAACCCACTAATGCATTCCTCATTTTTCTTCGTTGCACTCTTGCATGCTCCTGCCTTTTCGGACCCCCTCGGCGGAGAAAGACACGTCGTGCAATTTAAATAAAAGTTTATTTTATAAACATGCAATTCGGTTTCATCTTATCTTTGTACATAAATATGTGATTCGCATAGTATTTCTAAGAAATGACAAACGGAGAGTTATTCAGGTTGTGTCAGAAAGTAAATTATAATTTTATTCCCAGCAATAATCTAAAGTATCTAAAACAACATGAAATTAAGTAATATAAAATTTTGTCCGGGAATGAATTAGTTTTGTTATTACAAACTCAGCATTAGATATCATAAATTTACAAGTACGTTTTAAAGCAGGTTCGAGATGTATGTCGAAGGTGTAGACCGGGTGGTCATAAAATATTGGACCCATTTTCAAAAATTAATTTTAAAAACTAATAATATTACAACTGTGGATTTTTTTAAATGAGAGAGCAAGTAAAAAAGGGGTTTTTTTTCAAGTAGGTGGCGTACCATTACGGCGTTCTAAATTTGCTAGAGATTGCGAGAGATTTCCATATGAAATGGCTACCGATCAGCAGAAACCGATGCGCATTTTCTGGTTTCCTTTTTTCAGTTTTTCTCGAAAACTCTTCAGTTTTCGAATTACAATTTATTTAACAAATTAAAGAGCGTAAAATTCCCTACAAATATATGCTTTTATTTTTCTTCTAGCTTTAATAGTTTCGCAGATAATGGCTTTCAAAAATGGGAGATGTACAGTAATTTAAGACCATCTAGACCACCGTAATGGCATGTTACGTATCTGAAAAAGAAAACTTTTTAAAATGAGCTCTCGTTTAAAAAAAACCGAAATTGCAACATTGTTAGTTTTTTCATTAATTTTTTGAAATGGGTCCAATAATTTATGACCTCCCCTCATTTTAAGAAAAATACTTACGTTTCAAATTCCTTGCGAATTCTTAGACATCATTTTAACTTAACATTTTTGTGAGATTTGGAAAAATATGTTTTGTTCATCATTAAAAAAATCCTTTTCGCATGAAGTCGCCAAATATCTTGTTACGCCCCTATGCTATACCATCTTTTATTTCTTTATTTTGTCTTATACTTGGCATATTTTTTTATTCGGATAAGTATTTAAGGATACTGTGTTAAATTTAATGAATAGCTAACACTTATGTTCATATCACACGTGTGGCGGACTCTTTTTACCTCATTTTGAAAAAAGGAAGCCAATTTCTTATATTTTCCTCGCACCAGCTTCATTATTTATCATGATTTTGATGTTTTGCGGCTAGTACGAGTGTTCAATTACTAAAATAAATGTTGTTTCTTAAAATAAATACGTATTTCCACACACCTGAGCAAATGTTATTTTCTAAAGAAACCCAATTACATTTTTATGGTATAAAAAGTAATAGCAAGGTCTTTCTTGAATGCGTCAAGAACATCTGTTTCCATTTCTTCTATCAGAACGCGAGGTTGAGGAAATAATTCCATCATTCATAAATGCATGACAGGTTTCTAAATTTTGATGAAATACTTTGTTTTTCTTGTCCGTGTTATAAAAGCTATTTTTTTTCGTGAAAAAATTCATTGATGCTGTCATTCTGCTGTTACATTTAATATCTGAAGAGTAGTATTATACCTCTAATATTCGTCTTTATAACAATTTGCAATCTTTCATTTAGAAAAAATTGTTAAGAAAATAACTTTTCTCATTAAAAGTAAACTAAATTCTGAATAATTCTGATTAGAATTCATTATTCTGTTCCAATGAACCAAAAAAAGCCAAAATGATTAAAAATTCTGATTAGAATTCATTATTCTGTTAAACTGAATATCTGCATAGTTTGTCATTCTGTTTGTAATAATATTTTACCAAAAAAATTACAATTTTTGTTTCAAAAACACGCTACTTTTTTGTTAAGAAAATTCTTGTCGTGTATTTAAATTTTTTATGCTTATTTTATTTGAAGAACTGCACTCATATTCGTTGACACCGTCGTATATTGTGAAACCGAATAATTAGATTGTTTAATGGTTCTTTTGGTTAACGTAATAGCTTATAATAGCAAATACGTTAAAAAATCTTAATTTTTTTTTTGTTTAAGAAAATTGATTTAAATTGAATTTGAAAATTGAATTGACGCACCAAATAAACCTAAATTCTATTGTGCATTCATTATTCTTTACATGCGTATGCTGTGATAAAATATAATTGTCTATAGTTTAATTATACTTCTATGTGTTTCGTCCTATCGATAGCTCTAATTTGCGGGATAAGTATAACATATGTTGCGGTGTAACTAAAATATAAAAGGCATGTTGAGTGCGGTGAGAGCTTTGACGAGAAATGACGAAGTGATGATACATAATAAAGCGGTTTATTCTAATTCAGCGTTGCATCAGAAGGATCAGATCAGAAGGTTGCGTGTTCAGATCATCCCCAGGTCACCACTTTATCGGCGGAATAGAACCGGGGACCTTTGGGTCTCGGAGCCGAAGATCCTAACCACTAGACAAAAGGAATTCCCAATGTCCGGAAGTGGATATTGGCTAATATACATCAGAGTAAGATGGCGTAGCACGGTGCGCCACACATACCATGTCTCGATCAAATCAAGTTCCGGCGGTCTCTACCCGAGGCCGTGCGCAAAAAGTAAACAAACCTTGCATTACCTGAGAGGAAAGACTATGGACCTTATGCACAGTTTGGGTTCGAGAGTATAGAAAAACAGCTGTGGAGGAATAAACAAAACGATCGGCCTATAAGCGACTCAGAAATAAAAGCAGTTCTGAGTCAGCTGTTTAAAACTGACCACTTTCTGCCGCCGGCAGGTCAGGTGTCGGAGGATGTGACGTCACATGTATAAGGTCCATTGCGCAGGTCTTTTACGCAAGGCCCCGCTCTATCTCCCGGGCAGTTACAAAACAGTAACCCTGCTTCCTGGGGATTGCCACATTTGGTGAGCACAGTACTTAACAATAGTTCTTTATAGAAAAGAAAAAGCAGTTTTTGCTTTAACAAATATTTTTTTGTCGTTGTGAAGATAAACTATCTGATTTTGTTGATCTTTAAGGTAGGACGTTGTTTATAGTGGAAGAGGGAGAGAAGAAAAGTGACAAAGCACCAAAAAAAGTACTCTCCCGGCTAATCAGAAATGTCTCTTTACCATAGGCTCTAATAACAATAGTACAAGCTTATGTATAAAGGGAATAAATAATATTCAGAGGAATAACGATACTCAGAACTACACCCTCCACTAAAATAGGATAAACATTCTTCGTCTAGTGAAATTTAGAAAGGAGCATTCTTCAGAAGCTATTTTTTTAAAAATTAAAGCTAGTCAATTCTTATTAAAAGTTTTACTGTGAACAGTAAAACACGGGACATTTTTTTTATGCTAGGACAAGGAGTCAACATTCAGGACATTTTTTCAAACTGAGACAAAGAGTCAAAATCTGGGATTGACTGGGTATATCCGATAGGTCTGGTAATTTTAGTTGCGACAATTACATTTCACACCAAATATAACTTACACAATAGTTTTGCATCGTGAATAAATGCTTCAACATTAAGTATCACTACTTTATTTTATGGAAAGAATTTCTCAGAAATTCATTAACGTTGTCACATGTTATATTAGAACGAATATCTAGAAAGTTTAAGTATTCTTTTTATAATAGTTAATTTAAAGCAATCTGGATTTTTATTTAAAAACTGTGGATATTTTTAATCATCAATATTCTTCACCAAATTTAACCCACAGTCGCATTCCGCATTCACTAAAAACTCTTTATCATTTGATCTTTCCATCAGAAAAATGCGAGTAATTCTTCGTCTAGACGCCAGTATTGATTTTGTGGGATAATTAATTAACCTTTTTTCACAAACTAGACCTTCAAATACGCAGGAAAAGAAAACTTCTTTGGCAGTTTTTATAAAGTTAAGACAATGATATAAGGTAACTCTGACAACTCTTTTGCAGCAATAACAAATCATACTCTTCTTTTCCTTAATAAAAAATGCTCTTTTAAGTCAAGTTTTATTTTTTCCACGTAGAAAACCTTGCAGTCTCAGGATTTTCTCCTAAGGCCTCTTGTTTTGAATTCTTTAATACAAAAAAATGCTTTATTCCGTAATGATTTTGTATTAGGATTGTAAGTAAGACTCTGTAATGATTTTTAACTAGGACTACGTTCCTCCCATTGGGGTCTCGGGAAGGAATTTGATTCACACGCCAAAACGCCACAAAAACGTTGTATGGGAGATCCTCTATATCTCGGTAACTACATATGTTAAAAACACAACTAATGTGTTATTTTAGAGATAAAGGGTAACAACCGATTCATTTATTACGCCAATTTTCCATACATTAGTATTTCAGATAAACAAAAGAGAATTGAGAGTAACTTCGAGAAACAAAAGAGTATCGCGAGTAACAAAGAGAATACGTGAAGCTTCTCGGAACAAAAGAGTCACGCGAGTAAAGTAATCCTACGCCTTTAACATCAGCGGCTGTTTGGAAAAGACAGCCAGAGTTTTTTGTAAGATCCGAATTTATTATTCAGAATAACTAAACAGACGCAAGCTATTCTAATGTTATCATGTTTAAACATGATGTTATTGTCTATATAAATGAAAGTGAAAATCCGTTAGTAGTTTGTACGCTACAGAAATTCAAACTGCTCAATAGCTTTTCTTTACTTTTTGCTCACAATTATTATAAGGAAGGTTGTAGTGCAGGTTTCATAACAATTAATTAAATAGTTAATTTATTATTAATTAAAAACTAAATTTACATATTTAGAAAAGATTATTTTATCTTTAGTGTTGCCTTTCCTACCGGTTGTTAAAATGTATATATAATCATTTATAAATGTATTTTAAATTATTTTATTTATTTCCCTCCGAGTTGTCAATATCTAATTAATTATGAGGCGCAGTGTTTAATTAAATTTTGTTTCATTCTTTAAAAAATATTAACTTACGGATAAAAGTGTTTTCTGAGGTTTTTAAAAATCGTTTGATACAGTCCGTAATTTTTCGAGAAGCTATGAGATTAAAAAATCATTTGGTACAACTGATATTCGCGTTTTAATTGAAAATATGGTCACAGACGAGAAGAGGATTTATATAAAAGTATTTATATAAAGAGGATTTATATAAAGTAGAGTTTTATATAAAGAGGATTTATATAAAGTAGTTTTATATAAAGAGGATTTATATAAAGTAGTTTTATATAAAGAGGATTTATATAAAATAGAGTTTTATATAAAGAGGATTTATATATAATAGAGTTTTATATAAAGAGGATTTATATAAAGTAGAGTTTTATATAAAAGTAGTTTTGCATTAAAAATATTCCATTTAAATAATGCGTCTATTTACCTCTGCGTTGGCATTCCGTCAAGTGCTAATATCGAATTTTTTTTTCTTTTTCGCATATTTCGTTTAGACCTGATTTGCTGAACCAGACAACATCAACATTTGATATGTGATAATAACTGTAACATTTGTTACGCTATAAGTATTTCAAATTTTGCTCATTAAGCATAAGGAAAGTTTACTTGAAGGTTTCCCGAATTCAGTTGAATTTTTAAAATCTTATTAAAAAACACTCGAAAATGTTTCCATCCCGAGCAAAGTCAAGTATATCAGCTAGTAATTAGCCATAAAAGCGCAAAAAGAAGCAACTAAAAGCAACATTCATACCAGTTTTTTATTTGTTTACTTTAGACAGCATTTCAAAAACAAATTATTTATATAATTAATGGAATATTTGCAGCATATTATATATTTATAAACTTCTGCTATCAGATTTTGAAAGATACTTGAAAGTGTGCAGCTTATGTTCTCAGACCAGCCTCCTTTTTCAGCAAGACTATTGTCCCGATTTCTTTTGAAAATTCACCTGCATCTCATTTTCGAGTTCATAACTTCAGAGCAATTTCTGTTGTAATTAGGAAATTCTATAAACGAATAATTATGCATTGACTGGCTTCCATGATTGCAAAAAAATCGTTTTTTGTAATCTTTATCAGCGTTATGAAAAAAATTCCCCTGAAAAGAATTTTGTTGAAAATGAATATCAATATGTGTAAATATAGTTAAAAATTCAAAACTGTTTATACGAAGCTCCTTGCATTGTTTATTTACCAGACAGGATGATCATGTGTATTATGAGAGAAAATATTAAACTCTTTACTGTAAACACCTTTCATATTAGATTTGGTTTAATTTAAAATATGTCATTTTCACTAACACTTCCTATCTAACAATGCAAACAGCGTAACTAATATAAACAGCGTTTTGAATAAAGCCATGAATTTTAAGAGTTTCATATTTCAAACCTCTTGCAGTTGTATTTCAGTTCGTTAATTCGGATCGTCAGAAATTATTTCTAGTAATACATTTAAGGCCTAAGATATTTTCGCCGAATACTTGTGTTTAACGTTCTTTTATGCATCAAAATATGCTTCTTGCTAACTTTTATTCTATTTAAAGATCTGTTAATAAGTACATATTTCAATGATTAAGCGAAGTATCGTGTTTTTATTTTTGGAAATATTAGATAATATGCTCTCATAAATATATATACTTATAAAAGGCAATGTTTGTGTGCGTGTGTGTGTGCGCGCGCGACGTCCAGACGAATCTATCGCACTTACTGCCATGAAATGTGGCATATAAGTAGTCGTAATGGTGACTCAATGAACCTCGAAGCCGGAATTTTAAAATTCAATCTAGAAAATTTTTTATTTAATGTTTTGTGTTATTTTGGATGATTTTTCGCACTCATTTCTCAATAGCATGCTTTCGTATAATTGTACGAAAAAAATAGATGCACCATCGGAAAGAGAAAACGATTTCCGTTCTAATGAAGTTTGTTTCGTACGTCTAACGTATTTTACTGAATTTTGAGAATTTTTTGAAAAAATAAATAGTTTTATGTTAATTACTTTCTCGTATACGAAGTATACAAAGAGAAAGTATTGTAATCGTCAAAAAATTCGAACTCGAGATTTTGACGAATCTCCACGTTTTAGACCTTCCTGAGTCCGAAAAACACAATTTTGGAATTATGTCTGTCTGTGTGTATGTCTGTGTGTGTGTCTGTGAACACGATAACTCGAAAACTATTAGAGATAAAGGGATGAAATTTGTTATGTAAACTTGAAACATAATTTGTAGGTTTCTATCAACTTTTGGACAAAATCCGTCCACGGGAAGTCTGTCTGTCTGTATGTTCGAGGTCATGCGAACGCTATAACTCAAAAACTTGAAAAGCCAGATCGATAAAATTTGGTACACAGTTTTATCGTCATGAATGTAGGTCCGTATAAAATTTTGGGCCAAATCCGTCAGCGGGTTGACTGTCTGTCGGTTTGTATAATCGCATACTTATTAAGCCTTCGTTTCAAAACCATCTCCACGCGCATGCCTACTTAGCTATCTCTGGTACCAGGCGGGAGGATTACGTCCTTGAGACGGAGTTTGTGATTGATGTGTTTTATCTCCTGTTTTGCTTTCGCTCGCTCGTATAATAGCGGATCTTCCTGGAGTGTGATGAAAAATAAATATTGCTAAGTTTTAATACATAGGCATCTCTTTTAATATGATTCTTCACTTAAATATTTTACAATCACTATAATCTGCAATGAAAAACCTTCTGATATTCGTTGCATTCTGGATTACAGTAGGTTCGATTTTTTTTATCCACGCAAGGGGAGGGGAAATGACAAATTTTTGAGCAGTATACGAGAAAGTTTAGGGGAGGCCACTCCCACTGGTTTTTCATTCGGATTTCTTTAAATTCTAGCATCCGACGTTGTAATAACATTATAATTTTCAACTTTTTTCAGCTTATAACTGGATCATTTCTGTCGGATTTAAAACAAGAACTGTTAAAATATATTCTTCCGTTTTTTTTAAAATTAATTTTGGGCAATTGAAAGAAATTTTTCTCTAGCGAGCTTTCTCCCGCGAGATTTTCTTCATTGTCTTCCCAGCATGCATTGTTGCAATTTCATTGGCTGACGGTGCCGAGCGCAAGAGACATCATAATCGATTATTATTTTCGGCAGTGTCTCAACGTGTTTATTTGTCTCGCATATTTTGCTTGCTGTATAATAATCATTTTCACGTTGCAATTTTTTAATATTGTTTTAAATTAACGTACTCTGCACTGTTTATCTACAGTTGAAATATCATTATCGCGAAGAAAAATAAGCGAGAAAATCAATAATGTGTGTCTTTTGTTTTGAAAACTTTTTCCTGTCATTATGGGCATTTTTTTCATTTTGTTGAAGTCATGATTCCACGGGCAAGGCCGTGCCCGTACTGCTAGTATTCTATATTCTGTATAAAAATAGCGTAGAAGTGTAATGAAAATTTAACTGAATTATTATTCTATAATTTTCTCGATTTAAATCTGAAATTGTCGTGGATCTGATAGCTTTCTTTGTGTTTTAGTTTCGTTAAAAGCATAAACAGATTCATATATTATTTCGATACTTGCAGGAATAATTCTAAAAGTAGAATATTTAGTTACAATTTGCATTACCTATCAAAGATAATTTATTAACACGACATTATTTCCGAAATGCATTAGAATCTTACCAATAAACGAATGTGATTCATAGAGTTGACAAGTGCCTATTTTTAAGATGTTATAAATTTTTATTATCGAAGCTGGGGAGGGTTTGCCACGGATCTTCAATATTTCTTGTGTTTGATACCTTAAATTTATCATTAAAAATATTTTAACTGCTTAAATACTAAATTAATAATAAACTATGCAAAAACTAATATTTTCTTCTTTCGTTAATAATTCTCATACTAATTCATATTTTTTCATACCCTGATATTTTATTACTGCTCTGCTAAGTTTTACTTTGAAATATGTATTCAAAATTCATTATCAATCAAAAGGAATTATGTAAATGAAAAATAAGCTTTGCTTGGATATCATGATCTTTAAGGTGGGTGAAATCTCAACGTATCTTTTTAAAACGGGCATTCGAATGTAGTCACAAAAAAGCACTTTCCTTCCTTTCCAAGCCTGGAAGATAAGATTTATTGTCCCTTTAGAATGCCCAGAATTTTGTCTTCACCATTACCAATAAACCTTCCTATTTCAAATGTGGAGGGCTACGGTGGCCTGGTGGTAAGGGGACCAGAAGATTCTAGATTCAGAACCAATTCCACAATAGTTCCACTGTGTAATCGGCAGTTAAATCTGCCGGTGAATATCAAACGTCCTCCCACTGATCGGCGTGGGTGATTGAAGGGAGATGCCAACTCATGTTTCAATCTCGTCATAAGACCACTTTTCAAAATTACGAGGTCCGTCCTCTTGTTGTTTCGAAATCGGACATTAATATAACTAGACTAATAGCAGATGAAGTGACACGAAGGACATCCTGTTCATTAAAATCATCTACAGATTTATAAGAGGACATACAGTTAAGTTCCAGCGGAAAGAGTGAACGTTTAATAGCATTTGTAGTACCAGCTTATAACCATAGGGGAAAAAAGTTAACTAATACCCGTAAGGAAATAGCTGGGATGGATTTCTGTGTGATTAAGGTTAATAGCTATTTATGCTGGTTGGAAGTTAGTCTATTTTCTTATGCATTCTGCTGTTTCGTTAACCTTTCACTATTATAGAGTTGAATTGCATTATATTGTTGCATCGTTACTCTCAAATGAAATTCGCTTCACTTTAAAACTATTTAGAAGCCTTACGGTATTGCAAACCTTACCTCTAAATAACGATTTAAATCCTGCAGTTAAGATGTTTAAGCACTGAAATCAACGGATTCAATTTGTATAAAATCTTATCGTTACTGATCCCGTTCATAATAATAAACACATATAAAAATACCCATTTTCCAAATAAATCATAACCATGACGATTCCACATTCAGAATCCTACCGTAAATCTCACAAAGAAATCATTCCATTCGAAGAAAGTCAACATCGCCTCATTAGGCTACATTCTTCTCTCAACTCCTAGACATTAGCCGAAGGCGATGATTCTATTAAGAAAACCGGATACAGATTCCAAAAGAACTCGTCGAATACGATAAAGATCTGATTCGTAGCTCACCTGCTCCACAGAGGTGTGAACGAATTCAACCTGTCAAGGAAAAAGTCGAGATATCATACAAAAAAACGCCTTTTTTCTGAGACAGTGATAGCTTAAATCCAAATGGATTTACAGCTTCCTGCTTTAAGCCTTTTGCGCTGAACAGCTCTCTGTAATCTCGGCAACTGAGTTCGTAATCCGTGCGTCGAGGTATCAGGAGGAAATGAACTTGAGACGAACTTCGCATTAGAACTGATAAGCTCACCTCTTTCGCACGGTTCATGGTAAGAGATGAATTCGGTGGTCAAAACAACTGTCAATGTCAGACAAACACTCTGAAAGGAAGATTTTCAGCAATGTTATCAATTTGACCTTGTTGCACATTTATTAATACTACAGGTTAATAGGCTGAGATGTGTCCTCAGGAAATAAAAAAAGAATCATATTCTAACAAATTTTTCTCCATAACAGCCAGCAAATGGAATATCTTCCTTTTCTCTTAAATATTAAAATTGCCGATGATTGCATATAACGATCATTCATAAACGGGGCCGAAATTCTATTGATTATTCCGTCACCAACGTAATGTGATTTGTGGCAGAAATTCCGTTGCTTGGACAGCAAATAACGATCTCTAACATTTTCAAGCTTGTGCATCGAAGTGCTTGTCATATGGACAAGTAGAAAGAAAGCGGCCTGATAATATTTTTTAATAGAATGAAATTTCTGCTTTTATCAATCGCGTTATTTAATAGTGTAATCGAAAGTTTTAATACACAGAATAATTTACTAAGAAACATAAAATTAAATATTTTTCTTTTAGAAGTTTGATGCTTTTCAATGACTGTATAACTTTCTGAGAGTTAATTGCCTCAGTTTGATCAGAGATGTTTCATTATACAATGCATTTTTAGATTTATCTCGCATACGTACAAAATATGGTAATAAGCAAAATAGACATGCACTAAAATTCATGTTGCCGCAAGATAATAATTTAAATTTCTTCATTTTTTCTGGTCTCTCAAAGGCTAAATAAAGAGACATGAAAGACACGATTTCAACTTTTATATGTTTGAACTAGGAAGTAAGACTAGTTCTCTGAATGCAAGAACAGAAACAAACCAAATATCAAGAAAATAATATTTTTTCTTGTCCTGGAGTTTTATGCAATTTTAGTTGTCGAAAGGAAAACTTAATTCGTTTTCAGACCGTGACCTAAAAGTTTCCAGTTTTCTGATATAAAGAGTTTATATCAGAAAATGTACGTAAAAAAACGTATATCGTACCATAATAATTTTGATATCTTTCACTCCATGATATGTTTGATATATCTTTCCGTGTTATGTTTTTATCTATGCTCAAAGTTTATAAATAATCAAAATACTTGTGATAAAACCAATTAAAATTTTTGTTCAATGAAACTCAAAATTTTTTTCTAATAAACCTCAAATCTAAATATCTGATTTTTGTAAGATTAAAAGACACTATAAAGTATTATTCAAATTTTGTTTACCAATTTAAGGATTTCTATTTAACTGCCGCACATTCACTTTACAGCGACGCTTTCAAAGAAAATTTTAAAGATTCTGAATCATTTTTAATAATATTTCTCCAAAAGCGAAAAAACTATGTGGTTTTTCTTCTTTAAATTTCTTTTTCAATATTTTCATTAATGATAATCATCTGAAAGTGGAAATAATTTTTTAATTGATCATTTTCAAAACTGTTTTGAAATATTTCCACTTAACTGGATATTTTTGATGGTCTTCCATATATCTGAAATGCTTGTGCATTTTTGATTGCCAAGAATGTATTCTCAATACCTCAGTGCTGCTTAAGATAGAACTTACCGATAAACCAAACCCTCTAATAATCAAATACTTACCAATAGCCAACTGAGGTAGAACCTTTTCAAATCGAATTCATACTGCGTTGCATTTTATTTCTTACAGATTTAAGAAGAAATATCCACGAAGCCGCACATTATCAATTCACCACTTCAACATTGCATCGCGTGACTACATATGCAAACATGTTGTCAGAAAAAGTTATCCAATCTCTTCTGGAAAAGATTCATATGCTTCTCTACTAACTACAGCAACTATGCAACCATCCAATAAGTTTCGACCACAACTTTTCCATTGCTTCTCTACTTCGTGTTCAAATTGAAATTCGGAATATCAAAGCAAAGATTCACACACTTTATTTCGAAATGCATTTTAGATTGAAAAAAAAACATCGATGCTGTTAACATTCCAGTAAATGCAGAACTTTTTTAAACTCCCATCCTTTCGATACTCTGGAATAAGCAGTACCAGGTCCTTCCCTGTTGCTTTGCTTTCTTCGTTTAAAAGATGTTCTCTTTTGAACACCCCCTTTCTTCCCAATGACCCGTTTCGAAAGAAAGGACGATTTCATCCTCATCCTCCGATTCCCTCGCTTAATGCATCTCTCATTCAGATAGCACTCCTGACAACAACACTGGATGGTGGAGGTGCTCCCCATTCCTATTTATAGCAGAAGGAAACCATTTCGAATAAAACCTTCCGAAGAGTTTTGAATTTCTTTCCTAGGTGCCCGTTTACTTGGAATCTTACTTCTTCCGCTAACACATTGACACTGCTTTCTCATTTATTTTGTTTCGGATCTTTTCTCTCTAGTTTTCTTTTCCTCCCTTCTTCCTTCGCGAGCTCTTTGTTTCAGTTTGTGCTTGATTGGGTTTATGTTCCTTCTCTGCTAAATATCTTTTGTAGAGCTAGGCTTCGTTCCATTTATGAAGACTTTGATTTGTGAAAGGAATTGTATTGAAATGGATACTGAATTAATTGGAAAGAGAAAACAGTAGAATTCTAATGTCATTACATTTCGTAAACTCATGTGAAAGAACAAGAGCAGGCAACAGCGAAAATAAATCTACAAAAGAGAGTTGATTCTTAATTACATCACTTCGTCCAAATAATATCACCTTTTATTTGCATAATAAAAAATTACCTGAATTTTTAAACAATAAATAAAAAAACAAAAATCTCAATATTTTGCTTTGTATTTGTTGTTTTTTTGTTTATTTAGCTGCCGAAATTAACATTCATAAAGCTATTTTTAAAGACTAAACATACATTTATTAAATGATTAAAAATAAATACATCCGTAACTTATCGTAACTTCGTTCCATCTTTCTCGTTTTCAAAATTAAAATTCAAAGCCAGATAACATCTGGCTGTTTCCATGCCTATGAAAACATACTCTCTTATAATCTTAATATATAAAATTCAATGTCTGTTTGTTTGTTTGGACCTTATACAATTTGGACCTTATACACTTCTCTTGACGGATTAGAACGATAGTTGGTACAGATGTTCCTTAGCACCTAGAAGGATTAATTACGCAATTAAAAAGTTTCTAACTCAGCATAAAAGGGGTGAAAGGGGGTTAAAAGGTTTAAAGTTTTTCTGCCATAACTTTGGAACATATCATCTCCCGGAAACTATTTTTACACCCTCTTAAAATCTAAAACATTAGCTTTTCAGTGACACCTGTTCTATTTCTGTATGACTTTTTCTCTCATTTTTAATCAAGTTGAAAATTAATTTAAACGCAATTTCTAAGAATGCTCTGTTTATTCCAATCTCTTTTAAAATGCAAAAGCACGTGAGTGATTAAAAAGTTGCATAGCTTTATATTTCTCTGTTTGATCACACTTAAAGTTAAATTGATTCCTGTGAATATTTCCATCATTGTTTTTGTAATCACGTGATTTTAGCTCCTTAGATTTTTATATTTCACTGTTTAATACATGCGCGCTGTTACCAATGTTAAGCTCAAGTTGATTTCTGTGGATATTTGTTTTTGTGATCGGGCCATTTTAGCTCCTTAGATTTAGAAAATTAAAATTCGGCCAAATTGTTCTTAAATCCGCGTTGGCATTCCGTCGAGTGCACACTCTATAATCAGGTAATCCATATGTTCTTAAGTGTAAGGTTTCTGGATTGGTTTTTAAAGCGTATCAACGGACAAAAAAGAAATTTTCATTCACCTTCGCATTTTTTAACTACAGGTTTATGGTATCCTTTTTTTTACCTAGGTCATATCTACATTTCAGGTATTATTTTTCCCCATTAACAATTACTGTCATACCAAAATCCAAATATTATGTTGCGAATCTATATCTGAAACGTGCAATTTTTGTTTAGGACGAAATTTGGCACACGTGTTTCTTCACACCTGGAAGGATTAACTTTGCTGTTAAAAAGTTGCTAGCGGGAGTAAAAAGGGTAATTTTTAACGTTTTCCCACAGTAACTTCAGAACATAACATCGCACAAAAATAAATTTGAACCACTTAAAGTAAAAAAAAATTAGCTTCACAGAGACACCTGTTCCACTTTCGTACCACTATTTAACTATTAAAATTTATTTAATTAATTATTATTATTTATTTAATTATTATCTATCATTATTATTTATTTAATTATTATCTATGATTATTATTTATTTAATTATTATCTATTATTATTATTTATCTAATTATCTATTATTATTTATTTATTATTGTTTATTTAATTATTTTAAACACAATTTATAACGTTTTTGTTTGCTGTAATTTTGAACCTATTTCACTTGTTTAATTTCTCACGTGTTTTTGTTAATGTTAAAATTAATTTGACTTCTTTGGACAATTCCACTTTCATTTACTTTTAGCTTTAGATTTTCTAACTACAAATTTTTGGTCTCCTTTTAACTTCGTAACATCTAGAATTCATGAATAATTTTCCCTTTTACCCACTACTGTCATATCATTTGGATGTCGAGGCTTTTAATATAGTAAGCTGTGAATGCGGATCATAAAATTTGAACCAAACACATAATTTATATATTTTCACAAAAAAATAAACTCAACAGAAAATATTTTTAAAAACTATTCACGCTGACATTCCATCGTGAGCACGGTGCATATTGTGTAGTGAATATTTATTTGAGCGGTGCTGAATTTTGTAATTGTTGGTTTTTATTAGCAGTTAATATCAAAATATTTATCAATTAGCGGGAAAAAGTTGTTATAGTGTGTATTATCCATACCTACAAGTCAACACATGATGCTTAAATAAGATATTTGAAACAAACTAGGATGTGGACATTTTACAAGATATGGTGAGAACAAATAAACCTTGACTAACAAAAGATCTGCCAACAGTGCATGAAGTAATGAGGAATTTGATTGGCGAAGAGAACGGTGAACCTTTCTTGCTTGAAGTCTCATGTGGAACTGAAACAACATTTTAAAATCTTATCCTTATTGAGATTCAATCTAAATGTCATACAGTGTTGTTCATAATTATTAGAACGGACTGTTAAAATATTATCTTTTGTTCATAAAGTTTTTAAAACTTTATAATTTACTATTTTGTTTTGATTTTCTGCTACCTTATTTCATCCTCGATAAATGCATATAAGTTTTAGCAATTTCATGAAATATCACTACTTCTTAGAAAAGATTGTTTTAAAGAGTATGTTTTAGCTGTTCAAAATTATTCCATCGGCTGATGACGAAGGTTATATTTCAGTGAATTCGAATTGGATTTGTTTTTATTTTGGTAAATTTTAAGAAAATTTATAGATAATTTATTTGGTAATTAATTATTTTCGTCTCTGAAGCAGTCAAGTCAATAATAATGGCCAAGAGTTTAGAGATTTTTGTTGATCATCGCCACCTCATCAATGAAGGTAGGAAGGATGGGTTTCGCATGAAAACCTAGCAAAAAGTAAAATTCGTCGGAGTCTGGTATCTACTATTTGTGCAAGTATGAGAAGACAGGATTAATCGAAAACAAGAGAGAGTGAAAAACAGAAGGCAAGTGCAGGAGAAAACTCTGCGATTGCAAGATTGGCATAGAAAAATAATGATATATCCTCAAGAGAGATCGTGGAAGACTTGAATGTGCCAGCTCTAACGCTTCGTCTTAGAATCAAGAACACGGGATTGATCATCTGTATCAAAAGAAAAAGACCATACATCTCAAAACAAAACATAGCAAATATGGCAAAAAAATATTGACCTTTTCAAAAGGACATATTTCGAAGGTTTTAAAATTCTTGGAAAGCGTCTTATGGTCAGACGAAATCAAATATGAACGTTTTTTTTTTTTATCAAAAAAGGTTCTACAGTGTGGAGACGAACAGGTTAGGCGCATTGACAGATGAATATCCTACAGAGAGTAAAACATGGAGGAGGAAATATGATGGTATGAAGATGTTTCTCTCTAAAGGTGTTGGTTAAATTGTGATGAAAAAACGGTAAAATGACTGTCAGTATGTGCGTCGGTATCCTGTATCAGAATCTGAAGAAATCTATCACAAATTTGAGTGTAGGTAGACGGTATATCTTTCAAAGAAATAATGACACAAAACACACGTCAAAGATTATTTCTTGTAAAACAAGATTAAGATACTGGATTGGCTACCACAGAGCCCAAACCTTAATCCCATCAAAAATGTATGGTCAGTTTTGCATCGGAAATTACCTTCTGAAGAGAGAAGAAATAAAAATCGATTCTTTGAGAGAATCAAAGATGAATGGCGCAGTATCAACCAGGAGTTAGCGAGGATCTGGTTGACAACCTCAATCAAAGACTCAAAGCAGTGATTGTGGCCAAAGAAGGTCCGGATAAACATTAAACACTGATATTTTATTTTGAAAAATTGTTATGGCATTTTTTCGTTGTAAGATTTTGACCGTTCGAATAATTTTGAACAAAGTATAATTTAGAATTATATGAAAAAATGATCCTGTTCTAACTTATCCTGCGATAAAGTTTGAGTTATTCGAAGCTTTTTTTATAATAAATAAGATTGAATTAATAATAAAATTAACATATTAAAGATATAAAATAAATAAATTTATTTTCTATAATAAAAAGTGCAATTTTCATTATCAATCTAATAATTTTGGACAGCACTCTATAGCTTCTGCCCTTGCTCAATCAAGAATAGTTATCAGTCTTTTGGATGGTGACCGCATAGCACATTCTCCAATTACAATTATCGCTGGTTTTGCTCACACTGAGAATCCTATTTGCAATACAAGCAAAAGGTCTGATGAAACGATTGTCCAAACTTATAATGTGGGATGAGTGTACGATGTCAAATAAATCTACCATTATCATGTTTGCTTCTCCCATGGCATGTTCTGGAATGAAAACTCCAAGCAATCTTTCCAAATAATCTTTCCAATCATATATGCTCCAAACGGTGAGATCAAAAATGTTGTTTATTCGAAACCATTAAAGTAGTATTTAATTAGGTATTATTAGTTAGGATTGAGGGTACTAAAACAGGGGTTGTATATTAAAACTCGTAAACTATACGATGTAAAAGCATATACGTTTTTCTTTTTCTTTCATATGTATAAAAGAAATAAACGCGTGTGGAGCCGCGGGTGCAACGGTTAGTCTATACTTGTAAAAGGCAATGCTTGCGTGTGCGTGAGCGATGTCCAGCCGAATCTATCGCACTTACAGCCATGAAATTTGACACACAGGCAGACATAATGGTGACTCAATGCACCTTGAAGCCAGAATTTTAAAATTTAATCTAGAAAATTTTTTATTTAATGCTGTTTGTTGTTGTTTTGGGTCATTTTTGGCACGTTTACGGCTGTAGTATCTTTTCTAATGATCGTGAAAGACAATCAATGCACCATCGGATAGAACAAACAATTTTCGTTCTAACGAAGTTTGTTTTGAATTTCCAACAAAATTTACTGAATTTTGAGATATTTTTATATAATAGTCACATTTATGGTATTTTTTAATAAGGATTTCTTCAAATTCTCGCATCTGACGTTCTAGAAACTCTATAATTTTCATTTTTTTTCCAGCTTATAACTGGAACGTTTCTGTCGGATTTAAAACAAGAACGGTTAAAATATCTTATTCCGTTTTTTTAATTAATTTTTCCCTGATCAGTTCAAAAAGTTTTTTTGCTAGCGAGATTTGACAGCGACAGTTTCTCCGGAGGATCTCAGAATGCATTGTTGCTTCCTCGCAGGAGGTGTCGTAATATGCTTTCATTCCCAGCATGCATTTCTACAATCCGATTCCTTTCGGTGACGTCATTACATTCGCGTCATTAGAGGAAAAATAAGCGGGAATAATGTGTATCTTTTGTTTTGATTTTGTTTTCAAAACTCTTTCGTGTCATTGTGGGCATTTTTCCCCATTTTGTCGAAGTCCTGATTCTACGGGTAACGCCGTGCGCGTACTGCTAGTGCATTATATTTCCACACATTGGCTGCTGATCACGCACTGTGACTCACGCTTCCGTTTCAGATTTATATGTAATTAGATTACCCCTTCTTTACCCATTAATTGCGGGTGTGGTTTATAAATCACATATATAACAAAGTACTCGCAGGTTTTTCCTCTCCATCACAAGGTTTTGATAAGAAAATGACCGGGCAACGCCGGGTAATCTGATAGTAATAAATAAATTGCAGTCAGGATTTGGCCAGACTTTAATAAAAATATGCTTACATATTTAACAAAAATATGACATAGATGACCACTTTTTTAATATCATGTTGCTTTCGAATTAATTTATATTCTCTCTTTGTTACGTTAGTTTATGAAACGCACTCTAGAAATATGTTGAATACCTGAAATATAATGTCTGAGTAGAGCAGTAATATAAATCCAAACGTTCTTATAGAAAACATATGACATACAGAATATTTCCCTCCTTTCCGCGATTAAATGCCCTGCTACGAAATGCGGCGCAGTTGAATAATGAAGCTATGCTTTCATTACATGGTGAGTGGATTAAGAGTATTAAATACACCTCTCTTGACCTGCTATTAATTAAAATTTAATCTGAATTATGAGAACTAAATGCGTTCTGATGAATTTCTCGGTTGGGTAAGACGCTCGGACCTGATGAATCTGGTTATGAATGTTTGCGCAAAGCTGTTTTGAATTTTGATGAATGGAATTAGTCTGTTGTTGAAAATTTTAATTTATTTCGAATTTTAACTTATTTAGAATTTTAAAATTTATTTTGAAGTTTTATTATTGCGAAATAGTGTCTATTGATACTTTTTTATAGTCTAATTGAATTTCATGAGAAAAATTGCCTTTCAACGAACAGTGTTGGCACTCTTACACAAAATCAACAAACTGGCCATCTTTCGTGTCGTTGCCAAATGCGATTTTTAAATTCAGCTAGATTTTATTTCTCTTAAGGAATATATGAATACAGACAGAAATTCTCAGACATAAAAAAATAGTTCTTTCATCTTCAATACGAAGATAAAAAAAAACTATTTTATAGAACGATAATCTTAAAGGAAAGTAAAAAAAAATGGCTCATATTTTTAAAAAAATGATTTTCAATAAGCCCTGTTCTCTCTTTTGTCATTATTGCTTCCAACATCAGTTCGATTTCAAAATTCATCTATTATTTTTTATTTTCTAATTTCTTTTATATGTCTTAAGAAATAATGAAAGCGTGTTGTTATTCCATTACAGAAAAGCAAATACGCATGTTTCACATCTATTTGGTTGAATAAACTCATCGAACGTTCTGTATATTATTTACCCATGCATTTTAACGTCTCTTCCGATGTCCGTTTATTATCTGAGGCTTTGCCGTCCGTATACTTTAACTCGATTGATTTTGTTTTTCTATGTGTGGTCACAGGACTGGATTAAATGTCGGGATCGGAGGATCGTGAGTTCGGGACCTGAATCTCCATGTATGTGCGTCTGCTGCACTTTAAATCAATCTTCTTAGAAAAAAAATCTTCAAGTTGGTGTGAAGTGGAAGTTTGGTGAAAGTAATGCCTGTTGAGGCATCGTCCTTGTAAAATGACTTCTTCTCACATCGACGAGGTCCATGTCCCAATGTAGCCCTTGTGCCACTTCGAAAGAGGACATACTAACTCTTGATTCGAATTACTTGATTAACATTGTTTGAAACCATACGAGAGTTATTAGGCTACTTCAACTCAAATAATCCCCGCTATACCCTCAAAACATGTACATAACGTACGAAATATATGTATATAATCTTTAGAATATGTGCATAATATTGGGGATAAAAATTCTCGAAGTGGTTTAGACCATTTATTTCCTCTCCAACTTCTGAGTGCTCTGTAAAAGAAGAATTGTGCACTTTTAAAACCTAAATTGTGAGCAATTGACCGTATTTTTACACTAACTTGAGGCTTAAACGAGGTCTTTTGTAAGCTACGATATCAGGCGGAAAATACCTGGAGGAAACGGGTAAATAACTCGAAACAACCTTGTGAAAAAAAGAGGAAACACCTTTTATACAGCTTCGTGTTGTATATTTGCCGTTTATCTCTTAAGAATATCACAAATATTTTTTATTTATGTAGGAAAAATTTCTCAAGAACGTTCTCTGGACGTTGTTATCTCCGATAAGTATCTCTCCTTAAGAAGGTTATAGCAGCGTTCTTGGACTCTCGCTTAAACCTTTATCCTTTCTTCTCTTTTCCATCCACGAAGTTCTTGCGGGAGTGTTATGGCTTATTGTTATCGCTGTATTTCACTGAAAATTATTCTCGCCAAAGAACGCAACTTTCACCGTTCGTGCTAAATGCTCGGCGAAATCGGTTGGCATTGTGTCAGAACTTGGCTGTACTCAAACCGACGTACAGCATCATTTGTGGGGGAAGCGATAATTACGAATGTCGATAAACGATAATAAAAGATACGTGCTGAAAAATTTCCAGGATTTTATACATGACAACATGCATAGAATTCATTTTATTTATGAGAAAAGCTATGATTATTTTAAACATTTAACTCTCTTTTTACGTTTTTATTTGTATTCGTGCGTGTATCATTTTGCACGACACACGTTTAACGTGATGACATCTTTCTTAATGCATGAATTCTTTTAAAGATAGTATTAATATTTGAAAGCCGCAGTGAAATATTTCATTTTTTCAAAGTCTACTTACGGTTTATTTAAATGTTCGTAGTAGTTAGAAAAAGTGCCCGTATTCAGAACAATTCGGGAAAAAGAGCACCTGTTGGCAATTTCAGAGCACTGGTAAACAAATGATACAGTAATGGAATATTAAAATGAAAAGAGACATCCAGTAGGGTAAAAAAACCAGTTTTAAGCTTATAATTATTCACATAATATGAATTAATTAAATTAATATTCGGGTGGCTGTGACACTTTTTAGAATCTATTGCAGTCTTATACCACTTCTTAATGTGCATCAAGCCTAGGACTGAATTATTATAACAAAACGGTTGTATTATATCCGTACGAGAGACTGCTTGCCTTGCTTTCCTTATCGTTCATGTTTTTAAATATTTGTGCATCATTCTTTTCCTCTATGTCCTGAAATGCATCGAGATTTTGTGTTCTTCTGACAACTGTTTTTTTCCCTTCTACAATGCTCTAAATTCTAACCATTCCATTTAAGAATAAAAAAAATTATCACGATCATCGCCAGAAGTTGGTTTATCAAACCAAACTCTTCAGATTTTTTTTAATTCTTTTTTTTTTTCGGCATTGCAATCCTGTATCCGCGTTTCATTTGCATAACTGTGGCAATTATGCTAAAAATTACGTGACTGAATTTCTGGTTGTTGCAATCATTTTTGAGTAACCTTTTCAACTAGTTTACCTGTCCATAAATCACATTCTATATTAAAATGTGAGCCGTTTAATTATGGACTACGTTATTCATGAAAGGTGTCGCTTAAAATAAAAGTCTAATCTGGTATGAATTTTGATTATCCGGAATTCTATGTTATCCTAACTGTTTAATTTATTCTCCTAAATATCTTTAAATAAGGTAGGAAAAAATTCTACTCAAATAAAACTCCCAATCCATTCATGTTCCCATGATGTTCCATGATTTAATTCACCTCACCTATTTAATTTTGTATTTTATTGCTGTCTTACAGGAGGAAAAAATGACATGATTTCGCAGCATAGCGTAAGTAACATGCAGTTAGATAGCATTCTCAGTGACGTTTGTCAAGTGACTCTGACGTCGCATGGGGGCAGCGGGGGCCTAATGGTAAGGTCTCAGCTTCGGGGCCGAAGGGTTTCAGGTTCGAAACCCGATTTCACTGAAGATCTGTCGTGTATCGGGCCTGTTGCCCGTTAAATCATACTTGGGGATCAGACGTCCTCCCACTGGTGCGGAAGTTTGGAGAGGGGTGTGCCAGCTCAAGTGTTATCCTCGTCATCTGACCGCAGTTAAAATTACGAAATCCGTTCGAAAATGTCCCTCGAGTTGCTTCAAAACGGGACGTTAATATGACTTAACTAACTGGGTCACGTGACTTAACTCTATTATCTATCTCTTTTTCTTATGATAGAAATGATATACCAATGCAAATAAATAAGTTAACTATTTATTAATAGATGTGACACTTATGTATTATTCCGCTGACCATTTATATTGGCGCAATTCCCGCAAATCTTGCACCAATTATTCAATGTATCATTCAGTTGACCAATTTCGAAAAACAAGAATTATTACCAAACAGCGCGATTTAGCGCCAATATTGGATTTTTTCAGTGGTTCCCACGTTTTCGATTCTCTGCGCCCCTGCTGACTCCAGATTTTTCCGAGGTGCTCTTTGTAAAACTCCAACCAGTACATACTTTTTGAAAAATAGTCAATGCTTCATGAATAGGTCAGGTAAAAATAAATAAAGCACATGTAAGGTCATATCTAATAAATATAATAATCCGTGCGGTGGATGAGCCTGCTAATGAAAGAAAATGTATCATTTAAATTAAATTAATGTATTTTCATTACCCGATCGTATGAGGAATAAAATCGTATCCTTTCCCACTTCATTGCTTGCATAACGGAATAATTAGTGCTCTGGTTCCGTCTCTAGAGAATTTTTTTAAAGCTGAACAGCACTGGGAATCTCAAAACTGAACGTGCCAGTACCAGAGCAGACTGTTATCGTAGACAGTCACGTCTATTAATGTGCGAACACAAAGAACACGACAAATAAAATAAAATTAAAATGCAAATAATATTATGAAAATTATGTAATATCTCGAGACGTTCCTGTGAGGATGTCAGGGCGACGAGGCACACACTTGGGAAGAACTGGATTAATTCAGGTTTGGCTGGATCAGAGCCAACTTGCATGGTTGATAAGATTAATTAAATACGCAAATTTGAGTACTTTTTATCTAGTATTTCTCTGTATGAAAAAACGCAAGATATATGAGTAATTTCATCGAGTTTTGAAAATCTTCTTTTGAGAATTTGCTTCTGTCTTGAGAATTACAATACCTGTTTCTCGAAATGAAGTGCAATAATTCGAAAAAGTCACATTATCCCAAAATATGAATGCTTAGAATTAAAAAAATAAATGCCTTTTCGTAAGCTGCATTTCGTCTATTATGTATTATTTCATAAAAGCGTGCTTTTCTTTTCGAAAATAATTTCAGCACTTGTTGAAATATAAAAAGCTAATATTCTAAAAACATAATATTGGAATCTGATAAGCCGCCATTTTAGAAACCAATATCGGAAGAGAGGGAAAATGGATGGAAGAAAGTGTGTTTACCGTTGCAAATTTACAAAAATCAGAACTGTTTACCGATATTCTGGGTTTCCTTTTCTCAGGTTTTGTTAGCTCGGAATGTTTGGTAATATTCTTTTTTCAAAGAAAGCTGGAAATGATGCTTTGCAGTATTTCCCTGTCTTATGAAAATGATATTACTGCAGCTATCTGTTGTTTCACTTTCGCATAACTGTGTGTTGTTTAAGATATCGAAAAAATGCTCGCGAGATGTACATGATTATTATTCCTACATCCGTTACAATAAAAGTGTATAAATTTTTTAGACGTATGAAAGGAAGCGTGGTTTATCGGAAATAACTTCTGTGAAATACTTGATGCTAACTTTCTCCATTTCTTTGTAACCTAATGTTTGACAAATAATATCCATTCTAGTTTCATCGCATGTGGAGGGAGATTTTTTGTATTTCATTTCGTTTTTTTTTGTATCTTTCCTTCTGCAATTAGTCGACATGAACACATGTGGCCCCATCAGCACGGCCTGTTTCGAAATCGTTACCTTTCACACCTGCAACTATTTCACATAAAATAATATATTCCTTTCATGGAAACAAAGTTATTCTATGCTGTCAATGTACAGTAGACTCTCAGCAATCCGGCTCTGCATCAATCCGGCCCCCAATCCTTCCCTTTAATGCTCTCTTAAAGGAAAACCAACTCACAGCTCCCTGATGTCCGTAACCTTGCCGCGACGTGAGCTCCTGCTCAGATTTCGAATTACATTTTGTAATATTTATTGTATATAGTATAATTTTAGGTATAATTTCTCTATAATGTTGTGCAATAAACTTAGTTTTTGCTATTAAAATGCATTTTTAATGAACCTCTGCTAATCCTGCAGATCTCTGGACTGACATCTGCAGGATTACTGAGAGTGTCTGTATTTGATGTCAGAATTGTTATTTTATACCATTAGTTACACCATCTATACTAAAAACTATATAATATTATACGGAACTGACATTTCAGACTTATTATATTTTCATTTATTTTTAACATTTAAAAGAATCTCTGCTTATAAATGAATCCCAATTTCTCTCTCTTTCAGATACTACATCGGGTCCACGGTGCGGACCTGCGAGTGCCCTCCAGGCTACGACGGCGCCCGCTGTGAAGCCCAGAAAGTTTCCGCACCCAAACAAAGTAAGAAGAACCATTCGCATGCGTAATCTTAGAGCAAGGAAAATGATTCAGACATACGAGCTTTGAGGCTTATTACTAATGATTCAGAAGGGCCTTTATGCATGAGTGAAAATTAATTAATAATGATAACAATGCAACCGTTTTCATTCCGAAACAATAGTGAGGCGAGTTAAATGGCAAAATATTGCAGTTCCTTTAGTTACGAGGCAGTGTTTGTTCTGTTCGCTGTTATTCTCCTTCCTCATTAGTGCAGCATTCCTTGCAGCCTGCCAGCTCAAGTCCTGATAAAAATGATCCAAGTATTGTTAATTTTATGTTTTGAACTTTATCTATGGCCTCTATCTATTGATGAACTTTACCTATGGGAAACATTTCTCATGAAGCATTTAACGGCTTAACTTAACAGCCCGAGAATACTCGTGCATCGAATTATCGCATTTTTGGTCTTAAAACTAAAATTTAATCTTTATAATTTTACACAAAAATTACCTAGAATCCATAAACATCTCAAGTATTATATGCCTTCTGAGATGAATAAAAACAACAACCGCTTTCCAAAACAGAAGGGAGCATCTTATTAGATAGCAAAGAAAATTATTAAGTTAAGTGGTTAAAGGACATTTACCCCCATTTTTAATCTTATATCGACATCAAAAGTTCTTGGACGTTTGTGATAGTTTATGAAACTGCAGACGGTCCTGACTTCCTAAGCATGATATAATTATTATTCACATGCAACTCAGGATCGCTCTCCAGTTAGCTTCGTCTATAGTTCAGTATACCATTTTTTAAGCTTCGGTTTTCCCAGTGTATGCTGTGAAACACGTGACACGTATATTTGAAAATTCGATGAAAATAAAAAAAAATCTAAATTTGATCGGAAGAAAACATAATCTAAATTTGCGTTAAATAAATCCATTACCCTAGTTTTCTGTTTGTCAGATTTACTGTAAAGATCAGGTGGCCAAATCTAGAGAGTTTCTTCCAGTCTTTCTTAGAAATCGGACAAACATTGGCATTTTCATGAACATTTCACAGTGTGAATGCATTCAATTTTAAAACAAACATGACATACAAGGCAAAAAAAATCAATATTGGCTTAGTTCTTCCAAAAAGTTATTTAAACCTATTTTATTGTTCATTGACAAATGATAACACTAAGGTGAAAAGTAACGGAAATCCGCGCTTTGAATGCCTTCATTTGTGTTATGCACAGCTCACGTAGGAGGATTTTAGCAGACGCCCGCTCGCAACGCCTTAGCAGAGTAAATAAGTAATTAATAAGGAGAATTATTTTTTAACTGAGCCGATTAATCGAGCGTCTGCTGTACCGGTTTTTTGGGGGAGGGAGGAGACATAAACTCCATTCCTGACCATTTCGCATAAGAATATAAAAGCATAATTTCAGAATCTAAATTTGGCGAATTGTTGTCATCGAGAGACTTAAAATATAAAAGATTTCAACAATGATTTTCGTGCGAAAGTTTTATCGGAAAGGCGCTCTAGGTAATTGTTCTAAACTATCTCCCTGGGGGAACAAAATTAATGTTGACGCCAACCAATATATTCCAACACCGCAAATTTTGCCTGGCGAAAGAACTGCGCATTATCAAACGCTGCCACAAAACGTCGCATTGTTAACGTTTTCCACTGTTTCCATTACTCAGCTTTTGCCCTTTTATGTTTATTGTAGTCTTCCTTTGAATTATGAGAAAAGGGGCCGGCCTCATTTTTCAAGGGCCTTGCAGAGCCTGACAAAGCGTGAAAGCAGCTGAGAAAAGGGCCATGATTAAATGTTAACTGTTTTCCAGGGCGAGTGAAAACTACTATTCCCGCTGTTTCAGGAAAAGGTAAGATTAATGAATAAACCGACCGCCTTCCTATCTTTCCCGTTAGAAGCAGGTGGAGCGGTTTGCTGTAAAGCAAGTTCCGGATTTTGATAAACCGAATCATGTGCTTCGCGGAATTTTCTGCGTGCTTTTTTTGCTGGAGATTAAAAAGCGGATTGTGTAAAAAGTTATTTTCTGGAAATCTTGTATCCCAGAATTAATTTGGAGCAAGTGACCAAGTGATGTCGTTCTGCTTAGGTGGAGCGAAATTAGCCGAAACTAAGTCTTGCTTGTATTAAAAAAATTAGAAACTTTCATAGCTTAAATCTAGAGATGGAGCACAGCAACAATTTCAAATATCTGTCATGTGAAATTATTCAACCCATTTCACAATTACCAGGCCGATCGGTAATAACGCCTTTCAACGAGATGTTAAAATCTGAAAATAAATGAATATGTTTTGGAAATCTGTTGGAATTTATGGATGTAGAAGTGAATGTGCAAATGATATTAGGTCGTATTTCACCGAACATTATGAGTGGTAAATCCTTTCGTCAAACCATTATTTCATGCTTAAATTAAGCTCGATTTCATTTCTCTCTTCTCCAAAGATTTAAACTAAAAAATGACTATGAGTAGTCAAAATAAATCTTGCTTTCTGAGATAATTTTTTCATCCCACTGACGCAAACTAGGACTAAATCGAATTTTTTTCAAAACATTTCTCTTCCATGTGGTGTGAGTTGTTCATTCCCGGTACTTTTTCACTTCTGGTTTTGGTGAAACCAAATCATATTTTGTTTTTTCTTTCTTCTCCGATATTGTTCATAGCTGTGAACTAAGCAGGCAATTAAACCTAATATCTGAATTATGATCAAGAGCCAGTTTTTTTAAGAATCAGGCAGGTTTGGATAGTTGACAATTTTTGATTTTGTTGAAATTTTTAGGATATATTCTTCATACAAAACTATTAGACACGCGGTTTTTTTTCTTGCAATTTTTTTCATATAATTTTGGGGGGGCCGAAATTGAAGGTTGTCCATTATTTTAAGAAAAACATAGCAATTTACATGAGGCAATCCTTTTTGTGCCGAGAGTGAACCATGGCGTTGGCAATTATTTTGTGTTCTACTACTTCCACTCTGACTGTTAGGACATGAAGACTTATGGTTTACTCTTGGCACAAAGGTCATTCAAAATCTTGTGCTAACAGTGAACCACAAAGGTATATATTACAGTGAATACATACTAATGAGAAATACCGAAAAAGGGTTATGATATGTGTGGTTGACTTTTGGCCTACAGAAATATTTGACCTTGAAGTTGCGGAAAAGACAAAATTGTGTGACTTTCAAGGTCATTCACTGTTTGCGCCGAAAGTGATCAGGTATGAAATTAGCTGGAAAAGAAGCCTTAAGAATAGGAGAAACAAAATCAATTTACAGATCTGTGGTAACTTATTCAAATTTTATATAATGCGGTTCTATATATATGCTGAAAATGTGTCTTGTGGCACTTGTTAAAAAATGTCGATTGCTTTTATTTCAATATTTATTACTACTGTATGTAAAAATATTGCATTAAAATTTCTTTAACTAACTGAATTGCTCTCATAATATACAATTAGAACAAATTGAAAATTGAGTACTGCAAATATTCATCGACTGACAATAAGTCATTATTTCCATATTGCTAAGAGATTCTTCTTGTAGAATTTATAAGCAATAATTATTTTATCAATGTCCATAGTAAATGGGTCATTTCCATATAGTTGTACAGGTCCATAGAAACTGTACAGGTCCGCAGAAAGTTGTACAGGTCCACTCTTCTTTATCTCTTTTTGGCCAGCGGAAATTACCCGCGCTTTTTTCTAAGAACTTTATAAGTATTTCTTCACCTTCAATCTTTTTTACTTTACCAATGTAAAACAAGTCCTGTTCATAGAACGCAGAAAAATACAAATGCTCCTGAACTGCTCTTTGCATGTTTTGAAGCTTCATTTTGATGTCTTGAATTTAATCGCTTCGACTTAATTGTTGAGTTATTTTGTGTGATTCGTCGCTTTCTAAAGAGTTGTCTGTAGAGATACTATCGTTATTGTCATCATATATGCTTTTTTTCCTTCTTGTCGTGGTTGGACAAATAGTTAAGCTTCTCTTCTTCCCTTTGTCATCCTTTTCTTGTTTATATCCAGCTAACTGGAGTTGCACATCATGGGTCGGCTCAAGGGTTGTAAGCAAGTTCTGCACTTCTTGTTGTTCTAGTTCCTGTAACAAAGCGAAAGTAATGTATATATAACTCATATCTGATATAAAATTATAAATTATTGTATCATACCGAATTTATAATAGTAAAGTAACATACTATAAATAATAATTATAATATAGATATGAATTTAAAAGTTTCCTTACTTGTTCAGTGATGTCATCTAAATCTTCATAAATGTCATTAACAAGTTCCAGATCTGGAGTTGGTGGTTTTAATATACCACCTTTATGCAGAGCTGACATCCTGCTGAAGAGGCTTCTGATTTGTGAAGAAGTCATGTACTCAAAAGGTTGAAACAATTTTTTTCCAGTAGGATCTATCTGTTGTCTCATTTCCTTCACTGTCTTTTCTGATGAGGATTTTACACCAGATTGTTCTCCTTTCATAAAGATGTTATAAATATATAGCTTTTGTTTGTAAGAGATACATGTTATTTTTCTATTTGGAAGTACCCAGCCTCTTCTAAACACATTCAGAATTGTGGTATTATTTGCGAGGTTTTTAGTCTCATTTGCTGCAATGGGAGATCTGCCAGTGGATGCTTTAATTTTTTCAGTATAACTATAGCGTGCTTTGTCTAAGGTGCTAATGATCTTGTAAAGTTATGAGAAATATACAAGTAAACAGAATTGATAATGCTTTGTTGCAACATAAATAATTTAGCTGTTAAATAATTTACTTTAGACAAGCCCATTCCTTCTTTTACACAGATAGCATTGTATAATATAGTATTTACAGGAGTTTAAAAGGAGGTATTGTCATACAATGAGTATTCGCAGTACTCAATTTTCAATTTGTTCTAATTGTATATTATGTTCAGAGACCAATTCAATTAGTTAAAGAAATTTTAATGTAATATTTTTACATACAATAGTAATAAATATTGAAATAAAAGAAATCAACATTTTTTTAACAAGTGCCACAAAACACATGTTCAGCAAAAACTATAGAGCCGCCTTATATAAAACTTGAATAAGTTACCATAGATCTGTGAATTGATTTTGTTTCTGCTATACTTATTGCTTCTTTTCCTGCTAATTTCATACCTGGTCACTCTTGGCACAAGCAGTGAATGACCTTGAAAATTATGCAATTTTGTGTTTTCCGCAATTTCAAGGTCAAGTATTTCTGTACTCCAAACTTCAACCACGCATATCTTACCCCTTTTATGGTATTTTTTATTAGTATGTATTCACTGAAATTGTGGTTCACTGTTGGCACAAAAGGATTTTGACGTTCAAAGTTTCAGAAAAAAATCTTTTTTCCTAGAATTTTCAATGACTTCTGGCCTTTGTGCCAAGAGTCAACCATAAGTCTTTATGTCCTAACAGTCAGTGTGGAAGTAGAAGAACACAAAATGATTGCCAATGCCATGGTTCACTCTTGGCACAAAAAGTACTGCCTTATGTAAAATGGTATGTTTTTCTTAAAATAATGGACGACCTTCAATTTTGGCGCCCCAAAATTATATGAAAAAAATTGCAAAAATAAAAAAACACGTGTCTAATAGTTTTACATGAAAAACATATCCTGAAAATTTCAACAAAATCAAAAATGTCAACTATCCAAGGCTGCCCGATTTGCCTGATTTTTTTAAAAAACTAGCTCTTAAATCGCTGATTATACCGCTGATTATGAGAAATGGCAGTACAGTTACCGCTGGTTATAAAAGAAAACTGAATTTGACTACCACATCTGATAGGTGCTCTGAGGTACGGGTCTCTCTATTCTGAGTGCACGGGTCCAGTGGCGGACTGGGTCTGAAAATAGCGGTTGCCAGCAGTCAATGGGGGCCCACTCATATCAAAAATGTTTTTTCTCTATATAATTTTTAAAATTTTATTTATTATAAATATAATCAATTAAAAACAATAAATGGACATGATATACTATATAACTTATTACATATTGTTATTATCTAAAAAACTGTATATATACTAGTAGTTCTGTGAACAGTAGACCTCGCCCGGGGGGGCGCGGGGTAAAAAAAAATCTTCTCTTCATTTCAGTCTTTAAAAGTTTAGCCATTTATTTTCCAAATTCAAATTATTTGCGCAAGTCTGCTTTTATCATTATTAATTCAAGTACAATTAAATGTCTGCTTTTATCAATATTAACAAAATCGTAATTAAATGTAATTTGTTATTATTAGAGATATCTTTGGATGCATTATGAACTGAGTTTCGTTTGGCTACAATCGTTGGAAAAACACAACATTACATGAAACGCAACCATTTAAGCGTCCACTATCTTGAAACGGAATAAAAAAATAAAAAACACATACAGTCGTTTTCGCCGACATCAAACAGCATTCATGTCAAATTCAAAGAAAATCGAACAACGCGTTTGATCGTGACAAAACAAATTACAGACTATATTAGACAAGTCAGTAAATTACTGACAAACAAACTGTTTTCGCTCGAACGGTTCAGTGAAAACAGGACCTCGCTTCGCTAGTCAAATTACTAATTAAAGTATACATGTATTATTACATATTATTGGAAGTAAGAATTACCGAATACAAAAACAAATTTATGATTGAATTTTAAATAATTTTTGGTGGGTGTATAGCTTACTGTAATTTTGGAACTGTACTGTTATTTTTAGAATTTTTAAACCAAACCGAAATTATAGAGCTAACCATGTACCAAGTTCAACAAATTTAAAGAATACTTCTTACTTTAAAAGATTAACAACTCAAAAGTACAGAACTCGGTAAGCGTTTGAGTTTACTAGATATCTAGTCAGCTGTTGAGTTTACTAGATGGTATGTCAATAATTACTTCTGCATCCAAATCATCTAACAATTCCTTTCCAATAGATAGCAATATACTGAGAATTCCAAGTTCTCTTCAGAAAATGAACTTCTAAATCTGTTCTTTATCTTTAGCTTTGAAGAACAGAATTCACTAATATCATTAGATCATTCATTACGAATACTAATATTATTACAAATATGCTTTGATACTCAAAAATGGATTTTACTCCTTACAGATAAAGTTTTTTTAATATATTTTCAATCGATGCAGGGCTATTAAGAACAGGAAAAGTAAAAACAAGCATAATGGTGGGCACAATATAGAAACCCAACTTAACCATAATCGGACACTCTCAACTGAACTAAATCTAAATAATGAAATTATTCCTTCTAAATTCTAATGAAGAGAAAGACTCATGGATAATTAGTATTTATTAGTTATTAAGCGGTTATTCTTAGCATTGGGATTATAATCCCTCACACACGTTGTTTACAAATCCCTTTGATAAAAGAATAAGTGTGTGGATTATATTTAATCATATTCGGTGGCGATCTTAGCAAAACGGTTTGCAAGCTACACAGAGAAGGAACACTTTTTCTCTGCGACGAGATCATTGTCTGGTTTTCCAATATATTTTGACCCAGATGAGACTGACAAGACTTTGAATTCTTTTGGACATCCTACAAATTTGTATTTGATTTTAGTACCTTTTAATGTAGGGATGGAAGACAAACTCCCAGTGATGAGTTTTATTTTGACTTTGTTCTTCAAGGTCCACCCTACCCTAAAATTAAATTCTAATAGTTCGCTCTACAAAGCTGGATTAAATGAGTTCAAACTAAAGCAAGGAATTGATAACAGCATAGCATATTATTTTTAGATGCACACCAAGAATTCAAAGTTGCCACCAAGTCTAATACCAATAAACTTCTCACCTACAGGGTTAAAATCAATTTCCCGAGTAAAATAACGAAAATATTATGAAAAATATTTGATTTTAAATTCTTTAGGTTAAATTTTTCTTATACGGTTTTAGCGACAAAGCGTGAAGGAGAAATGTTGTCCATTAGTAGAGTACTTTTTTTGTAAGAGTGAGGGAAGGAAATTCTTTTAATGATTATTAGTTTAGTGATTTGTAGTAATAATATTTTCATAATTTGTCATTAAATTTATATCATTACAAAAATAATTTTTTGAATTTCTAAAATAATCAAAAAATCATTCTTCTGAAATGAGTTTTGAAAGATTTCGCGGGGAAAACAACAAAATCTTGCTCAATTTTTAATAACTGAAATTTTAATTAAGTACAGGACTTTGAAAAGTTGACAGTGATTCTCCTTTTGTTTTAAAGAGCACATGCGAAAAATTTCATCAAGTTTGGACAAAAACTGCAGATTTTTATATAAGACGAACAACTTCTCTTTACATGTAAAGAACTGAACTTTTGTACTAAATCAATTTCAAACAAGACAGTTGAAAACAAGAAAATTATAAGTTATAGATGCATTTTATTTTTTAAGCAATAAAATGTAACACGGAGTACCATAGTCTTATTTCTATGTTTTGCTTCTGATCATGCTTTTGTATGCAAATTGTCAATAAATAATAAAAAAGAATGTATGTGTAGGTTGTTGTCTGTCTGTTGATGTTCTACAGTCCGTTGAATCTAAAGCCACCAAATTTGGTACAAACATACTATAAGAGCGTAGGAATATGCATCTCAGAAAGTTTTTAAATTTTAATTAATTAAAAATTAAGCAAGAATTGGGAATTTTTTCAACTAAAACTCAAAAAATATTATCACATAAAAATAATTTTTACACATTATTAAATTTCAACTTTTTTATCTTTCAATATGATGCCAGTTTAGTTGCTGTGAGATTTTGTCCTTAATTTTGCAATTTTTTAAAAATATTTTTAAGCATAATTATTTAACAATACTTTGGAATGTTGTAATGAAAGTCAATCAACTTTCATTGCTTCAAATCAATAAATCTATATTTTTCTCCTGATAAAGAAGAAGCATGATATATAATTATATTTTCATCTTACGATATAAAAGCTTTTTTTAAGCAAAAATTGCGTTCCATTTCATCAGTTTTTTAGCCCAATTTTTTTCTTTCCTCATTACTTCACATAAATTTACTTTTTAGACATATTTACAATATTATTATGATAGATTTAATTTCTAGCAATGGTCTTAAAACTCGTCTTTCCTGTTACATAAAGAAAGTTTTTCCTGGAGATTGTGTTTAATTAGGTTAAATATTCACTCTATAATTAGCTTAATAAAGTGTAATCATTGTAATTTAAATTAGAATTATGCTTGACCAATAAAAAAAATAACTTCATTGACTCTCAAGATTTTTAGCCTTTTTTATTTGCTAAATGTAAAAACCTAAGTCATTAGTTTCATCAGATGCGAAACATACTACATCAAAATTTAGTTCAAATATTAATACATTTCCTGTCCACTGTTTTTCAGTTTTTTAACTAATTTATTTCTTGGTTTTTTGTAACAATTAATGGCTTCAACTTACCAAAAATTAAATAAATTGGTGAATTTAAAGTTGACTGGCATAATTTAATCCATACAGTTAATAAGATGAATTATTCAGCTGTTCGCCGCTGTCAGTATTTAATACTAGAAAATCAATGTAAAGAGAGGGAAAATTTGAGTTTCCCTCTCTAAGTCTTTTTTTTTCCTTCTCTAAGATATGCTATGCATTTTCTACTCTTTCTTTGCTGACTGAAAACAGGAATACCACTTCTCACACCCACGAAAGAAAGAGCCTTTTACTGCTTTTACAACCTTGTTAGCATACCCAAAGAAGCACTCCCATAGCCCCCCCCCCACCTCCAAGGAAAAGGCGAGTGTCCCAGGGCCAGAGAAATACATCTATCCCCTGGTCCTGCGAGTGTCCTACGGATGCCATTTTGTCAAATTACATGATTTCCCCTCCTCTTGTAAGTTTCAAAGGGTCCGAAGTAGACTATTTTCTTTGTTCGCTTCTCCGTCAGTTTTACTACTGTAAAAAGCACTAACAACACAAAAGAATGTTATTTAGACATTTCCAAGGACCGCAGCTTCCTACTCAGAGGGGTCACTCTTCCGTCTTGCCGGGGGTGATATGAGTGGTCATTGCGTCCTGACCTTGCACAGAAAGAAAAGGTTGTGTGAAGGACATAAAACTACTTGCTATTTTGTTTGCTTTAGGAAAGATGCAAGAATTTCTCTAGGAAAAAAAATTCTTCCCTTTCTCTCTCTTTCACATACACAGATCCTAGGGGCCCATATCAGCTTATGTTTAAGGGGCCCACTTGCCATCGGGCAAGCTGGCAACCTGGCCAGTCCGCCACTGCACGGGTCTGTGTTGTGCGTGTGTTTTCTTTTGTGTGATTACCTTTTGATGTTTTGGTGTCCTTGATGTTTTAATTGCTTGTTTTATTGTTCTAATATTTTAATACTCTTAATGTTTTAATACAGGGTGATTATAATTAAAGTTGCACTTTCAAGAGGCTGTAAAAAGGAACCACTGGTCAGAATGACCTGATATTTCATCTGAGTATACGTGAAGCAACGGGAATTTGTTTTGAGACAGAAAAAAAAATAGTTCAAAAGTTGACGGATAGATGGCGCTGCACTCGTGATAAGACGCTAAAAAACGATTGCTTTAAAAGATATGCTATTTTAAAGATGCTAATTAAAAGACGTGACATTTGTTGTGGCACTCTTTGTTCCACGAAAAGGTGGTTCCACAGCGGGTAGGGAAAAAAATCGGTTTTTAATTGTCCCTAGGCCAGAAACGGTAGAAAAAGCAAAAACTGATGAAACCATCAAGAAAAGGAAGTCGGCTTCGACTTGCTTAAGAAATGTTCAATATGCTGTCCACCATTTTCTCCTATGAGCTGAAAGCGCAAAACAGCATGTTCCACAACAGATCGCAGTGTTTCAGTGATGATATTGTGAATGTGTTGCGTAATACGGTTTTTAAACTCAACTAAGTTCGCAATCGGACCCCCGTAAACAACATCTTTTAGGTAACCCCACAGCCAGAAGTCGCAAGGGTTCAGGTTAGGTGATCGTGGCGATCAGGCTGTTGGGAATGGCGACTGATAATTCTGTCATTTCCAAAATGCAGATTCAACAGCTGCTTCACTGGTGTTGCAATGTGCGGAGGAGCGCCATCTTGCATAAAAATTGGGCAATCCACACATCCGCGCTGTTGCACTGCTAGAATGAGCTGGTTGCGCAAAAGAGATTCATAACGTGTCCCATTGAATGTACAGGTTACAATACCCGAAGGACCAATCTCCTCGAAAAAGAAAGGGCCAACGATAAATGTTGCCGTAAACCCGCACCACGCAGTGACCTTTTGAGAATGAAGAGGCAATGGTTGCGTTTGGAACGGATTCTCTCTTGCCCATATTCTGCAATTTCGAGTATTGACAGAACCTTGGAGATGGAAATGGGCTTCGCTGTCCACAAAATGTTTCATGGCTATGCATTGTCCACTTCCATTCGAGCAAGAAATTGGAGAGCGAAAGCTTCTCGTTTTGGTGGGTCAGCAGGAACCAACTACTGAACATGCGTAATTTTGAATGGATAGCATTGCAGGATGTTTCGTAAAATTTTACGAACCGTGCTAACAGGCATGTCTAAAGTTCGGGAAATTCCCCGTGCAGTGCACGTTCCCAAAGCACTGCTGGACGCTTCCTGCAATGCTGCAGCCACATCCGCCACTGACGTCGAAGCAATTGCTTTCCTCCCTCTGCCACATTTCACGTCAAATGAACCCGACTCTTCGAATTTATCAATCATCTTCTTCAGACCGAATGCAGTCATCGGACCAGGCTGCTTCTTAAACCCTTTAATGTCCGAAATTCCTTCAATGCAATTGCCGCAGAGTCACCGTTCTTGATAAAAAGCTTCACAAGCAGAGCCCGATCCTTCAGTGATAGAATCACGACTACCTTCTCAGACGCAGAATAACAGGAACTGCATGTTTCCCACCTTTTCATCACAAGTGTAATGTGCGGTGCGCATTTCATGTCTTTTAATTAGCGTCTTAAAATTAGCATATCTGTTAAGCAATCGTTTTATAACATCTTATCACGAGTACAGCTCCATCTATCGGTCAACTTTTGAACTTTTATTTCTTTCGTAAAACAAATTCCCATTGCTTCACTTATACTCAGTTGAAGTATCGGATCATTCTGACCAGTGGTTCTTTTTTTCAGCCTTTTGAAAGTGCAACTTTAATTATAATCACCCTGTTTGTTAGGTTTTTTTTGTTGATATTAGTGTCATTTATTTTGGTTTTTGATTCCTCCGGCGTCCTATTTTCAGCCTTACACCCTTTAGGGTAGGCCGGGTCGCTGTGAATCTAGAATAATTAAATGAGAAAACTGAGAAATTGCAGTGCAAAGTACAATTGCTATTATGTACGCGCAATGCCAAATGTTTACATATTTATATGTATTTTAACTGAAAGATCAGAATTTACTAATGGACTTCTATCTTATACTGATAGTCCCAATTCAACATTTCCTCGCATTCACTAAATAGTAGCTTGTTTGACAAAACAATATCAATTCTTCCACTCTCGAATCTCTGCTAACTTTAAAGTCAGTTTTTAGGATGTTTATTTTACAGCAGAAATTTTAATTTCAACGTAATCGAAGCTCAGGTCAAGATACATGATACTTAAGGAAATGCACATGTGCTAGATAATTAAGCACATGTGCGGCGCATAATTTATGAGCACACAACTAACAATAAGGAAATTTTTACTTTTTGGTTTTACTGTATCGTACTAAGTCACATTTTGGCACTGCTTAAATAACTCCAGATTAAGCTTCTTCTTCTTGATTACGGGACACCTCGCCCCTGGTCCCGGAGACGAGTCCATTGTCAGGATAGTGCTGAGGGCCCGTGAGATGTTCTCGTGCTATTTTTCTTTATATATATACATATATACACTTCTCGTACATCGATGCTTCCATCCGGACTGTCAACAAAATGTGCAAGACAGTTTAGATGACGTGGTTTCATGCTGCCGCAGACTTTGTCGGTTCTAAATTCTAACAGAAATTGACAAGCAGAAAAAAAAGAAGAAAAAAAATAGGATTAAACCTGTGGAACGAGGTTATTAACCTCCTGATAAATAGAATGAAGGAGACCTAAATTTTCCTCTCTGTTTAAAATTGTGGACAGATTGTCTTTATCATAAATTAGTTTTTTTGCTCCAGATTAAGCTATTGGTTATTCATGCATGAATCCGGCATTACTTCCAGTATGGTAAAGATGCTTTTACTTCTCAGAATATCTGCATTCAGATTTCTTTCAAAAGGAAAATAACAGTATACCTTTAAAGTGTATCTTTTTGCTGACCAATAACGACTTCTGAAAAGTACCCTTCATATAAAAGAGAAAGATTGGCATTAATGGATCCATTTCAGTGGCTTCAAAATGATCGAAAACGGATCCACTTCAGTGAGTCGAAGATTACCACTAATGGTCTTTTCCTTTTTTTTAACCACCTGTTTTCTAAAGTTGCACAGGTACAATGGGAAACTGTCAACGATCTAGGTTCATCATTAGTGGAAATACTCTATGGCACTACAGAAAGCCGGGACTGACATTCAAGTTCCGATGTCCAGACACGACAGCAAGTTATACTGTGCGAATTCAACGATCCATTAACTTTTATATCTGCTTCACTGTGAAAACTGAAAGATCCATTTCCTTTAAAATGATCATAATACTTAGCTCTCGAGTTTACGCGGTAGATTGGTCCCCTCGAAAATACTGCGTAAATTGAAACCATGCAATTCGAATAGACATTTCATTTTGAGCATATGTGTGTAACAAATTTTGACCAACTCGTATGAAACAGTATTATTTATTTTCTAAAAGTATAGGGAACATGTTTTTTATTATGCATTGATCAACTCCAGCAATACTGTATTTGTGATATAATGAGGAAAATGAGCCTTTTCCCTGAATATGGAATCATTGAGGGTAATGATAGTATCTCCGTTTCGGAGGTGGAGGTTGGCACGTTCAAGATCCTGTTCCGCTATGCATATGAACCTGCTACGAGTTAAATCTGTCATCACGAATCAGACGTCTTCGTGTTGGTGTAACGTGTAAATATGGTAACAGGTTACCGGCATTAGTGCCATTACAGTTTAAAATGATGGGGTCCATTACCAAATCTCTATCGTATAACTTCAAAATTAGGATGTTAATCTAACGAAAAGCATGGGATCAATGAACATTCTTTCCGATTCGGCCTTTCTAAATACTAAACAATGGTGTGGCCAAAATAGCTTTTTGTGTTTCTTCAAAACAGAAAGTAATTATAACTAAACTAAAAGTAAGTTTTGAACGAAAACTTGCAGATTGAATGCCCTGTAAAACAAACCTTAATCGAATTTATTTTTCCAAATGGAAATTTAAAAATTCAAAAAATTCCTTAATGAATACGTTATATGTAGCCAAAAACTACATTTCAGATGAGATTAATTGCTAATAATTATAAGTAGTTCATGCTAATAAATTGTAAGAGATGAAAACAAAGAAATCATCCATTAAGACTAATTAATCATCTATTTTGTACTTTGAGCAAAATCGATGTTTTCTCATCCATTACTGTCCATAATTATCTGCCCGAAGTAAGGGTGAATGTTTTACTCTCCAAACTCGCATGAAGTGCCATCAGTAACGCTTTGTTCTCTTCCGAAATTCTTCATTTCTTTGGATGTCTGGAGAAAAATATCAAGAAAGTGTTTAAAAAAATATTAAAATGCATACAAAGCCCAGTTACAATACTTTTATTAAAGTAAGCGAAGCTAGGGTAATTCCCATTTATCATCTCGGTCCAGCTCTTGCTGAAACAATAAAAAGCTCTAAAATGAAGAAATCATAGATTAATCATCTCTGTATACGGTTATGCTGACGCCATGTTTTGTTTTATGGAGCAAAAAGACGTAGTGAGTGTTTATGCCAGTACTAATTCTATGAATCGGCAGTTTTGTTTTTAACCTTCCATAAGCTTTCACACATCCATCTTCATAATTTTCATGTTAGTAAGATAAGAGCTATATGAGGGCAATACTGAAAAGGCTGAATACGGTCTCATGTAAAAGCCATACCTCGTAATGCAGAACTTGCGTAAAAAACTTACGACGTTGCTTTATTGCTAACATTACGCTACATCACCGATATAAATTCCTCAAAGACCTTATTTTGAAGCAGATATCGATGACAGAAAACAATAGCGAACTTTTTGTCACTTTTCTTCTCGACAGACTATCATGTGATTGTCGAACAGCTCATCATGATGATATAGATTGAAATTCCCTGTTTGCCCACTTTTCCCATAGGGCGTCCTATCGGGGAACTTATTGATGCCACAACCGCTCCGATATTTTTCAGATGAATCCAGCCATAATTCAAGAGATGCGATCGATTTGAGAGGAATAAAATAGGAGAGAAGTGTTAAAAATCCTCTCTCTGCTGGATGGACGGTCTTTTCAAAAATAGGATTTTACAGCCAGACTGATGGATTGAGCTGCATGTGGAAGAAAAAATATATTACTGTCCGACATTATCGATTAGAGGGCCTTTCCTGCCAATCATGGGACAAATAAGTAAAAAGAAAGCCTCTGAACTGTGTTGGTTATGTTCCTTTTCTCAAGTTTAGCTTCCAAAAAGGATGTTTTTCTTTCGAGAAGTCTCGCAGAAAGAAAGTACTTTTTTTAAAAAAATTCTGTTCTTTGAGTTTTCTTCTGTGGTTTTACCACTGTCAGCAGTTTTAAATCGTGTGTCTTTTCGTTTCTAATAAGAAGAAATTAGAAATTAGGAAAAAAAGATGTTTGTTCTTCATTTTACCTCTTTGGGCGTAGTAAAACGCAGAAATGGTGTTTGAAAGAAAGGCAAACAATAAAGCGTTTCATGTCGACAAATTGGAAATCGTGCTTCAAGCTGAATTTTTTTTACTCTTCACTACACTAAATCAAAGGGCTGACCGTTAGGAAGCTGTCTTTGAGTTATATATTTTGAAGAATCAGCCTTAATTCTGAAAACCTTTCTGATTATGTTAACCAATTTTGTTTTTTAAGTTACGTTTTATGGCGAAGAATAAAATGAATTGAAACTCATTGTTGGCTTTTCAAAATATTATTGGATAATTTCTTTTTTGAGATGTGAGGATTTTAATGCAAGTATGGAAACAAGTGAAAAAGAAACGACACGAATTTATTCACAAAACCACCAGTACAAAAAGTGTGAAGCAAAGTCCTAGCATTTAAATTTCGAGCCTATATACACATTCACAGTAGTAAAAAGATTAATTATTAATGAAGTAGCATAATGTACTTTAAAAGATTTAATTCTAACCTACTTTTTCATATTGCTGTGGAATTTTAAGCTGTTTTATTATTTTATTTCAGAAATATAAAAGTTCTTGGAAACAAAATATTTAACTTTTGCGGCTTAGTAATAAACGTGGTCTTTTTTTTAAAAAAATTTGAATAAACAGATAAATTGCCAAGCTTGTGAAGAAAAATTGATATTTAAAGCATTTCTTTTTATGTGAATTTGAATGAAAGTCAGGTCGTTTTTCATGAGCTTCTTCCGTACGCCTGTAATCGAGATACGTTTTATCTATTTAATGATAGAATTACAAATCACTATTGAAATCGCATCTTTCGAGATACATGGCATCGCTCAGTGTTCTTTCAGTTCATTTGAGTGAAAGTATCTTCAGGCCAAAAGTGACCGACTCTTCCCGAACTTTTGATAAATGGACCGAAAGATTTTCCAGGTCATGACAATTTTATTTTGGAAGAAAACTCTGTGTTTCTTGATCCAGATAGAATCCAGAAGATCGGTACTATATAGTTGTTATATAAAGCGATTTAATAATAAATTTAAAGCGCCTTTATATCTATTAAATAATTCAGTTAAGGAATAATCAGATAAATATTTATTTATATGATATTTACTGCAAATATGTTAATAATGAAATTGTACTTAGTGCAGGTCAATCAGAAGTATCGCTGTGTTTGAGGAAAAGGTATAGCTTATTATTATTATAGTACAAAGCGATAGAATAAATTTATTCAGAAATAGTCCAGTCAACGAAGGCCAAAAATCGGTAAATAGAAAAAAAATGGTGCAGTTTTGAAATTTGGCACAGTTGTTGGGGGTAGTGTCCTAAACGACATACTAAAAGTCCCCGCCGGTGGGAGGCGAGCGGGAGGTACAGGGGGTTTAAAGGAGCGTTTTTAATTTTCCTTAAATATCTCGAAAACTATGGGTTTTAGCGAAAAACGCTTAGATATAAAATTAAACTACATTAAATTTCCTACAAAAATAGTCCTACATATTTTTCGTAGGATGAATAGTTTAGAATATATAGCGGTATGAAAAAGTGCATAATTGCAATAAGCGATTGAAAATGCTAGTTTTATTTTTAAGAAAGAAAGTTTTTATTTCAAAATGGCGGCTATCTATTGCAATATATCTATAACATATTTTATAACATATTATATATATATACATACCTACATAAAAATATGCATAACCCATTTTTACACTTGCTCGTAATCCAATTTCATCATATTTTTCTACTATTTAATAAAGTTCGAACTCCTCCTCTTCTTCTAGAGGGGCATCATTAGTATAGGTACCATGCAGGTGCTACAGACAGAAATGCATTGCTAAACGAGTGTTGCAACTCCGCTCCTTTCTTTGGAGGAATTGAGGGGAGATCAGCTTTGATCTTGGTTGATGATTTGAGAAATGCTGCATATGTATAGTTATTTAAATTATGTCCATTAGCAGGGGCTTTGTATAAGGGTAGGAATGTTTTCTCATCGGCTTGTGAGATAGCATCTGGTGTTGGTGAGGGGTTATAAAAGATGTCAGCAATGTTCTCTTCATTTGGCTCAGTTGATTTTTTAAACAATGAAACTATAGTGTTTTGCTTTTTCTATAAATAGCTGAAGTTATGTCGCAGCCACTAAATGCATGGAGAGGGAGGATGGTTTTGGGGAAAAAAGGTTCTTTTTGGACCTTTTTTCTAGAAAATAACTTAGCTTCGACTTTTCCCTTGCATTCCCTTCATAGAATAAATGTTACTTTTTGGTGGTGCCAAAGCAATCAATAACACGACTAGGTCTACGTCTTGCCCTGTTATAGCAACAATGGGATGAGAAGTTGCTTTATCTAACCCACATCTCACAATATAAGTATCAGCATCTCCTGTAGCGACTCTCGTTTCAATTCCTTCAGCAGCCATTTTCTGTGTAGGAGTTGAATATGTCTGATATTATCCTTTCCATTTGCAAGAAAATGTTCCTGTTGAACTGCGACAGACTGGGTACGAGCTTTCAACTTAAACTCAGCACAGACATGCAGATTTAGGTTATACTATCTAACCACATTCATTTGAAGAGTTAACAGAACCCAAAGACTGAGTGAAAGGGATCTTGTGGAGTGGAACCGACGTGAGGGGAAGCAGGGAGCATGGCTGTTCATTAAATAGGTTTGTCGCCCTCCCCCGCCCAGACACCACCACTACTCTCGACACATACAATAATACCGTTGTATAATTATTATATTGGCATGTGGTTTTTCTGAGGATTGCTGCTTCAGCACTTTTAATTGATTTTACCACTACAATAAAGAATATTTACTTTTAAATCCCCCTTTATATTCTAAACTATTGATGCTACAAAAAAACTGCATTACTTTTTTTGTAGGAACTTTCATGTGACTTAATTTTCTAATTAAGAGTTTTTCGCTAAAACCCATAGTTTTCAAGATATTTAAGAAATAGTGAGAAATCCCCCCTTTGAACCCCTATACCCCCCGCGCACCCCCACGGGGGGGACTTTTAGTATATGGTTTAGATTAGTGCCTGTTAATGCCGTGTCAAGCCACATTATAGGCATATAAAATCTACCAAACAAAAAGAATTATCATTGGTTTTAAAAAAATTAATCAGTTTTTTTAGAGCTCCCAGCATTTCGATATTATTGGCCCATGTGGTTTCTGCAATTAACGATTCAATTATAAAAAGCGTCGCTACCATAACAGTCGAGTGCTCTTCTTCAATAAATACATCCTGAAATCCTCCACTATTTTCCAATACAACGTGTACCATAAATCCGGTACATCCATCCTCTCCAGTGACACTTCTGTTTTTCGAGTATCGATCAATTTTGATTTTATTGTCCTCTTTTTTCATGTCGCTTGTCGACGGACCCTATCGAGTGAGAGACAGGTACATCGATAAAAAAAAGTAAATCCAGGCCTATCAGGCCATGGTGCGGAAGATAAGAAGTGATCGGAGTTTAGAAATAGGTCGCCAGTTCTCTTTTTCTTATTACCTGGCGATAAATCACACCAATCCGCGAAAAGTTACATCTCTCTACTCCAGTGAGTCCTTTTCTTCGGGTACCTGGAAGAACGAAAATATACTCTTTTTTTTTTTCTCCTTTATTCTTCTTGCGATTCGAAATACATTTTTTTGCTCCTCCCAACTCCGCCATCAAAATTCTTCCTTTAAAACTACCCCCTCCTTGTATTTTCAACGAGAGTCGTCAAAGTGAAAAATAGGTTTTAAAACGACTGTCAAAAGGAAAAAGGTAACCTTGGGAAGAGGAGATATTCTGTCCTCTGATAGAAAGAAAAAAAAAGCGTGTTCTTTTTCTTCTTTCTTTTTGTTATTTTTATAATTTTTCTTTCATGTGTTATATTACTTCCGTTAGGAACGCTCCAAGCACTGGGGGGAGGTTACTTTATTTAGTTTTTATTAAGTCGTCATCCGTCTTATTGATTTTAAAAAGTTTGTTCTTCTCTTACAGTCGAGTGTGCGGGGCCTTCCTGCAATGACACGTGTTCTAGTGGGAAGTATTCCACTGATGGTGAAAGGTGCATTGAAGATGAAAGTAAGTGGGTTTTTTTTCCTTGGAAACAGCCGTTTGTGTTAAGATTCATCATCTGTTTTGATTTTTACATGTTTTGCTAAGAATAGAACAAAACTTGTTTTTAAAAAAATCGAAAATGGTTACTCACATGCAACGAAACATTAATCTAAAATATATTTGTTGAATGCGCATTGATGTAGTTGCGGTTGAGCTGGTTAATAATGAATTCATTACGTTCATTCATTACATTCATTCGCATTCGGAGATTGAATTTTACGTGTTTTGCTAGATGAAAAACAAAACTAATTTTAAAAAACCCATTAAATATCAAACGGTTACGCAAGGTTTATGCAAGGGGATGTCAGATCTAAGAAGGTAATTGTTGAATGCGTATTGATACAGTTGCGGTTCTGCTCATTAACAACGAATTCATCACTGGAATATGTGTTTGAAGAAGATAATTCTCTGGTGCGTGAATGCTACGTGTTTTACTATTTACGTAAGGTTTTGCTAGGTTGATTTTAAAAAATACCAGACGGTTCAACCCCTGCAACGAGATTTAAGAAGGTAATTGTTGAGCATCTGCATATGTAGTTGCGGTTCTGTTAAATGGTCATGAATTCCTTACTAGAACACATATTGCTGGAGGATGCGTTTGCGGAAGTTCATTCTTTGGTGCGTGAAACAATTCAGAATCAAGAACACGTTTTAAACTTAATGTCCTTTTTATAAAATACCATTACATAAATGCTTTTCAAATTAATTTTCCGCTACATAAAATAAGCTGCAATGTCTGAAATAACGAAACCTGCATGTTGCGGAAGTGCTCGTACAAAGCGTGTCGGTGTTGGTAGAAGAATTACAATAAATACAAAGAGATGAAAAGGGAAAAAAATACGATAGCTCTTCCTAGTGGTGATACTATAAGTTAAAACATTACGAATAAACCCAAAAAATAATAAAATATCGCATTAATATTAAAATATAATCTAACAAAATAATAGGATTCAAGGAAATAAAAATTGTAATAAACTTTTCTAAATGTTCAGTCTGCTCTCAGCCTGAGGCTCTCATATAAATGTTATTTTTCTGTTATTCTGTAATGATACAACTAGCCATACTGCTGGCATTTGATATTTGGATATTTCCAGACATCGGCAGAAATTTAAATGAAAGACTTAATTTTAATTCAAACTAAATTAAATATTTTATTAATCTGAAATCAGATAATTAGAAAGCTAATTTTATTTTTATTGAAATTATTCTGAAGTTATTGCGTTATGTTTAGCGCTTTAGCCAGTTTTTTACAAGACAGAAAGGCGATTATCATATAGCAAGCAAAGCATTTTAATTAAAAACAAATCTTGATTCTTGCAGCATAATTTTGGCATATATTTTATACAAAGAAAACTTAAGCATGAAAATCGAAACGTGGCTATCTTTCTACCATTTTTTATTTTATTGTTCGTGCAATGTTAGAAAAACAACTTTACTAAAAGACTTAAGGTTAAGTAATGATATTTGCGACGTTTTCAGATGTAAATAACTTAGTTTAATATAAATATATAACTTACTTTGATTTCATATTTTTTTTAATTTTTTAGCAAAACCATAGACAATGAATCTTTAAAATTCATGTTAAAGCTGATTTTTGTAAACAAAATTTCATTAAAATATTTATAATTGACTTAATCGAAAATACGCTATTAAAAAAGTAGAGTTTTTTATATTTTCATTTATAATTTATCTTCAAATTTAATAGTTTTTACATTCATTCGCAATGCAAAAGAGCAGATGCTTTTTACTCAAAATAATTGAATAACTTTTTTTAATTAAATAACTATTTTTTGACAGTGTTTAATAAAAGGTTTTCAAAGTTCAGTGAGGATTAAATGCAAACAAAAAACTTTTTTAACAAATTTAAGTCACTAATTAAAAGATTTGAAATTACAAACGTAATCTCAATCAATTAAATCATTTATTTCTCTAACTGACTTCTAGACTTCTTTTTTTACTTCTTCCATCCTTTTCTTAAAATTTTTGTGTTCTTTCACTATTTTTTCCTTAAAAAGTTACCTAACTGCACATTGTTAAAATCGTACTGCTGATAAAAAAAAGATTCTTAATCAGTGCAATTTTTTTCCATCGGTTTTTATTTTTTTAACTAAATATTTTTTCTTTGTCTTAAAATGTCACTTTATATATGTTAAAAGCATTACAAATTACGAAGATAAAATAAGAATTACTACTATGGAAATCTGGGCATTTAAAAACCATTCCAATCTATTTAACGTCAAATAAATACGAAGGGGAAAAAAGATAGGGTTCGTTATAAAAACTTCGTTAACTTTTATAAATAAAAAGCAAAATGTAGTGGGCAGAAAAGGTTTAAAAGAACGAACCAAGAAAAAAAATTCTAATCTAATTTTATGGTTTCTTCTCGCGAACAGGCGAAGACAGTCCATGGAAAGTAACGGTTTTTACGACATTTCGCAAAAGGCGAATCGTCTGCGGTAAAAGGCCAATCAGGAAGCTCAATTAGCCGTGAAATGAGCTTCGCCGATTGCCCCAGGATCTTTGGGTCCCAGTCCAGAAAACACCACCAAAACTGAAAAAAGGAGGGAAAAAGCGAGTTGAAAAAAATATATATAAGAAGAAATGGCGCTAATTCGGGACAAAGAATGGAATAAGAATAGAAGAATCGAATTCTAGAATGGGACAGTTTCCGTATTTTATTTGAAAATAAATTTCGTTTGGTAATTGTTTGGAAAGAATGTTAATTGTTGTTTTGGTATTCTAGAATTGTGATCTGAAAAGATTTGACTGCAGAACGAGATTCGGAATTGTCCCTTGGTGAATTTGAATTTAGGGTTATCTTTTTTCTTCCGTTTCCCATTTCATTTGAAATCGAACAGAGTGTTTGCTAACTATTTTAAACTTATTTATTTTCATTGAAAAGTAGATATTAAACAACTATCCTACTACTAACTACTTCTGAAAATAAATTATGTTCTCTCTGTGCGGTACTTTCTTTCTTTTTACGTACAATAATATTTAATTAACCTTCTTCATGATGTTTGGGCAAAAGAAAAAAAAAGATGGTTTATTGTGCGTAAATATACAGCCAAACATAACACATGATTATAAATAGTGAAATGCACAAACTTTTTCTCTTATACAAACGTTCGACATGACAGCCCTTTTTTTACTTTCTCGTACACGAAATATACAAGGAGAAAGTATTGTAATCGTCAAAAAATTCGAACTCGAGATTTTGATGAATTTCCACGCTTTAGTCCGAAAAACACAATTTTAGAATTATGTCTGTCTGTCTGTGAACACGATAACTCAAAAAGTATTAAAGCTAGAGGGATGAAATTTGATATGTGATCTTTACACATAATTTGCAGGTTTCTATCAAATTTTGGACCAAATCCGTCCTCGGGAAATCTGCCTGTCCGTGTTCATGTGAATACGATAACTCAAACACTTAAATAGCTAGATAGACAAAATTTCTTACACAGTTTTATAATCAGGAATGCAGGTCCGTATCAGATTTTGGACCAAATATGTCTGCATAATCGCATACTTGTGAATATGATAACTTCTAAACCCTATGGCTGAGATAAATAAAAATGTATATGTGGTCTTCTTATGTTAATTGTAGATCTTTGACCAATTTTGGTTTCAATCGCTTGAAAAAAAGGCGTTCAAATTGCATATTCGGTTTCTACACCGTTCTACGACACAAAAAACGGCGCGCGCGTTTTCCTCCTCCTGTGTTAGGGAATCGCCCATGTTACTACCGCTCTGTGTATTTTTTCACCACCCGCGTTAGGGCGGATGCGAGAAAGTTTTGGGGAGACCACTCCCGCTGGTTAGTCTGTATCATCGGTTAATCATTTCTTGCCAAATATTTGTGAGCATATTCAAGTCAATCAAATCAAGTGCAGAGCAAGTAGTGCCTCTTTTCAGGGTTATTTTTTGATATTCTCGGCAGAAATTTCGCTGCACTTGCGCAGCAGAATGAGTTCCATGAAACTACAAATATCATCTCATATTTTCAGCGCTTTCAAACGTCACCGTCATTATGAGAACAAAAAAGAATGATAACTAACCGCGTACTACATCTCACCCGGATGTGGACCGTGTATCCGCAAACTTGGGACACAAAACTACCTATCTGGCATCGAAATGCATGCAATTGATACTTCGCGTATTAGGTAGTTATGAAATTGCCCAATTAATTTCTATAAATCCTATGTTTATTTCAAGCACAAATTATATTATAACTATATCACTCCAACATTCTCCCAAGGGCTTCACTTACCACTTTTATTACAGCTAATATCCTTCGAGTTAAACGTTTTACTAAATTTCTGTAAATATCTGCCAGTTTTTGCGAATTACTGATAACGATATAGTAAAATTTGGATTTTATAGAGATTTGTGTGTGAGCACTGATTCCAACCTCAGCTGATGGCAATGAGAGTTACAAATGACCTTTAAAATGTCTTGCAAAATTCGATAAAGATTTATGGAGTAATGAGTAGATTTTACCCCCTGCCATTTTTAGCCAATCCATTTATGATCATCTTATCTTACTGGATTAACTCACTCGCCTGCTGACCATAAAATCGGTTCTAAGATTTCGCCATAATGTAGGCAGGATTTATTTTTTAGTACCATTTTGCAGTTCTTAATCACGATTTAAAAATCTAATGTACCAGAAATTTACGAAAATAAGAAAATCCGTATTCATATTTGTCATTAGAATGGAATCAATTCATGCGCACGTGATGCACGTCAAATTGGTGAAGATCAATTTATTTTGTAATGCATTAAACATTTCATAGAAGATAAAAAGAACATGATATCACACCACAGTCGTAATGCAATGGATGCTAAATGATATGAGTAGTCTCGTTTATCATGTGGTTGTGACGTCACAGGCATTGAATATATTATATGGTGATGAATCTCAGTATTTTGCTTTCATTTCGGTAGTAGTAGTTTTCATGCATGTCTGTTATGAGCTCGTTGAATCTCTATTGATTCATAAAACTTCCAGACGATTGTTCTTACATTCCATTTTGATGGCGTTTCCTTTTAAAATTTATACGCCATTAAACTGGAAATAATTTACAGCTTTCCAATGTCTGTCTAAAAAGTCTCTTTTCAGCATTTTTCACATTTCCAAGAAACTTTTTTTCAACTTTTAGATTTTAGAGACAAAGTCACTTCAAAGCTTCTTAAATAATAAATAAAAATAGCTTTGGAAATAGTAATCAAATAATTATGAAAAAAGGATATTAAAGTGAGTTGAGCAAACTTGTCAAATAAAACAAGTCACTGCTGTAATATGAAAATGCTGTAAGTTTTTTTTCCCAAAGAAGTCACTAACTTTCATTTTTAAGTGTCACCAAATCTAAAGTGTCGCATCAAATTAGATTTTGCTGAGAAAGTTTTAGCAACGTGGAATAATGCATTTCGTGTCTTAAATGATAATTGTCTTTCCATTTTGATGGGAAAAAATATATCTTAAAACAATTCCGTGTTTAAATTCAATTTAAAGCTTCTCTCAAATTATATTCAGCATTCTCTATCTGTGTCTGCTCAGAGGTAATACTTAGAATGCATGTATCGCAGTCTCTGTCAGTTTCTATTATTTCCTTGCAATAAAATCCTCTTGAAAGATGTAATTTAAATAAATCCTGTCGTGAAAAGGAGTAATATTTCGCAAAAAATGTAATCTCAAGTCCTCCCACGTTTTATATCAGTATAATAAGATTGTACTTAATATTTGCTTTCGGTTCACCAAAATTTTTAGAAAACAATAAATTTGTTTTTCAGCTAAAGATGAAAAATCCTTTTTGCCTTAGAACAGAATCCAATTACTTTCTTTGAGCCAAAACCATATCTAGTTTTTCTCCTTTTCATTTCATTTCATCTTCTCTAATTTCATCCTTTTGTATGGCGTTTTAATCCTGTAGGATATGCAGCAAACGTATCTTCTTACGCGAGACTGTTCGAACTTGGTTAGCATCACGAAATCTAATCTTCAGAATTCGTTCTGACAAGTGTCTTGAGTTCTCTGCATTTTGTCGGGTGTTTTTGAGTTGAGTTGTAGAAAGTTTTCTGTTGAAAATAGCTGATTTTTATTGTTTGTACAAGGTTTCATAGTTGAGAAGTTTTAAAAAGGAATTCGTTTGGATAGTGTTTTTCTATGTAAATTTTAGCTAGACAAAATCTGGTTATTGCGCTGCGATTTAGTTTATAGAAATAACAAAGTTAAAAATTTACAGCAAAATGAGTTTTTAATGGTAATTTCAGTTGCACTCTAATAGAAATAGGCATTATTCTATGTTCGTGTTTATCGCATAATTACTCTTATTAAACGATTCCACCTGATCCAAAAAATGAATGAAAACCACTGTTTTCACTTTCTCATATGCGAAGTATACAAATATACAGTATATTAAAAAAATTCGAATTGGAATTTATATCTGTCTATTTATTTGTCTGTGAACACAATAACTCAAAAACGGAATGAGCTAGACAAACGAAATTTCATATGTGGTCTCTAAACCAAAATTCAGGTCTGCATCAAGTTTGGGCCTAAATCCGTCCACGGATTAGCTGTCAGTCGGTCTGTTTGTCCATGTATATGTGAAAGCGATAACTCAAAAAGAAATAACCTAAATAAATGGAACTTGGTATATGGTCTTGACACCAGGAGTATACATATTTGTCAAATTATATGTCCCAATTGGTCAAAGATTTGAGATCTAAAGCGTATACTCTTTTTTTCCTCACTATATTAAGAATCTAATCTACAAGGCCTTCCACATTGTATAATCATACGACAGCAAAATACTCTCGCTGGTTTCTCTAAGTTTGAAGTACTATTTACATTAAGATATTGCATATAGAGTATTGCTATTTGCATATGAAGTAATGCATCTTACAACGATATTTCTTTCCTGATTTTGCTAGATTAGCAAATGCAATCTTCGTAAAATGCTTTATGGCTTCCTTCCTATAATGTTGCCTATAGATTGCGCCTATGGCTAATCAGGCACGGAAAGTGTTATGTCGAACATATGAGAGAGAAAGATTGTCACAAATTAGCCGACATCGCTGCTTTCAGACTCCAGATAAACTTGAAAATGTTCAGTTCTTACTAGCCAGATTTAGTTAAGTGATACATTGTATAAACATTCATAAGAATGCAAAATATATGCATAATAAAAATAAAATAATCAAAAATAATTATATATACAATTCATTAGACAGACTCAGATATATACAAAGAAAAATGCAATGTTACACCAAGTACAGACCAATTCCTCCAAAACCAAAAAAATCAAAGTACTTCTAAACAAAAATGCAGAAGTTACTTAATTTAAAAAACAAAATATCAATTTTTTTCGAAAGTAAGTGTTCCCTAAAAAATTCTTAATCTCAGGAGTTAAAAAAAATTTAAGCCGCAGTTTATGAATTGCAACATTTATGGATAAAATCTGAATAGTCCCGAACAATTAAAATTTGAAACATCAGCTATAGGACATATAGATGAATTTCTTCCACCAAGCCAAAACGGCTAAAGAAAAGCCGGTACAAGATCATGTCCTGGCCTGTTTAACCAGGCGTAATGTTACACAACGTAGCTTTTATCATAATATCAGTTTGAATTGTCTCTGATTATATTATCGAATGTTCTCCGTTACCAGCACTTAAAGCCATGAAAATTACCAATACTATCTAAACAAAAGGAAAATAATTTTAAATTTCCTCAAGTTCATTTCAAAAAACGGTGTAATAAAGCGATGAAGCGATCATTGCGTTTGAATACATTCTGATTCGCGGGCAACCGAAATCTCTTTAAAGTATTTTATGGTTTCCTTATCATAATGTTGCCACAAGCATTTCAATTGTTCACCTTTGAAATTTACAATGTTTTTAATTGAGTTCGCAACCCTTTGATTCTGCACCTATTGTTGTAACCTTACAACTCCTTATCTTGATTTATGGACGAATTGTTTTGCGTTCCGTGGATGGATTTTATCTTGACAACAACCCCGTGATGCGTTTTTGTCTCATAAACATGTGAGCCGACCGTTTAGCCACAACCGACTGGATTACCTTCATGGACTAAGCAATGAAGCATTTTGAAGCAGTTTTTAACGTAAATTATGTCAACGCAATGTCTTATCCTCTTGAGACCCAAAGGTTGGACCTATTTTCACAAAAATCGAGATTAATACTCTTGATAAGATTATATAACACTATAGATAATTAATTTCTTAATTATTTATTAATAAATATAATTTATTAATATAAATAATTATATAGGGTAAGGTTGCTTCAGTCGTACCCCCTAAGAAAAAAAGTCTACAAGTTGCAAGTTTTACTAAATGAAGGATTAAATTTTGCATTATTCACAACTATGAATATTGCAGCTATTTACTACAAGAAAGTTCAAAATACACGTACTTTGTCGAAGGAAATAAACAAATCTTAAAGCAATAACATCGGTACGTCTAAGGAAATCGGTTCTTAAGTCGTTCCACCTAAGTCGTACTTTAGAAGCAAATGAAGCAAAAAACACCTTGCATTACTGTTCTTTGAGTAAATCCTCTGTCAACCCTTTCTGATTTCCAAAGTCACAATGTTTATTTAGTTCTAGAAGGTGACGAAGCAGTTTCGGTTGAGGAACAGAATACTTTCGTTTTATCACCAATAGGTAATTTTCATAACACTCCGTCTATATCTTCTTGTCTCTAAGTAATATCAGTACGTTTTGCCACGTTTATGGACCCTTCCTAAAAATTGGAAAAAGCACATTTCACATTACATATTAAAAAGAACAATATTCTCTTTCTATAAATAGATGTGATAGATTTCTTTAGATGTGCAAGATATTTAAGGCGTACTGGTACGATTTAAGCCTCGTTTCTGGTACGACGTAAGCATCGGCAAGTGTAACATTTTAAGTAAGCATCGTAAAAGAATGAATTGAACCAGAATGTCATTACTGCATAAAAGCATCTATTCAAATAGCACAGAATGATGCCCTAAGATATAATAACATGTTATTAATAATGTTATTGTTCTACGTCTTACAAAATATGACGAAAACTATAAGAAAAATACCGAAAACTTATTTTTCTTCGAGGTTAGGTTGCAACACATCGAAGCTCCGTTCTAAATAATGGAATTCACATCGCCGATGCTAGTAGTCATCGCACTGCCGTCAGCGTTGCTGATTCGACGAAAACAAAGTCGGAATGGAATGACTTAGGCTGTGGTACGACTTGAGCGACCTTACCCTATGCTTAATAGATGGCACCACGGGACTATCCAAAGCATTGGTCGGCGGGATGTAAGGGCTTTGAATGGAAAGCAACTTGCTTGTAATGAAACGCAAATGTCCATTAAAATGGAGGCGAGAACTCAAGAGGATCTTTGTAAAGTTATAATTACCTCTAACACGGTTAATTCGTTCCCATATGTATGGAAACCGCGAAACAGATGCTTTTAGCTCTATCAAAATAATATGACAAAACTCCGTGCTAGATATGGAAAAATTCATTCTATGTTGGTTTGATAAGTCTCTCTATCTGAAAACGATACGAACGGTTAACAAAATGGCGTATGACAGGAACATTGTCACGATTTTTGCGCCATATTATATGAAAATCGTAATACAAATCCCACATCGTAATTTTTTAGCTCGCTCCGCCATTATATTTTTTCGCTTTAATTAAACAGTATTTTCACAATTGCTTTATAAAAATAATCAGACAAATGTAAAATGAAAGAGTTACCTTTTAAAAAAATCTTTCTTTATTGCATTCTATTTGTCAAACAATTTATATATTCATTTATTCAGTAATAAAATAAGGTCATTGTATAATTTTTTAGATTTTTTTTACATTTTATATGAAGTTCATTTCTGCTACCTGCATTTCAATGTATTTTTTTTAATTTTGAGAAGAATACGATAGTCATTTTAAAAATATGTTTAACACAAACTATTTTCCATCTTGTCTTCAGTGACTCGAAATTCTTTATGAGTATGAAATTTAAACTACATATAAACATTGAGACTTACAATACATATATGAAATACAATACTATAATAGAATTAAAATCAAATTTAATCTTACTAATGTTATCTGTATTTTTACTTATTGATATTCCAAACAACTTTTTCATTTCATCTTTACAGATAGAGTACGTTACGTAGTATCCCTCAAACTGACCAATCCTAAAGTTCACAACATTCTGTCGGACAGAAAGAAAATGGATACATTTAAAAAAGAAATGGAACACGCTGTAAGTAGTACGCTTTTGTGAAAGATGCTTATAATTTCTTTTAAAAATAGCTATACAGGCAGTTCTAATCTGATTTTCTTCTATATTTCGTCTAAACTAATTTTCTTCTATATTTCTTCTGAACTCTAATTTTCTTCTATATTTTCAGCTTTTTTTGTTGTTCAAAGGCCGTTTAGAAGTTATTGAAAATATCACTGTCTTAGAAGTCTGGTGAGTAGAGGATTATTAATATATCGCTTTTCTTAAATTGTCTACTTTCAGATCAAGTATCACTGGTGGCAGATTCAGACCCTAACGCGAACTGAACTAGCATGATCTAATTGCAGTGGGAAACCAGCTCCAAATTGAACATTTTAAGGCATGGTTTGTTTGTTTTTTTTCGCAAAACATTACAGAAAAAATTTCTAATGCGCCGTTTTTTCAGTATTAATTATTTAGTTATTATAAAATGGTCTGTTTATGCAACGGATTACAGTTCGTTCAGTTCTGCGTTGTAAATTACCCACAGTTAGGAACAGTCTTTAGAAGTGAATCCACAAAACTAGAGTTAAATACCAATTGCTGAAGTGCCTACATTTGTGTAAACTAACGTTCATAGTGGTGATGGCAGGTCTAATGCCATTTGGACTGCCCGCCCTGGCCAAGCTTATGTGTTAAAGATTTATAAGAAAAGGAAAAGTGGGGAATCGCCTGCTGGTCAAAGCACAGCGGAGCACCTACGTAGCACCTGAGGTGTAAGCCTACCTCTAAAAGATCGGACAATCATAATCATAAAGTGAATCACCCCGCCCTGCCATAGCATCCGGGGTAAACTGAACGACAGCCACCGCAATTGCTCGAGCACTGAGGCCGGAGGCCTAGTAGTCTTCACCGTCCATGGCCCGACCCCACCCGAAGGAAGTACGTGCGATCACTGGAGGAGGGACTGATGCCCACGTCCAGGAGCGAGAACCCGCTTACTTATCCGGCGGCTTCTCATCCTCGTACTCGTGTGTGGAAGCAAAAGATGTGACAAAGTTGCCTTAATGGAAGACTTTCAGGGAAAACAGCTATTTATGTTTCGATTGGAGGAAACCCTCCAGCAGCCAGCCCGACGCTTAGCAATCCTTTGCCAAAGCACACATTGACCTACCTGTTTTTGAATAAGGCTGGGTTTTTACCCAGCCTTATTCAAAAACTGGAAAACTTATTAAAAAACAAACTTCAAAAATTTATTCAAACAGCCAGAAGATAACCTTCATCTTTCGGAAATTTAGAGTTCTATTATTGAAAAACTTATTAGCATTTAGAATGAAACAGGGTTAAACATGGCAATGGACGTTTCGCAGTTGCATAACTGTGTCCGTTTATGTGGAACGCAAAAAACTTCCGTTTCTGTAGAATTGTAGGGTGATTTCTAAGAGTCTAAAACAAGCACTAATGGAAAAGTAAATTAGTTTTCTTTCTGATCTGTTCTTTCAATTATACTCTTTTAACTTTCGGGTGAAATCTTTTTTACAGTAGTTATAATGCACATATAAAGGAAGTGCCAGTAGCTCTGTATCTTAAAATAGGTTTACTTTCTTTCCTGCAATGGTCTTTTTTCCATATAATCACGTATTGATTTCACCTTTATCGAAGAAGTCAACGAGAATTCCAAAGATTTAAAATCTACAAACCTTGGTTCAGATTTTAAATTTAAATCGGATTTTAATGTTGTAACCTAAAATGGTCTACACTTATTCAAGATGCGATTTGTTTTTAACTCATTTCGGCTAGTGATAAATTTTAATTGAAAGTTTTAGAGAATTTAACTACGCCCAAAATTTATTATTAGACTTAAACCTCTTTTTATAAAACTTCCTAACATACTGCTACATTAGTTGCGTCTCAAAGATAATCCACGAATATACGTGCTCTCTGCCATTATATGCATTACTCAAATGCGTTTAATAAGATTTTCTGCTTCAGATATCTATGACACAATATAAAAAGAGGAATATTCCAGAGATTTGTTAAAATTCTGAAATCGTTATGCAATAACCGTTGACAGCGAAAACTGTAATTTACACGTAGGGAGCTCACATGCGCAGCTTAAAAAGTATAAATCTCGAGTTTTATTCTTTTCCCGTCCAAATCAGCAGCTGTTACAGACACGTATGAATGGGAAAGTTTTAGCTCTAACCACCCAATTTATATCATTTACGTGATATACATAAGAGAACTCAGAAAGTGGCTAAAGCACTCCCAATTTTAGAAAATTTTTGGAGGTGTCATGTCTGATTTCAGCCCAATCTTTTAAAAAAATTCGTAAGTTAGCTTACTGAATATTTTATACTACACATACAAGCAAAAATTGCTCTACAAAATCTGCATATTAAAGCAGTCATAACAGTCTGAAAAGTTAACAAACATGTTTAAACAAGGTTTTTTAACACAAAACAATTTTGTAATTGTCGAACTTCTATAGAATAATGGACAATTTTTCCTCTCAGAATTAAAATTTTTGACTTTATTTCACTATAATTTAAAATTTCAGATAAGGGAAACAAAAAAGCTGTGGTAGACAGAAAGACAGTGAAAAAAAATTAGAATTTTTAATCAGTCTTTTGATAATGCCTTCGGATGATTTTTTCTCACTTTTTGTCTTCCAGTGAAAATATTAAATCTTTCGGCAAGTTTTGTTTTAATTAATAGTTCGCTTTTTATTTTTCTCATTTCAAATGAAAGTATTTAATTGGTTTCCTTTTTATTAGTTATTTATTTTCAGTGATTTAATTTGAACCGTTTTTGATTACTTATTCTTTTATTGAAATATCTCATTCCTTTTCCATTAGTTAAAGCACATTGGGCAAATTAACTAATAACTAGCATTTTGAATCAAAACGCCAGACATAAAGCGATTTCCACACAGTTTGCTCACTGATGAGTCATTTTTGTGTTTTAATCGTTTTCAGGCTTTTATCCAATTTTAGTCCTTTGACTTATCCTTGATTGACTTACTTTATATACATATTAATTGATTTTGAAGCATAAAGAATAAGCTAAGATTTTTACGAATCTGTAATGTTATTTTCCTGCCATGTTAGCCTTATGGTAGGAAAGAGGGATTTACAGAGATTCGTAATGGAAAAGAAGCTAGTGATCCCCGACCTTGGCGAAAAACTCGGCGTCCGTTTGACGATAAAAATGAAGGTTCTAAAAAATTTACGAATTTTGGTCCTGTCTCTCATAGGAACCGAGATCTGGATTTTTCTGGAGAATTCCATGCAACATCACTCCCTGTTGGAAAGCTATAAATACCGGAGGAGCGCAAACGAGTGAATAATCTCTTCGGAGTTCTGTTCGCAGTGCGAGTTGGTCAGCTGTTTAGATGCTGAGAGCTATTGATAGTGCTGTTTCTGTTATTATTAGTGATTTGCTGTCTGCTTGTGTAGCTAATTTGTACAAGTTCTGTTTTTCTTGTTACCTGCGCTTCGTGTTTTTAGGAATATTCGTATTCATTCTCCATTATCCTGGTTGTTGAACTGATTTCACCGTACATCCGCCGGACGATTTTTTTAAACATTATACTATTTTGAATACCAGTAAATATGCTTTGTCATGAAGTTGTGCATTGATATTTGAAAGATGAGGCTCCGGCTCATGTTTAAATCCCCTAGAGCTCAAAATTACGAAGTTTACTCTCTTCATTTAGTTTCTTAACGCAACCGAGATATTGCAAATCAATCGATGAAGTCAATTCGTGGTCGCATGATGCACGTCAAACACGCCTCTCCAGTGTAATTTTGGAGACCACTGCGTGTCTTGGAGGAAGCGTAAGACAGCTATTATAAATGCCATGCGCACTTACATTTGGCACGTGACTGTGACTTCGCATAAACTAATTTCGTTAAAACTTTCCTTTTCTTTTCGATAAATGCTGAATTTAATCAATTTATTGATTCTTTGATTTAAGGATTGGGCAGCTGTTTTGATTTAATCTTCCGCTCCATGAATTAGAATAAAATCTCTATCGCGTTTCTCCTAGTTTTGTGTTGTGTTTAAGAGTCCTTCAGAAACAATGTCATCAATTTTGTAAAAAGAATATATTAATTGTAACTGTCGAATCATATCGTTAATTTAGCTAAATGCGATACTTTATTTTAAAAACGCCAATAAAATTTACTTTTGAATCGGTATAACATTACTAGCAAATGAATTTAAGCTTCGTTCATGCACAAATTAGGGCTTGCTTTAAAAAGATCACCAGCAGTCATTTGTGCGTTTAAACATAAACATTGTTCCCTGGCGTTACATTTTTTTATTTGGTTGTTATCCTAAACTTCACAAGCACCATTTAAACAATCACGGAAATATTCATGGAATCGTTTCTTTCATTTTAAGTAAAATTATCATGACTCTTTGCGACAAATACAATACGCTATAAAATAACAGCGAATGCTACACGTTAAGTCGGAAGTTAATTCTGCGTGAAACGTGTCAAATGTTCGTGTCATTGATTAATAAAATTCCTGAAAGAGTGCAATTCTCACAAAAGCAGAATATGTATTGACTAAATGCCGCGTACAAAAGACATGCTTAATTTCATTGTGAAGTTTTTAAATTACGCTTCGATTGAATTTGGACCAACACAAGGGTGCAAAACACTGAGGTTGTGCTACGTCACTGTACTCTTTAATCTATTTGTTCCTGAGAGAAAAAGTGCATGTTGGCTAGTGAAGCGTGTCTTTAATTTTGTATTATTTTATTTTACTTTAGAACTGCAAATTGTTCTCTTAATTCATGGTTTACTGGATTCTGAAAGATTTAATTGTCGCCCAGTTTGAATCTCCAAATCAACCTAAAAATTAATCTACTTACACAGGGGTGGCGCCAGTGGGGGGACCGGGTGGGTAGGGGCCCCTGTCGGGGATGCTGTGACCCCGTCGGGGAAAATTTTTTGAGGAGTATTCAGCTAATTGATAAATAAATATCTGGCGCAAATTTGAGACCAAATTCATTACATTCGTCCCCTCGTATAGCAGGTCGTGCTCCCCTATCGAGCAGGCCGTGCCCCCCCCCCAATCCTGTACTTACAAAAGCGGTGTTGAGTTCTAAGCAAACAGCATTACTTCATCGAAAGAACTCTCTTGGGCAAAATAACTGTTCGTTTCTTTAATTTAGCCGTCGCACAGTGGTGAAATATGCGAAAAAGTTGGCCAAAATTGTTAAATATTAAAATTATATAATTATATGTGTAAAGAACTTTAGGATATGTTGGGTAGACGTAAAACTTAAGAAATTCTCAATTAATGAAGATATTCAAAGACCATTAAACGGTTCTTACTCTGTAAATATTAGAAAAATAAATAAAATAGCAGCAGTTGACTTCCGCGTCCATGCAGTATTGTCTTCATTCATGGTTCAACTTGTGAACCACGAGACCTATTTGCAATTTAAATTTATCTTGGGTTCGTTTTTTAACATTTCAACAGTATTTTTATTCTCGCCCCCCCCCCGCGTTTGCCATTTGCATAACGTAAGTCTATATGGAAAATATAATAAGCGATATAAGAATCTAATCCGGAAATCTAGCGTGGGCTGTCAGAACTGTAGATGCTTTTCAATGATTGCTTTGAACAAACTTTAAGTTGTGCTTAAACTGTTTGCTTGTGGTTGGACACAAATTACATCTTTGGTTCGTAATAGCGTTTGCTGTTATCACTAATTAAAAAATGTTTCACCGGTTTTAATATCTGTTGGATTCAAATGAGTTATCTAGTTTGTCACATATGCAGCTTCTTGTTTCTGAATTTGTATCGATTACTGAACGAACTGGAGTCGTACTGGCGTACACTGGTCGAGAAGACGGTCGGGGATGATCTGCAATCCAGTATGAAATTGTTCATCTCTATTCCGCAAAAGTTGAACTGAAACGAGAGATGTGACAAAAATGCTGGCATCTGTAGCTGTTAGATCTTCGAAGAGTTGTTTGTATTCAAAGTGTTTAGAGGAGCCGTCGAAATCCCATTTACTAATTAAAAATGTTTTTAATATCGTCCTCGAAGGATAAAAAATCCTTTTCTAACGATTTAATGAGTTGCTTTAGAGTTTGATTAAGCGAGTCTTGTAAAGCCGCTTGTGTTGAAGCTTCATTTATGCACAATTCATCTTTTTAGCTTTTATTATGACTTCAAAATTAGAGTACAAAGTGGAACTTTTTTCAAGAGCACTATTTCATATACTGTATTCATTTTTTTAAAATTTGCAATGAATCAATAATGGTAAGGCCTGGTCTTCCGATATTGTATCTATTTTTGGCATTCGAATAGCAAGATTTTTGCCATTTCAGTGTGTCTCTTTCTTCTCCATTTCATTTGAGCAGCATGCATTAGACTTTGTGTCTGTTTTCTCTCGCCTTGCGCTCGCTCCCTCTGTTCGTCAGTTTTTCTTCCTATAATTCGTTTACTGCTGCCTTCAGAAGCTTCGAATGGCACATTTTAAGGACGCGTGTTTAAAAAATAACAAATAGTCTTCTCCACTTGATTGGTAATCAGAAATTAGCTTTCATAATTTTCTTACTTCAGAATCTAGTCGTTCGTTGTCAGCGTATAAAATCAGGTAAAATTTAGACGGAAAATGTTTTTTCTATGCACTTTTGTTCGCAGAAGAATTCTTTTTTATAAAATGTATCTTCGAATAATTGATCGTCATGGAACCGAATTTTTCCCTAAAAGAACATAAATAGAAAAATTTGTATAGTTACTAATGCAATAAAACAACAAAAAAATTTAAAATAGCAAAACGTAGGACGAAAATTTGTTTTAAATAGAAAGGTACTAATATACGTAAACGTTGTGTAAAATTATTTTTAATGCCAGGATTCCTTGGAATTCCACACTTTTTCTTTCTATGATTCTATAAGAACACATAAAAAATTCTTTTGCAATTAAAAGGAGAGTTTTTATGAAAAAATCTGTTTGTTTCCTATCAATAGGAGATAAAAAGTTCGCACGAACCTTCTTGATTAGTTTTCTATCGAAAACAAGCCACTAGATGAAATCGAACAAAAATACAATATAGAAAACTTTTATGCGAATGTATAAACACTTAAAGCTTTGAAAAGGATTGAGAAGTTTGCCGAAGTGCCATGGCAACTTGCATGTCATTAACATGTCGAAAAGCACGCAAAAAGTAGCGCAATGCATTAGACTATCAATATAATTGAGTTTTACGGCTTTACCAGTAAGTTTTTAAAAATCCTTTTTGGCCAGCTTCTTGGCATATTTCACCACTGTGCGTCGCAACAAAATAATTGCATGGTGATTTCGCTAACACTGGAGCAAATTAAAGACAAAAATTTTGTATAAAAGTGTTTTAAATCAATATTTTTAATATTCAAAGCTTATATAATAAAGTTATTATATAAAATTATATGCTAAAATTTAATTAATTATACAAATTCATTTACATTCAGAATCAAACTTTTATCTTTTGGGAACTTTTTATTTTTAAGATAAACTAACAAAATTTATTCATCTGCATTAGATAAACCGTAAAAAAGCTTCCGGCTTCATCAATATAATTTTTCATTTATTTAAATCTACCGTAATTCATAAACATCAAAGACGGTGTGTCATAATTTATAATATTCGAAGTTCTCAGTTGACGCTTTTGTACAGTTTCATTGTCATTAAAAATCGATTACCGTACATCGTTATTCAAAAGTCCTTTATCCCGAAGCTACTTTTAATATTTTAATGATTAAAAACTTACACCATTTTCAAAAACATATCGTTACATTGTACTTCGATAATCATTTATTAAAAAGTAACTCGATTATAAATTAAAGATGAATTGTTGATAATAATCATTTGGTGATAATGGTAAATTTGCATACGCTTTTCATAATAAACGGATGGATGAAAAGAATATAATGGGAACTAAATAATTCAATTTTCGCCAAAGTCACAGTGAAAACGAAGATAAATTACTCAAAGAATGCTTTCTTAGTGGAGGCTTGATTCTTTGAACAAACTTTTCGAAAATGGATCGTTTATTTGAAAATGTAAATTTAATTTCGAAACAATGAAAACAGAAGATGGTTCGTAATTACGTTCGCGGAGAAACTTTGACTGTTTTCTTTTATTCAAAAAATTGAATTAAGTAATCATAATTGGAAAGCGAATTTCTATATCTGTTTTGTGGGTTTAATGCTGAGACTACTCATTGCTTAAAAAGTATCTAAACTGAATTATGCAAAGTTGTTCTTACAATAGCTAATAAGGAGATGAATACGGAAAATAAGTTAATCTATTCCTTAAAAAATTCTTTGTGATTCCTTAAAAAAATCTTTTTCAATTACATTTGTCCAAACGATTTTAATCTTGTAAACGTTGCAGTGATTAGAGTAATACCTTTTTAACTTACGGTATTTTTTCATTCTTTACCGTTTGTGTTCTAATGCAGAAGATTATAGATATGTTTGTTTTTCCAATTAAAAAAAACCCCATCCTATTTTTTTTATTTCTGCTTTCACAACTTTTGTATCTTTATTTTTTGTTAATGCATTTCGATAGATTTTTATTATTATTATTATTATTAAAATTCTATTTTAAATACTCTTTAGATAAGAACTTTTTCCTTGGAGAATTATCTATACCGTTGTAGAAAGCTTAGGCCTAGCCTCATTTCTTTATTTCTCCATTCAATAAAATTCTTACCAAAAGTCTCAAGTGAAAAGTGTACTTTGCTGCAAAATATACAAATATATTTTTTTCATCTGAATCAAAAAATTCAAATTCAAAAACAATAATTTACATATAACTTAATGAGCTACAACTTTTTAGCATTAGTCAATTCTCCATAATCTCCCCATTTGTTTACATGAATCCTCTGTGGGATGGCATTTTATTGATTTGGAATTAATATTTTATACTCTCCATCGAAAGTGTTGCGCATTTTTCAATGCAATTTAACATAGACTGTGCCGTTTCGAATGATAAAACTAAAATTAAACGGTATCCAACAAAAATAATATTTATCCCAGAATTTTTTCTGAAATGGCATTTTTATCTCTTGGTTCTGTTTATTCATTTTTGCACTCTCTTTTGATCTCTGATTTCCAAAGAGCTGCTTTACAAATGAGTGATTAAGACGAAGCTAGTGTAATTTATTATTCCGTTTTCCTTGCGTTTAAACATTCTCATTCATTAATCACAAAGAAAAATATGTTTTACCTGAATAAAAATGGAAAATATTGATTTCAGTGTTTTGTAAAATTCTGTTCTTTGTGTACTGTTTTCAGATGCATTTGTAAAAGGCATTTATGATGATGTATTCATAATTAACACTCTCCTTACGCTTTTTTATTCCAAAGGAAAGAATCCAAAGTTTTTATTTAAATATTTCAAGTGTTATTTTTAATGCCTTTAAGTCGTCTTGCAGATAACCTTGCCTTAAGTAAATAAATCGTTTGATAATGATTTTTAATTTATTTTCATATAGGCTATCTCATTTATTAGATGAAGAATCCAGTTTGTTATAATTCTAATAGGTTTCTGTAATAGAAGCTTTAATTAGATATGAAATGATAGTTTAAATTGTAGTCATTATTGATATACTCTTTTGTGTTTTACCTACTAAACTCTTTGTTCTTTCAAATCAGATAGTACATATTATGTACCGACATTCGATTGTTACTAAAATTGTACGGTGAAAGCAGTCCAATAAGCTGGATAGTGAAAAATGACGCTTTATTCCGCGAATATTCTAGAAAACACGAAGCACAGGTAACGAGAAATGCAGCACTTGTACAAATTAGCAACGCAAGCAGATAGCAAACCACCAATAATCACAAAAACAGCACTATAAATAGCACTCATCATCTAACATCTGACCAGTTCGCACTGCGAACCATCTTCAAACAGATTATTCATTCGTTTGATCTCTTCCGATATTTATAGTGTTCTGACAGGGCATGAAGTCACATGTAATTCTCCAGAAGAAATCGAGATATCGGTTCCTATGAGAGATAGGGTAATATTTCTTGAATTTTCTAGAACCTTCTTTCTTGTCGCCAAATGGTTGTCAGGGTCCGGGGTCATCGGCCTAGACACCATTGAGAGTCTCTGTAAAACTCTATTTCTAAACAGAAGATTAACATTGCAGGGAAAACAGATTTACAAACTCGTACCATTTTTTCGGTGTCTACCGTATGTAGGGTCTCCCACCATCTAAGCACTTTTAAGGTCCGTTTTAGCCACATAAGCGTCATCTGATGACAGTTCGAGATCGCGAGATCCATCCGAAAATGGCCTTCTTGTGGCTTCAAAATGGCCGTTAATTTAACTAATTTATTTTAGTCATTTGTTACAAATGCGAACTACCGAATATCTCGTTGTAGTTCAGGCAGAAGTCACAAGTCCAAAATTTTCGATTCTGAGGTATATAAGGAATCGTCATTTCCAATTAATTCTCTACAGTCCGGTAAAACTCGCTGACGTCTATGAGCTTCTGTTGCTGAGATATAGAGACGTCAAAATTCCACTGAGTCCTGAAAGAGTTCTTCTCGTCAGGCAGAAATTATTCATTATTTATAGTGATTTTTGGCTGATCGAGTTCGGGCGTTTATGCGCCGGGTTAAAAGACTTAGTGATTACCTCCTACTGCTAGGAAGGTATGATCATGCTTTCCCAGACTTCGGCAGGTGGACACTGAGGGTGAAATGACCGGAAGTGTTTGATAACATAGTGGTGGAGCTGAAGCGAAATCCGGGATTGTTCCAGACTTTCTTTGGACTACAACTGGCGACTGGACGTTGACTCCTCAGATTCATTCTGGGCTTTTATTTCTCCAATTCCGATTTCTAAACAGAAATATAATGACCTAATCCAGCTATGTATAAAAAGAGTGACACCACAAGAATTTCATTCATGGTATAAATCCTTGCCAAGCTCAAAAAACACTGCGAATCTTAAATCCGGAACCAGCCAGGAAAGTTATTCAGAGAATGAAGTTGGTTTTGAATAGAAATAAAATAAAGGTGTCATTAAAATACATGTCTGCTATTGCAAAATTTATTTGTTACTATGATGTGATAAACACATTACGTGATGAATAAATAGTAAAAGCAAATTTATTGTAAATAGCTAATGTAATGTAATAAAACGCTTGAAATAGATTATTACGCTTGAAACGCTTGCATAGATTATAATTAATAACATATTTTTATGCGCTAATATCGTCAATTTATAACTTTTCAAAATAAATCAAATTGGTGTTGTAAACAAATAAGTTCAATTAAATAATTATTACCAGTGGGGGGCTATCGGGCTACAGCCCCCCCCCCCCCCAGAGCCAAGATAGAATTCTTGATTTTATTTAACATCATTACAAGTGGTTTTTTTTTCTTAATTTCCTTCTTTTAAAAAATAATAAAAACGCTTCAACATTACTTTCTGGCTTGACAGGCTCGAAACTTTTCCTACTTTTGTAGTCATTCCACTTGTACTTGTAGCTTTGACGCGGTCAAAGACATTTTTTGGCTAGTTATTTCAATGTAATTTTTATTAAATTATCGAAAGTATTGTATTGTTTTTATGATTTTTATTGTCAGATGAGTAAAATCTGTAAAGTTAGAGTTTTGGTTTACTTTAGCCTTGAGGTTTGACATTCATCACGACGATACAAAGTTTTTATGACCTCCCCCCCCCCCCCGACCCGAATCCTAGATTCGCCACTGATTATTACAGCTCAAAAGAATTCATAAAGGTAGTTTACATTTTTGCAGGTAAAATTCACTAAGTCCAGAAAACAAATTTAAATTATGCTTAATAATATATATTTTTATGTGCTTACATTCTGAATGTTTAACTTGTACTTATAAAAATAAATCAAACTCAGGCTGTAAACAAAACAGTTCAATTAAATAATTATTAATGCATAGAAGCGGTCTACATTTTGGCAGACAAAAGTCCACAAAAATTCCATTTGACGGGCTATTGCAGCCAATTAGAGCTTCCAATGAATTATTTCATGATATAAACCAGTTATCTAAGTATCGGTAAACCTAGTGTGTGTATTTTTCATAGCGACTTAAAAGTTTAAATTGGCTGTATCTCAAAACTACGCTTTTGAACACTTTTGCCTGAACGATCTATGAAACTCGATACAATATTCGATAGTTTGCATTTGTGTCGACGATATGTTTTGTGCTATACTTGAAAAAATTAAGCTCGGCCTTTTAATATTTGTGGCACGACTTTTTCCTCTTTTCAGTGGAGTCAGCCATCTGATGATTTCTGTTGAATTTTACCCATTTCTAATAAATTTGAGTATATAACAATTGATATCAATTTTACAAAGTGACTAGCTGAACCCCGCGACTTCGTCTTACAATTATTACCTTATTGCTCAGGATAAAAATACTTTCTAATAGTTTTAATTTTTTGAAAATTCTTCGATATAAAATATTATAATTAACTATATTCTGCGAGGAATCTATAATCCACGACAATTTATGCATCCAAAATTGTAGATTTAGTTAGAATATCCAACTTTATTGTTCAGGCTAAGAGGATTTTCAGAACCAGAATTTGCAAAAAACTGAAATTATTCCAGTTAATCCAGCATGTAGATGTTACCGGCAATATATGAAACGCCGGTATTCTATAGAATACCTAGGCATTTTATAGAATGCCGGTCGTTTTTAGGCAAAGTATGAAATATGAGAATTATTTATTATATACTTTCTCTAGGAATTGTATATAATACCTAAGCATTCTATAGAATGACAAATGCTATTTAGGAAAAGTGTTAGTATGAAAAAAAAGTTCATGATAAGGCTATTATTTAAAATACGTTCATTCCCCAAAAATACAAATGTTATTTTGAAAAAATAATGAAAGGGTGCCATTGAAAATCTTTTATTCAAAATACGTAAAAAGAATTAAAGTTGTACCAAACAAAATGTATGCCTTTCTTATTAAAGAAAACAAAATAAAATATGAATCTACTTGTTGCATCAAAAAGGAAATAATTTTATTTTGAGTTGAGCATAATTTTATTTCTTATAAAATCGAATCGGAGATGTGTTTCATACTTTGCCGGTTTTTCGTTTGACATTCTGTAGAATGCCTAGGAAATGTGTGAAATATTAATCGTTTCATGCATTGTCGGCCAGTTTTCGGCATTCTATAGAATGCCGGATTTCAAACTTTGCCGGCAACATAGACATAAATTAATTGCGAGAGAATTAGAAAGTATTTGTAAAAGAACAGAGAAGAAGAAATTCTTGTACTTAAGAACAATAAAAGCATTGTTAGAAATTGTGTTTGAAAACATTTTCAAAAATTAACTAAAATTAAAACAAATGTTGCATGAAAATGAAATTGATATAATTGAAAAGCTAATCTTTGGAACTTTAAAGAAGATGTTAAAATGGATTTTGCGCAATAATATGCTTCAAAGTTATTGCGGAAAAACGTTAAAATTTCAGGTAATTTTTAATTAATTAATGATCTAGTTAAAATTTCGAAAAATCCTTTCTTAGTGAGCACTTACTTCTCGAGAAGCAACCCCCTGCCAAATTTGAAGTCTCACTGGTTCGGGAGATTCGGTGTTGATTGACTTTCTCTTTTATACATATAAATATTTTATTTTTGTATTAACAAAATATGTCTTATCTCTAATTTGTTTCAATAATTTTTATGTTCCCTGTTTTCGCGTGACCAAGGAGGTTCACGGTTGATAACGATTTGTCCAAGTTATAAAAAAATACTTGGTTTAAATTATTCCAATAAACTGAATGAATTTGAACTATCGCATGCTGTATGAAAAGAAACTAAATATATATTAGATTTTCTTTACAGTATTATAGTCGTAAGAGTATTTGATTCTGTCATTAGAGATTTAATTCCACTATTATAATCTAAATGTATAAGTATCATAAAACATATACACAAAATAAAATTACAGTATGCAGTTTAAATTCTGCAAATGTTAACCTTACGGTAGCATCAAAAATAGTTCTAAAACTAGATTTTTTTCATCTAAATAGTCTGGGATAATTTTTTTTAAATTTTCTTCCAGCCACAAAAAAGAAAGAAAATTCTGTAAAGAAAGCTTTGTTTAGACGATGCTTCCAGAAATTTCAGACATACAAACGCCTCACATTTCAGTGTTACATCATTTTGAAAAGCCCAAGACTTTTTAAAAGTGGGATATACGTTCAGAAAAATCTCTAAATTTCCCTTGTCTTTTTGAACATATTGGTGCATTTTCCATTTAATTTATCTCCCGTTCTAACATGAATGAATCGTTAAACACTCAAAGCTTTTTTCCCTGCCTTCAATGCGCATGTCTACTAAGCCTCCCCGATTTATGTCTTTCCAGTCACAAAATGCAAATTGTTCTCGGCTTTTATTCTATTCTTTTGTTGATTACCCTCCCTCCTCCGGCCATTAATTTAGAACACTACCCCTTTAATTCCTTACAATCACCCCTACCCGATCCCCAATTTCAAGTGATAAATTTAGCCTTTCCTCCAATCCATTCTTTTTTTTAAATTCTACTTTTCAGAACGATTAAACGAAATGGTCAACAATAAAAAATCGTTTTATCGTTAAGAGCGGAGACGAAGGCATGTGGTGGAGGCGAGTGTGGCGCCACCTTCTGGAGTGAAATAATATGCCAGACCAATTGTTCACCCTGCTACTACTCCCTTCGAAAACAAATTGCTCCAAAATCGAAACTTTCCAGGAATTTAAAGACGGAATGTTACAAAACGGAAGAAATCTGGAAAAGAATTCAGGAACATCTGTTCGATTTTTATATCCGGAAATGGATAAGAAGTGTGATTCGCTAATGGTGTCTGGCGATGGTCGAATCGATTCGAATATCTCGAATACACCCCCCTACCTCCGTTACAAATACCACTACTTCGATTCGAATACATCCCCTCCTGAAGTAGAAGGATTACCAAAAATGTCATTCTCATTAGCGTGTTTTTAATTCTGACTGCTTTGCCCTAAGTAGTTGGGAAAGAAATTGTCTGTTGATTGAGTGATTACAGCAAACGAGTTAGAGGGGTTTTCGAAATAATCCGCGGCAATTTAAAGGGAATATCTACTTTCGAACTTGATCAGATCTCTTCTCATGTGCTTTTTCTATCCCCTCTCACGAATTGTGGATCTCTTGTAAGAAACTACGAAATCGGAGAAAATAACGGTCTCAAAATTTATCCGCATTAAACATAAAGATGTAAAATTGCAAATGGGCAAAATAATCACTTTAGTCAGAATAAATAACAAATCATTGTAATCAAAGGTGATAAAAAAAGTTGCCATATGTTTTCAGTTCTTGTAAGTGAAAAATAATATAAGAAATTTTTTGAATTGCGAAAGTCATCCAAATCCCCATTTTCTTAAGAAAATTATTCACGGAGAGGGTGAATGAAATTCCAAAAATTTTCTTTCTTTATTTTTATTTATTTGATTATTTTAAACCTATTTTTATATTTGGTTGTTTTCTTATTTTTTATATTTTGCCATTCGTTTTTATTTATCTCTTAATTGAAATAAAATAAAGTAAACAAAACTGGACTTCCTCAAAAAACTAAAACTTTTTTTCTAATATTTCCCATTACTTAAATTTGTTACTCTCTTGTTTTATCAAATGAATGTAAACATTAATGAGCAATATATCATTGTTCTGAATAAGTAGCGAATAATTGATAGCAAATTGTTATAGCATTATAATATTATAATGATTTGATGTGGCCTATTGGGTTAAGGCATGACATGGCTGGAGAACATGAAGCAGAGGAAGAAGGTTATAGGATTTATCCTCTAAATGTGCCCTTAACCAACATTATTAAAAAAAACGTAGAGACCGATGTGCACTTCGTGGTTTTTTACCCAGCGAAACACAAATGTGGGCCAATTCCCTCTGAAAATCAAACTGGAAGACAGGTGTCCCGAGATTCTTTGACCGGCAGAAGCTACAGATCTCCTTTATCATTAACCCTTAACTTAGATTCAGTTAGGTATGTTAGACAAAATGGGATGAGGGCATTTCTGAATGAATAGGGCATATGATAGATGAACGAGGCATTTAATAAGCCATCAGTATCTAAGTAAATTATTTTCCCCCACGTATGCAAAAAACTTAATATAAGTGATTTAAACCCTTAACAGGTTTGCCTCAACTCCACTCGTACATCGAGAGGCCTAGTGGCAAGGTCTCGGATTTGGGGCCGGAGGGTTCCAGGTTCGAGACCCGATTCCACCGAAGTTCCGTCGTGTTTTGGGCCTGTTGCAAGTTAAAATATACGTAGGGGGCCAAACGTCCTCCCGCTGGTGTAAATGGTGTAAATAAAAAAAAAATGTAAAAAAAGAGGGGTGCCAGCTCAGGTGTCATCTGACCGCAGTTCAAAATGACGAGGTCCGTCCCAAAATAGCCCTCGCGTTGCTTCAAAACGGGACGTTATATAACTAAACTAAACCATCGAATTATAGCATTTTTACACATATGATCTAAAATGAAGTCAATCGTTGTAATTCGACACAAAAATGTCGAGTAATTCAAACCCTCCAAGCGTTTGAGCCGCCTTTTTCTGTTCATCATATCAGTTCAAATGCGGATAATTCATGTTTACGTGTATAATTTATTAAAGTACTGTAGTGTCCTAGAAAATGTAGCCGAGAAATTAAGCAATATTTCTTTTTAATTTAGTTTATTAATGACATACACAGGACTAGCACAACATAAATAGACAATCACACAAAACATTTAACATAAAGAAAAGAAAATATTCTTTACAAATCTCATTATTTTGAATCATGGCCACACAAGCATATAGGCCTCTTCATTCTCAAACACACACAACCACCCTCATTAATGTCCGACAGCCAACTGCCTGTTTTCAGAACAGTCGTGCCGCGCCATCACTGCAAGCAATAGCAACTATCACGTCTAGTTCTTTACACTACCATGGATAAGATATTTTTGAGATTTCAGAGATTTGGTTAAACGCAATAAAGATCCGAGAATTCGCTTTAAAAGCTATTTTTAAGATTTTAAAGCTGTTGGATCAAAATAACTCGTATCAAGTGTTCCATGAACTCTTAGTTGAATAAATGGGACAATAAATGCCCAAAGCTGAAGCTGCCAGCTAATCGGACATTAGAGAAAACAATACAGTCGAGGGGCCTATGGTGATTAAGCAACGTTCTTCTGGTAGTAGTAGACTGTAAATATTAATTGATGTTTCTTTGAAAATAAGTAGATTTTATTTAATAGATGGTCTATTATTGATGATTTCCTACTATTCAATTATTGGAATGCAGTTAATTTTTAAATAAAAAATAAACGAATGAATTTTTTAGGAATAAGATTAACAACTTTTCAAATCAACTCTAATTGATCGCCAAAGCGATTACAATCAAAATTACTTTAATAATAAATGATTCAGTAATCAGTTATCTGAATCAAACTGAAATATCTGTCAATGATTTCGACTGTGCTGCTCGCTTAATCCTTCACCCATTCCTGCGTTTTGCTCTAATGATCCCCAGATTTTTCTTTTGCTTCAACAGCATCCCGACTCTTTCAACCTGCTTAATTTTGAATCCATAATTATGCACCAGATCATTAAGAGAGGCTTTACTCCTTCCATTTAGGCTTAAGACTCTTCTTTTCTTACGGAACATGTTTAAGTCGCCATTTTCGAGGTTCTTAGTCATGCTCCCTCAAATATTTCGCACACCTTTAATTAGCCTGAAATTTTCGAAACTATTAAGATTAAAGTTTTATTTAGTTGAAAATCAGCATTTTTTCCCTTCAGCTGTCAAATGTTTGGTATAAAATAATGGAAGGATATTAAATAGGTGAATAAAGCAATTTTCTAATAGTCTATTTTGCTCGAGACTTTTAACACTCGAAATATTTGTTTTAAGAGAAAGAAATCAGCAATGATGCTTTGTTCAGATAGCAAATTATCGCTTAGTAAATTATTAACTTTCTCTAGATCGTAGCGTATCATCAATTAGGAGTTCCTGTCCGTTTAGTTTCAATTAAAAGTTATCCGTCTAATTTTAAAAACAACTCCTCTGGACAGGAAAGACTTATAACGGCGTTTCATTTTATAATATTTTTACCCCTACTTCGACCCGTAATAAACTTTGAGGGGTTCTAATTTTATGCTAGTTAACATCGGTCTGGAAAGAGGCTGCAGATAATTTGTCAAATAATGCGAGGATATTTTCGAAAGAGGCAAAATTATCTCTGCAGAACAGATGTAGAAGCCGAAGTCCTCTTTGGATTAAATGCAAACATGAAATGCGGTGAATGCTGGCGATAATGAATGGCTTTGGCTTAGTAAAGCGGGAATGATACGGAAAAATGATCTTCTATGTTTGCATCAAGTACACATCAATTTTAATATTTCAAACTTCAATATTTCTAGGTCGGTTGCTAATTTTTCAAATGAATTAATTAAGTCACCGTAATCCCTTTTTTCTTCGTGTATTTGTTATGAAGTTATTTGTAGATATTTTTGAGCGCGTTTTATTTTGAATTGTATGCTGTTTCCTTTTCTCATGATTAATTTATGTTTTGATTATTAATTTATAACAATTTCTTACATAGTCGCCTCTGATGACTTTTTTACTTTCAAGCCACAGAGAAAAAATCCTTTCGGATCAAATCTTTTTTACAGAGCAATCTCACTTAATAATACTTGAAGAAATTTTAAGTTGCAACACTCAATTAAATCCATTTAGCTAAATTACGATATTCTAAAACCAACCTATGCCTGAGTGTACTCCTAGTTTTTTTTAAGGGAAAGACACCGGCTTTGATGACATATAGAGATTCTTTGAGAATTTTGTGCAGAGTCTAGGTACTAGAAAATGCGTGAAAAGGAACCTATTGGACGCGCATTGGGTTTTAACTTACAAAGTAGGTACTTGGTTTGTCGGTTGGTTGATTGGATTTAATGACGCAAAAACCAGCTCTGACCCTGTTGCGCTACGAAGTGCAAAAATCTTTTCAACATTTGCTTGGGCAACACTATAAAATAGGGCAATCTGAGACTCGCCCACTTTTGAATTCAACCCAGCGTGCACATAGACCAGTTTCCCTCGGAAAGTTCTTCTCGGTGGCATTTTCCATAACTAGGCGAAAGTAGCATCTTTGCGGCTCTCTCGCAAAAGCTATCATTTTTCACTCTCTCTTATACGAAGTATATAATGGGAAATTATTGTAACCGCCAAAACATTCGGCCTCCAGATTTTGATGAATCTCTCCCCCAAATCTTGGGCGAAATTTGTGGCCTGGGAGTCCGTGCGTCTGTCGGACACACACGATAAGTCAAAAAGGCAAACAGCGAGATAATTAATATTCGGATATTGTTTTATCTGCAGAATTGCACATCTGTATCAAATTTTTAACGATATCCTTAAACGGAAAGAGGCCCAAAATGCATACTCGATTATCTTCCCTATACTACGAAGCTAAACACAAAACGGGTTGTACTGTATAAGTACGTCCCGTGTACGAGGAAGTCGAGGGAGAACACTCCCGCTGATTCGTCCCTATGCTGCGTTTAAAATTGCATCACCCTTTGTTAATTATGGACATGTATATAATTGATGAGCAATAAGCAAAGAAATCGTAAATTTCTTTTAAATTAGTAGTTTATTGCCTTATTCACAAAAAAATCCATTGAAATTTGAAACAAAAGTCCATTGAAATTTGAATCGTGGCTTTTTCTTTCACGTCTAGTAATTTATATCTATTTAGCTTCCAGTGGTCGCTACGACATCCTATCGTAGAGGTTTTCAAGTTTTTTAGCATTAAATTCTTATTTATTGGAAATCATAAAAAAGAAACGAATAGAGAGAGACATTCAGTTCTGTATTCAGCGGAAATTCAAAAATTATTACTTGGACTTCACAAAAAAAATTACTTAAGAATGATTTATTTTTTCAATTCCATTTTATCCCGAATATAAATCACGGACAGTACTTTTGAAAACCGAATTTATATGCGACCGTCAACACACGAGCACTTCGAAAGAAAGCTCGCCGCCAATTGAAGATTGGGTCAAGAAGTACCCCCAGACCAAAAGAGAAAAAATCTTACGACTAACTTGATATCGTCAGGGCTGCACCCTCAAAACAACTCCGAGTCTTTTTTTTCCCCCTGAACTTGAGTGGATAATGTATTTATTTGTTTCATCTTTTACACAAGTGTGTGTCTAAGGGTGAATATATATATATAAACCACACGCGATGCGGCTCCTAGCACTGGAAGGTTCTCCCTTGCGCTTATGTATTTATGTCTTTCGGCGCTAACTTTTTTTCTCGGCGAAAAGATGTTGCTAGTCCGTTTGTGGAGCGAAGCAAGCGTTCACCATTCGCATATATAAGATTCAATAAACAGTGTGATCACGTCCCGTGTTTTATGTCAGCTTGTTCTTTTTTATCTGTTGGCCAAGGAAAAAAAGCGACCCCTGGCATAAAAGGAATCGCACTAACAAAATGTGACTTGGTTTTTATTTAGGATGAACTATTACGTGAGACGGGTTGACCTCTCGAATTGAAGTGAAGTGGTGTGGAGGTGAAAAAGGAGTCCAAGAAAAAAAGTACCACTGTGTAAAGAATTTTGTTTTTGATAAATTTTTCACTGGTGAAGCCTATTTGTGTAGGTCATAAGTTCGCGATTTGTTGACTTCTGTCATTTTAAACGCTGTTCTTCTTCCATTGAGGCATCTACAATTTGGTCATGCGTACAAACTAATCTAATAACTATCTAATTTTTATATTTCTGTTCAACTCCACTAAGTCTTTGAGGCCTAAGCACATTCTGTGTAAATATTTCTCAGAGTAGTCAAAGGTATTGAAATAATTCCCTCAATATTTATTAAACGATATAATTTAGGGATTAAAATAAAAACAATGATTTCCTTTTCTAATCCTATTGACTATATAGTTATAAGCCGGGGGGCTTGACCTTTTACCTTTAGGGTCTCAGATTTCCCAAATGCATTTTATCGTGTCTCCACCAGTGGCCTAGTGGGTTAAGGTATGGCATGGCTGAAAAAATCAATAGGCGAACCAAGTTCATGGATTCCATTCTCCGAATGTCCTCTTGACCAGCATTATTCGAAAACTGGTAGACTGATGCGCGCTTCAGCAACGAATTGCTCGCCGCAGTCGGGATGGCTGCTGGAAGTAACTCTTTACGAGAAACCCATCGGGTCATTAAGGAAAAGTGAAATTGTGCAGAAGCTGTAATGAACAGATACCGTGTGGAAGATGGGAAATCACGGAGTTAACACTAGACAGAACTATTTCATGAACTATGGCTTGTTTTGCAAGTGAAAAAATGCTGTGTTCTATGAGGTTTTTATTTATTCAGAAATAAATTTAATTGCATATTGTAATTTATTCGATAACATTGTAAAATGGTACTTTTACCTTTGTTTTAACAACAATATGCTTTTCCCGGTAACTGAAAAATTATTCGCCATTTTTTTTCTAAAATTGTAAAAATATTAACATGTAAAATTTACAGATTTATTAATTTGTAAAATTTGATTTTAGACAATAATTCTCTCATTTCTGCCGTTAAAATCAAATTTTGTAAAAAGGGTCAAAATAAAAAAAATTAAAATTCTTTTTCTGAAACATTTTGGAAAAAAAAATAATTTGCTGGTATATAACCTGTATTTTTATGAAAGGCATTTCTTCAGGAAGGAAATACAGCAAATTATGATGTGCAAAGTGACGAGAATTGCGGGACACATTTCAAAAATTAATTTTAAAAAACCTAATAATGTTAAAACGACGGGCTATTTTTTTATATGAGAGAGCAAATAAAAAAAGTTCTCTTTCAGACAGCTAACGCAGCGTTATAGCGTTCTAAATTTACTACAGCCAGAGAATTCCGTACGCAATGGCTACCGATCGGCAGAAGCCGGTGCTCGTTTTCTGGTTTCCTTTTCTAGTTTTTCTTGAATATCTCAAAAAATATTCAGTTTTCACAATACACGTGAATTAACAAATTAAAGAGCGTCAAATTCCCTACAAATAAATGCTTTTATTTTTCTTCTAACTTTAATATTTTCGCCGATAATGGCTCTCAATATGGGAGATTTTCAATAATTTACGGACCCTAGACCACCGTAACGCACATTTCCTATCTGAAAAAACTTTTTGAAATGCGCTCTCATTTAAAAAAACACATAGTTGTAGCATTATTAAGTGCTTTTATTAATTTTTGAAATATGTCCCACAGACACCCTGTATTTTATTGACACTTTCTTTTGAAAATAACATTTCTGCTATAAAAAATTCTTTAAAACTTCACATATGTCATGATAATAATCTTAGCAAAGCAGTGCTAGATTTATTTTATGCTATTTTGTAGGCAGACCAATACGAAATGGCGGAAAAAATCTGAAAACAAAGCCGTTCTTGTCATGAAATGACAAAGCATAAGTTGCTACACTTATGTCTGAAACCAAACCCCTTACACATAAATGCTACTTTAAAATGTTTTCACGAAAAAGAAAACTTTTCTGTGAGTTAGAATTCTTTACAAAAGTAATCCTGAATATCGATACGGAAAATAAACAAATCACTTAGCCAAGAAATGCATCTGCTTTCAAAAATGTGGAAAAATAAAATAAAATAAATCTTTCCAAAGCACTCTCTTGCCTTTTATGAAAAGACAAGACTTTTGCGTTTTTACCATAAAAAGCACTAATCTTTGGGAAATCTAAACATGTTTGGATCTAAAATGCAACATCTTGAATCGAATGCTATCTTCATAAATTGAAATATTGGAAAACGCTTATTAAGCACAACTTAGCTGCACCAAAAATGTCTACGAATTTCGTTTGCTACTAAAATAGACAGTTAAGTGCTGGGAGAAATCCTTAAAAAGTAGCGTTGAATAATTTTTTCTTTGTTAAAAAAATTTAAGGAGACGGGAGCAAAATGAAAAGAATTTATAAGCCTACCAAGAGGTAATTGAAAAAATACGAAACGTGCATCAATCGTAAATTTTCGACGGTGATTTTCGGTATTCCGTTGAGAACGGTGCTTCGTTTTTAAGATGGGGAGGAGTCGTGATGTTTAATAGAAAGATCCGAAGAATAGCATTAAAATCTCAGAGAGAGAACGTTATTTAGAAATAAATAAGTTTTTAGAAAAGAAAAACACCAGAAAAAGAGAGATGGTATGCAAAGTGCACAGCTATTTTACTGCGTTGGAAATTGCTCGGAAAGCAATATTTCTTTGAGGGGAGGGGGAAACAAAATAAGAAGGGACAGAGAGAAATAATGACATAATATAAAGCAGATGTCTTTTTTAAGTCTTAGGACTTAGAGTGGAAAAAGTTGAGATTATTTTACTGACATAAAAATCATTTGAATGTTTTACGAAAACTATCAGACCAACAAAGGCATTTTTTACAGCTTCCTGATACAAAGGCCCTCATATACGTATTGTTTTATTTATTTATTCTTTTCTTTGTTTTTAATTTTAACGTGAAGTGTGTCTCAGAATAAAACATACATGTTCGTTAAATAAATAGTTTCGGAAGTATTTTATTTACTAGCATTAAACTAAAGTTAGAAGTGAATCACCGTCTGATTCCATAAATTCAGCGAGAAAAAGTGCAGATGTTACTTGTAAAAGCAGACTGCTTCAGTATAAGTCTGTGACTATTTATCATTAAAGAAATGCATTCCATTTGCTAATTTTATACAAATATGGCAACTTACATTTACTTTTTCCGAAAAGGAGACGCTAGAAGTCAAAAAGACAAAACACGGTTCAAAAAATTTAATTTTGACGATATTTTGCAACTGTCACGGCTTTACTCCTGTAGTAAGGGTTAACTGAGTTGGCCATTACGTTAATCCAAATAAAAGTATTTGAAGACGAAATAAATAATGGCTCCATGAAAGATAATGAATAACTTTTAATGAAAGATAAAGGAATTTTTACAGTTATTTACATTTTGTTAAAGAAAACATTTTGCCGGTGTAACAAAACCGGACTTCTTCTTACGCAGTGTGCGAGAGCCGTCCGAGTCGAGGGAGGACCACCTGGCGCATAATTACATCTGTTCCACGGCTTATTTTAATAGAGGATATTGATGTGACTCCAGGATCCTATGGGGTTCCTTTTACCCACTGGCAGCGGAATGATTTTGCTGGGTTGCCTCCCATGGACTGATAGAACCATTTCAAAATGCTTCTACAATTTTTATCCATTCAGGTTCAACTAGACATGATTACGAGATCTTTGATATGAATAGAGTTCATTCGCGCGATCACATTACAAACGCGACTACTCATTTCGTCTAGCATTTCTGTCGTATCTTTTGTCTCCCTGAAAGATGTATTCCAATTCATTTCAAAATTAAATTAACTCATCACAATAAATGTGTGTAACGCGGTCATGAATCGACTCCATTGTTTCGGTGCATATTAGTTCAGTTCAGTTATTGACGTCCCATTTTGAAGCAACACGAGGGCTATTTTGAAACGGACCTCGCAACTTTGAACCCGTCAGATGACGAGGACGACACCTGGGTTGGCACCTCACACATCCACAGTCATCGTGCGCT
>BGPR01000037.1:609465-620418 GCA_013235015.1 Araneus ventricosus | reverse complement strand
AGATGCCGAGGACGACACCTGGGTTGGCACCTCACACATCCACAGTCGTCATGCGCTGACAATAATCTGGGATCATCTGTTTTGTCTGCCAACTTCGAGTCTCTTAACAGCAACAAAAGTCCACATTTTGAAGAGCTTCTTCAAATGATTTACTTTTTGCTTGGATTTGTCATTACATTAGAAAATCTTCATGTTTACTTTTTAATAATTGAACGCAGTTATGCAATTGGGGTAATTCGTGTCGAAATCACCCCGGCCTGGCCCGAAGCCGTCCGATGCTTCTGAATGGCCGACAGATCGAGTGCTGAGGCCAGAGTTCTAATTGAACATCACCGGCCGCCCCCTCCCTTTTGAGGCACGCACTATCACTGGCAGAGGGCAAGCCCCAAACATTACTGTATCCACCAGGGGAGCGAGATACTTATCCGGCGGCTTCTCATCCGCCAATAATATAACTATGCTAACTAGCATTTTGAATAAGTTTCATTATTTTAAATTTTACTTAAGAGTGAGTAATTAGTTTCCTAAAGCTGAACTAACTTCACAAATTGTACGAAAGACTTCTAATAATTCTGTAATTGTGAACAATGAATCCTTCAAGTAATGTTTTGCGATAATAGTTGTGCAGTGGAGCTTCGTTAATCCGAGGCTGATGGGATGAAAGTAAAAACTCGATTGATCCGAAAGTTCGAATTCAGAAAAACTGGTGTAAAATAAGTATAGCAAGAAAAAATGATAACAGAGTTAAATGAATAAAGATATTTTTAATGAATAATACATAATCGATAAATAATCAGTAAATTATTTTAATAAGTGGCAATAAGTATAATTAAAAACTTTTATTAATTTCAAAAGTAATGATTTCACTAAGCAAGTAAATAATTTTAGTAGGCAAGTTGAATACAGCATTTTGAACACAACAAAACTTCAAAAAAAACCGGTCCAATTCAAAGTACATGTTCAAAGCTTCCTTTAAATGAGACTTTTTTATATTGAATACAATTATAGACGTCCTTCCAGTGAATTAAAGGTCACTTATGATCACTGAAGTTACGGACGTATTTAACTAAAACAATTCAAAAATAAAAACACAATTTTATGCAAATTTTCATTTTGACTTTGAATTAACTGAAATAAATTGGTATTCTCAAATATATTTTGGCATTACCATAACAGAAACTTTAAGGGATCAAAAAGAAAATTCGTATTACCAATTACCTAAATTTCATTATATTATCAAATGAGTTTCAGCCGATACTTGATCAGCTTACTCCTTCACGTTATTCAGTACTAGCTGCCTTCGGCTACCAGCTTGTTCGCCGGGAACATAAATTCAGTTGAATCTCTTATGAAAAATCTGATTTTTCCCTTAACAAAGCAATTTTAAATTTGATATTGTTATAGATATATAACCCATGTTCTTTCAGTGACCTTGCACCTGTTCTGTTCGTTGTCTGCATAAGCGTCTGTAAGGGAATCAAGTAGCTGTCCGTGTCATGTAACATCTAACTGCAGATTGTCGATACCATCTTCACTTTCTTATTCCTCGTGTAAAATATGCATTTGATTTCAACATTAAGATGACGCGGCACATTTTACGGCCAGCAGCATGTTAGCTGGATTAAATCATACTGATAAAAAGAATTAAAACGCAGCATTAAACAAGAAGATATTACCTTAGTTTTCAAAAATGGAAGAGAGACACGAAAATAAATATTTGTTTAAACAATGCAAAGGATTTGGATTTCATTGCTACAATGAAAAGTATTGTTGAAAATTATGACTAAAAATATTTTGAAAAATTGATTAAAATTAGAGAAAAATTATACGACAACTTAATTCATATCATTGAAAAGTAATATTTGTGCACATTCCCACCCTACAAAGTATGCTTGTGCCAAATTTCGTAGCTCTAGGTTCAGCAGTCTGACTTGTAGAGAGCCAACACACAGACACGCACGCATTCTCCTTTATTATTAGTAGAGATTCAAAATAATTATCATTATCGACAAGTCAAGTGAAAATTTATTCCTTTCAACACATGTCTAAATAGTAATCAGTACAAAATGTGTGGCAGTTTTATTTCAACATTTTAACGCTTAGCGTTTCAACACACAGCAACCATTCAATTAATTATGCCGCATTTAAAGTAATGTACTCATTGTTTGTCTAGAATGAAAAAATTAATCCACTAAGAATGTAACAATTCATAACGAAGAACAAAAATATTTCGGGAAACAGTTACTTCAATGCCTGTTAATTTTTCTTTTGTGTTTCGAATCGCCAAGTTTTTCCGTTAAAATATTTGCATTCGGTTCAACAGAAGGCCATTACAATAGAAAGGAATTAAAACATTTTGTGTTAACTTTTTTTCTTATTTGAATGGTTTTGTTTTCTAACACGCTTCCTGATAACAACCTTTTTATAAACATTAAATCAAAATAATAGCTTTCCTTCTTCTTAGTTCGAAACTGCAAGGTCGAACAATGTTTAGAAATTATAAAAGCTTTTAGGGTAACCAAATAGCGATTTTTTTTATTGAAACTATTGTATTTCCATATGAATGCAATGGATTACTGATGGAAGAGCTTCATTGTTTCTGTGAAATATGATTTTGAATAACGGGTTTCTTTTCTGATTTTTATAACAAGAACCCTCTCAGTAGGCAAAAATAAAATTTTAAATTTTTATTTCAAAAACTAACCAGGATACATGTGATATCCCTTCGGAGGTATTTTTACGGATTTTAGGATCAATAACATTAAATATTCATAAAAGAGTTCTGAAGAAAAACTTATAAATAAACTGTGAAATTTTATTCTATAATGTGTACTACCATCGATGTGATATCATGGTCGTGCTGATGTCAGAAAAGCAATGACTATGAAATCCACTAAGACTCTAAAATTACAAAAGCTAGGAAACTATCTAACTGAACTAACTTTTTAAATTCCTCTCTTTCCATAAACTGTAATTTATAAAACTGCATTTACCTTTCTTCAGACTAACTTGAACATTTTGTCAACACTCAACGAATGGGCACGGAGTTAATTACCACTATTTCTTATAGGCATTAATAATATAAAAAATAAGCACCGGGATAACTATCAAAGGTAATTATTCATTCGCTGTTTTACGAACGAATCAAAGGAATCCTCCCTAATATTCTGTTCCATGGTGCATGCGCAGTGACGCATGAATCACGAAAAAAGAATCTGTTCAGCCGTATGCAGGATCCTTCAAGTCTGACAGTTTGCGGATGCGATTTCATTGCTGTCCGCCGTCTCCTATATGGAAAGTGTCATCGTGTGTGAAGGGAGACATCTTGAGAACTTGTGAAAATAATTAAAATGTTTTATTTTTGTATCGTTTCTTTGTCCTTATTAGGTTTTTTCACATTCCTTTTTATCTGCCTTACGCCCATGGTTTCCTTCCAACAGGAATTTCATGGGGATAATCACTGCGCCGATCAATCGGCGATATATAAAAGTGGAGGTTGCCATTGGTTTTTTACAAACTTTTGTCGTTGTAACCATCACATCTCTGTTTTGGTTTTTTTTTTACTCTGGACTGCATAATTTGAAATACCTATATCTCGAATTCCTTTCGCATGTGTTGGTTGTTGTTCCCAAGAGACACATCGGAAAATTATTTTATATCATTTATATATTTATTATTGTACATCGGCAAAGTTATTTAATGATTATTCTGTTCGGTAAGCAAGAATTAATCCTTTTTCTCAGAGTTATCTTTATTATCTGCAAGTGTAAAAAGTTTTTATCTTTACCAAAGTTGGAAAACATGTATGAATTTCATGATTGATTTAAACTTGATAAGCTGTGTTTATTCCCATCACGAAAACACATATAAAACATTAGACTGAATTAATTTGCAAAAGTTTCGAATTCTCTGAACAGTTAGCTACAGTACGTTTGGCTAAAATCAGACCTAAAGAAGAACAAAATACTGGACATTTCGATGTAAAAATGATACAAAAAATATACCGACACACTCGGAACCATTAAGCAAGCATTTCATACAGCTGTGTTGTCGTATTTTGTTCTATTTGCGATAAAAAGTTTAGTTTTTGTTTTACACAAAATCTAAACATAAATCGCGCCTGTGTTTAATAAAGAACTATAGTTTAAGTTACAACTTTTTCACAACGACAAAACCTATTTCTGTTCCACTTTTAATAAGTAAGGATGCATTTATCATTTTCTATATTACAAAATGCGCAGATATATATCCCTAACCCATGCTTTTCTCTAGACACTTAGTTTTTATTTTAAAAAATAGGACACTGTAAACAGTAGAATTTTATTTTCTGCTTCCGTCATCCAGAGCATTTCCAGTACTTCTGGACTTCCTATAAAACAATCGCATTTCCTAATGCTCTCTGTTGTCGAAAATAGACAAAAACTACGAATGTCTATTCTTCCCGTAACTATTACTCGCTGGAGTGAATCCAACTTTCAGAGCCCTTTAGGCTCGGCTCAAGCTGTTGCAAATCATTCCGATGGCGATGCCTGTAGTAAAAGAAAGATTTAATGGATCTCAAGAAAGTTGTGTGCTGAGGCTGAAAAGCAACTGTGTGGCGACTTTTGGCTCTTGTCTAAATTTCTGTTTCCTGGTAGAGACACAGAGTCTGAAGAATTTCATTTATAAAATAAACAATCATTTATATAACTTGTCTCAGTTCACTTAAATTGAGAAAATCTGTAACAACAAATTGTATTAGATACTGATATTTAACATGTAATATGTCTTTTAGATGGTTCAAGTGGTTAAAAAGTTTCCGCAAAAAGCAACACAAAGTAGTCAATAATTCAGTCGTGTGACCGCTTTCATTGTTGTTACCGTGGTAGCCCAATGGATATCCCAAAGGCGGTTTGATACTTTTGCGGCAAGATGCACAAGTGGTTAATGAATTTAACCTAATAAGCAATATCAATATATTGTAAACTACATATAATTAAATTGGTGTCAAACTCTGCCGTCCTGTTGCTGATGCAAAAGTCAACCAATTATTATTAACATTTGACATTTTTACATACCATGTATTTTTTGTGTATGCATTATTTTTGCGGATTCCTTCTCTTTTCACTTGAAGTTGGGCTTCTTTTTCTTCTGTTTCTTTAATATGTTTAGTCTCGTATGCATTTCATTTCAGTTCAACTCTTTTTTTCTCCCTCGTTTCTTCCACTCTGTGCTAGCTGATAAGAGATCGGAATGATTCTAGCTGAAGAGTGGACGGCTCTTCTGTAAGAAATCGACGATGCTTAACGCTAACTGATATAAATGGATGCGAGCTCCTCTGTGCAGTTTACTCTTACGCTTTGCTTCTTCTGTTGTATTCGCTTTTTATGGAAGAAAAGTCACGTGGTAGGCGTTATTTTTGAAGAACCGTGGCATATAATCCGAGTAAATTTTCAGTTCTGTTAATTTTTAGCCTAATCTTTCATTTTCAGGTTCATTATTTATGCCAATAGTACTTGGTAATTATTTAATACGTAAAAGTGCCCGTTAGAAAAAAGAAATGCAAAATTTTAAGAAATTGAATCAAAGTAAAGGCTTTCACAAATTTTCGTTTTCGGCTTTAGAAAGTTTATAAATGTGTCGAAACATCTTTGTTTCGATAATTTGATTTGAACTGGATTGCCTGACCGCTGTCGTTCTGTTGTGCAAAAGCTGGAGAGGAGTTTATGGTAGCGAACGGGTTGCCATACCTCTTGTAAATCTCGTTTCGAGATACATTGCTTTAAAGTAGCTAGCTTTTTGATAATAAAATAATGTATTTAATATCATTTGGGTTGGATTCTTAGAACAAGAACAACATGAGGTGAAGCCGTTTCCTGTGCAATGAATTGGAGGCTAGAAGAGGAAAACGATGTTCGTGCTAAAAAAATTCAAACACAGATTCAAGTTTTTCGCGTTAAACTGTCAAATGAGTAATGCTTTATAATGCGATAAACGTGAAAAGTGCCTGGTAGTCCTGCAAGTGGTTCAAATGAGCGTGTAAAGAGGTCGCTGTTGTGAGCAGTTTTTTTCAAATTTTCCAACATTTTCGCTTCTGGCGTTTACTTCTTTTTGTCCTTCATCGTTTCTTATATTTGAGGATATTTGTTTTCAAAGCGCTTGAAGAAAACATGCAGAATTCTTCCGGTAGAGGTTCCTTTTCAGTAAAATGAGTGTGTTCTGTAAAAGACGTGCAAACTTATAGAACCTCTCATGCAGAATTAAAATTAGTTGATCTTTTATTAGGTACATCCCGCATGAAAAATACATATTTTAAGCAAATGTATTTGCTCAAGTTTTATATTTTTTGGATGTAGTAAAACAAATCATCAACGTTTGACAGCAAACTCGTGCATATATTTTAACGGAAAATTTGTTTGTTGGCTGTGAGTTATCTGTTGTTGTACATCAAGGTAACCAAAATAGAAACTCGAATTAAGCCTTTCATTCCTGGATTCATAATTGGAATTCGAGACGTCTGCTTGCGTGACTAGCTTTTAATGGCCCATTTTCAAAACAAAATTTTTTCTTCGTATCCAGGTGCTTTTGTTTGTCGATACAGAAAAAGATAATTTGCTTAATACTCTTTGCATGAACAAGAAACATACTTTTCTTATTTCTAAGTTTGCTTTCTATCGACAGGGCCATCATGAAAATCGAACTTTTAATTCAACGTAGTACAATAGTTATTGTCAATTCCAAAGATGGGTACTAGCACCCATTTATTCCAAATTTTTAATTTCGGAACGTAAATTTAATAAAGCCAGTTTTGAACAAAACTTTTTATTGTACTAAAAGTAGATTTTTTTATTTTAATTATTATCTACTTTTCAATCTTCAATTTAAAATTCATTATTACAAATATCATAGAATCTGACATTTTTTCGCAGATTCTCTACCAGGTTGCGCCACTCGCATGAACAAAAATTTAATTATACTGATAATTAAGTTCTGAAAATATCAAAATTGTGTATAATAACACATAAATATAACTCTCATATGAACAAAAATTTAATTAAACTGATAATTAATTTCTGAAAATATCAAAATTATGTATAATAACACATAAATATACAAAATTACAAAACTCTGTCGGAATTGGAAAGGAGTGCAATACCCATTACAAAATGTCATCTTTACAAATAGGAAACAAGTCGATTCATATAAAAGAAATAATAAAAGTGTAAAGATAAGCTTCAATGAAACACTGTAACCTTAATACAATGCACGAGTTTTAATTTTTGAACGAAAATTCAGTAAATCTACATAAATGAGTGAATGAAAAGCAGTAAAAACGTTAAAACATATTTAGTTTTAAACCTCATTTTTAAATAAAAATTACTTTAATTCAAAACATTGATTGAAATTTATTTGTTCCTTTATTTTATTTCAAGCCAAAAATGTAGTCAGTAAATAACTTCATCAATCAATTATTAATTTTTTAACTAATTGAAAAAAATCCAAAAATTGTAGCGACATAAATATGAATTACTGCGCTGTATGTTAAAAATACGTTAGGAAAATTGCTTCTCGATTTAAGATTCGTTTTAATCTTTGATTTTTATTTCATTATAATATAGAAGTTTTTTTGTTAATTTTGTGCATGAAAAAGGTTTATAAACACAAAAAGACGAGTACATAACATGTTTTTAAGGCAAACTGACACAAACATAATCTATTATGAAAATGTTTTCATCGAAACATATTAATGGATGGATTTAAATCAGAATGATTGAGGATTTAAACCATCAACTCACAGAGTTATCGCTATGCAAATATCTGAAAAACAAAACAATATTATGCGTTAACCTTGTAGAACCTGATTTTTTTTAAAAAATCAATCGATGCCGTGAAATATTATCATCACCCCATTTTCTTTATATCAAAAAGAAGATTTTAAAATATTCATGAAACTGATATTTTTCTTGAACTATGTTCCTATATGTCTTAGACTGCAGACACAATAAATAAAAGCGAACATTTTCTGCGATCTGTATTATGTTCATGAAACGCATTTTGAAAGAAGATGATTTATGAATTCAACTTTTCGCTGAGGGGTGAAATTCATTTCTTTTAAGAAGTTTGAGTCATAAATTAGAATACTGTTGCTCTCTTTTCATCGATCAAGATATTGTTAAAATATGAGCTTAATGTTTATCGACTCTATTAAGAGCTCAAGTTAATGTTCTTGGCACTCAAGAAAATTGGACCGTGTAGTTGTAATGATCTGTTTGCAGTTTACGCTAATGCATTGATCTCTATTAAGGAAGAAAAATGTTTTCTTCGCATCACGTTTTTCATTCAGTTTTTGCTTCTTTCCCCACTTCACTTTTAATAAAAAGAAAAACTTACTTTCGTGTATTCTTTTCAATACAAGTAGAAAATTTTTATTATTAACCAGCGAGCGCGCCCTCCTGGACTTCCTCGTGTGCTTATACACTATGCCGCGTTTTGTATTTAGCTTCGCAGTAGAATTGTAGTTAGGTGTGTGGTATTTTCAATAAGGGTCGTCTTTTTTCTACTTTATATTTGACATTCACAACACACACAATAGACGATCGCAACAGAACACATATTAGTAGCTTATAAACACATTTAGTGATTTGCCGCTGGCAAAGAGCGAGCTGTGCCTAATTGCGCAATAACGAAACGTTGCGTCTAAGTGCGATGCAGCAACTCAACTGTTCTCTCGGACTGCCTTGCATATCCTTTAAAGGTATACGCAGCGCCATCTATAAGTAGCATTCATTTAGATACTTAGTATATGAATAATAATATACATAAGAAGTAAAAATTAAAAATAATAGACATGCACGAACAATAATGAAGAGAATCGAGAATGAATTTTGAATCTCTTCCATTGTTTAGTTCAGTTTAATTATATAAACGTCCCGTTCTGAATCAAAACGAGGATTATTTTGGGAAGGAGCTCCTCCTTTTGAGTCGCAATCAGATGACGAAGACAACACCTGAGCTAGCACCTCCTTCACCAAACTTCCGCATCATGCCAGCGGGCGGAGGTTTGAACCCCTACGTATGATTTAACGTACAATAGGCCCACCTACACGATGTATCTTTAGTGAAATCGGGCTTTAAACCTGGAACCCTCCGGTCCCGAAGCCGAGACCTTACCAATAGGCCACCCTCCAGTAGACAGATTGAGTCTAATATTTGATACAGTTCTAAAATTTTGATACCAAGAACCACATACCAGATTTCATTTATGTAGCTAATATGTTTTTGAGTTATCGAGTTCATATCGGGCAGAAATGCGAACAAACATATAATGCACCACTTGACATGATAGTCACCTTGCGCATGATTACGGATAAAATACTTGTCTAAACACAATGTTTTGGCTACCTAAGCAATCCAAACTGCCTGTTTAAGAAACTGAACCTCAATTTTTAACATATAAATTTAATTTCTATTTTATATACCAATTTAAATTAAAAATGTTAAAAATTGTTAAAATTTCAAACTTTTCAACCCCCCCCCCCCAAAAAAAAAACTTCTTTGGAGAAAATAGGTGCAAAAGTGTGGTTCAATTTGCAGAACATAGCACAATACATATTCAGTAAAAATTTTATGTAAAAATATTCAATAGTTCCTGAGATATTGTGCGCGCAATACCAAAAAAACACATTTTGAGATATAGCGCTTTATAGATATGGCCATATTCAATGTTTACGTTGAATAGCTGATACATTTTCCTTCATAACTTTCATAATTATGGGAATTTTTGAACGCGGATTGCTTTAAATTGCTCAGAAAAGACAGGGGAATAATATTTTTTTCACACCTTTTTATTCAAGATTTACCGTTTCCTGTGACGATAATTTTTGTAATTCACCATCTGAGAAATATTCCATCCCATCCGATTCCATAGCATTGACCAGAAAACTTATTCCTGCCACATTTTTACGAATAACTTGACTCTTCAGATGATTTATTCAAAATTCCCTCACAATACAAATGAAAAAGGCAATAAAATGCCAGAAAAGAAGCTTGAATAATCTCAATTCTACTTTTAGACTGAATTTAGAAGTATTCAGCATCCAGTAACAATTTTTCACTTTACCACCGATTCGAGAAAATTTGCAAAGCAATTCTTTTTCCTTCGAGCAGCAAACTTCCGATTCTGTCAGCTGCGGGAATCTGCATAATTTGAGCGAAATGCTTTCAGCTGTAGAAATAGACTCTATTTTTTAGTCTTAGATTGATCTCTAGATTATGGAGGGAAACTCTGCTTTTTCTCACTTTCCGCCGTTCTTTCTTCTACCTTACTCATTATTTTGTCGATCGAATTTAGCAAGTGCTGTTGGCTGGTTCTGCGGTTTCCAAAGGTGCTTTCTATAAAATTAGGGTTGTTTAATTAACAGGTGAAGATGACTAACTGCATCGGAGGTCTTCGAAATTAGAGGAATATTAATTAAAGTTCGGCAGCCTATTGCGAAATTAATGAGGTGTTTTTATGAGCCATCAAACTGCGTTTCTGCATCAGAACTGATGTTGAAGACAAGGCTTGTTAGGTTTCTGTTTTGTTCGAACTGGAGATTTTTCACATATCTGAAATAATTTGAATATCCCCGGTTTCGTGCTTGTTCCGTTTAATACTGGTATTGAAAGGAGATTTTATAATTATTGGAATTTTCGGTTTAACATTAAAAAGTTAATTGCTCTGTGGCAAATATAAATATATATAATTAGTCGCACGGCTTTTTAATCTTTTTTTCAGAAATAATAATTTGTTCTATTATTAATTATTATTTTATTCAGTAAATACTTTCGATCCTACTATAACACGGTTAATTCGTTCCGTTTTATATCCAAACTATACCCTTAGCGGGTTTGTTGTTATTTTTGCACTGCAACCGTGTTGCGGCATCGTTTTTCTGCGCTATGTTATGTGGAAATCGTGTTTTCAGAATACTC
>BGPR01000037.1:589164-609455 GCA_013235015.1 Araneus ventricosus | reverse complement strand
CTGCGCTATGTTATGTGGAAATCGTGTTTTCAGAATACTCTATTGCAAGCGTTTTTCTGCGCTATGTTATGTGGAAACCATGTTATTAGAATACCCGGCTGAAGACATAGTGTAGCATTTTTTGAATCGTGTATGGAAATTCTGCCTTCAGAAATGCCCTATTGTAGGCGACATTTCTTGCTCAGTGTTATAGGGAAAACGCGCTAATAGAGTCCCCTATTGTAAAGCTATTCCAAATGTGCAACAGAAATTATCTCTAAAATTTCTAATTACAGTAAAACTTCAGTTAACCGTCATCGTCTAAAAAATATCTACAAACAAACAGGTAGGTTTATAGCAATGCAATACATTTCTGTACATTGCTACTCTTGTATAGATCGTTTTGTGAAATTAAATACAATAATAAAATATGTATCATTCTCTTTTAAAGGATTTCATTTTCGTCCCCAGACAGCAGTGGAATCTCGTCACTGTGCATTTGTATTAAGAGCTTTCTCTTATCCGTCTATTCGGTTAGTGCCCTGGCGGGAAGGTTCATCGAAGTTCTGCTGTATATTCATTCATCAAGGGCGATTGATAGTTTTCTCTTAAACTCGTGCAAGACCGAGTATACGGCTAATTGAACTATATAATAATTTTTGTGTCATAAATGTATTTTCAAATGAAATTTTGCGGCTGTTCAGTGTTTCAAACTAATCCCTTTCTTTCCGTTTCAGGTCCAATGCCATAATGACATTCCATCTGCTAGCCACGCGAGAAGACGCCGAAGAGCTTAAATCCACTATCGAACAAATGCTGAAACTTGGAAAACTGGGGAGTTTTGACTTTGATCACGACTATCAAGAAATAAATTCTGAACCCGGTACGGAAAAAAAAGTTTATTCTTCTTTCTTTGTGCAAACAGCGAACGCCAAATTTCTTTTGATATGGATGTGTATAAAATGTCGGGAGCTATTGTCAACCACAGCAGTCGACGACCGTAGAAATGGTTGGGATGTTTGGCTGAATTTTACTTTGGCAGAATTCCTAAAAATTTGACATCAACTCCGGTTTTTCTTATACCACTGACATTCTTTTGATGTGTTTTTATTGGACTGGCTGCATAAGTAGTGGTGACGAATAGGCGAGACAACTCCAAAATGCTGTAGTGAACGATGAGGCAAAAGAACGGATGTTATTCCAAATAACCAAACATCGTGTTGGAAACTTTTGGATATACGCTTTTTTCTTTCAAGATTTTAAAAACATTCGTTGATATTTCCGAAATATCATTATTCTAATTTCTTTTATTTGATACTGATTCATTAAATTTGACAATATACATAGTGAAACCTCTTTAATACGTCGCACCTTTGAACGTCGTTCCCTTTAATACGTGGTTTTGCCCTAGTCCCGGTTCATTTCTGTTAATTCCATTGTTAAAATAATCTTTATGGCATAACATATATTCTATCGTGTATCATCAACTTTGATCTTCTAACGCATCGAGCGCTTCCTTTTATGAGATCAAATAAAAACTTATTTATTCTTTCCGCACAAAAAAAATTAGCCAAAAGATAGGTTCTTATATTAGATGACTTCTGACTCTTAGGCTGGGCATTCACTGCAAATGAAGGCTAAGCCATTTGCCCCAACAACCAGTTTCTATTCCACTCAATATAGTCGAAAATTAGGCAGATCATTCACGGATGTTCCAAAGTTTGTTTTGAGACAAGGTTCAAAGTCCCAAAATTGTAACTTCTGTTGTTACCCTTTTTCTCTAAAATAAGACGTTATTTATGTTTTTAACATATATAGTTACCGAGATATAGAGGATCGCGTCCCCAATTCATGCGTATTTTTCCCCAACTTTGCGACTCAGTAGTCGCTGAACTGCAATTCCGATTTTCATTTATTTTTGTGACTTCTGTTGTTACCCTTTTATCTCTAAAATAAGAAATTAGTTATGTTTTTAACATATGTAGTTACCGAGATAAAGAGGATCTCCCATACAACGTTTTCTGTGGCGTTCTGGCGTTTGAATGAAATTCCTTCCTGAGACCCCATGGGACGAACGTAGTCCTACGTTAAAAATCTATAATGTAGCAACTTCGTTTTTTTAATGAGAGAGTAGCTCAAAAATTTTTTCAAATAGGTAACGCGCCGTTACAGCGCATTAGATCTGCGCAATCCAACGCAAGCGTCAAAATGGCTACCGTGCAGCAGAAATCACGCCTGGCACGTCTCTGGTTCCACGAAATCAAATCAATTGTAACAGTTCAAAGAATTATTCGGTTAGAGTATCGAAATTGTCGGTCTCCAAGCAAGAACTTCATCAAGCGTTGGTGTGAGAAATTAAAGGGAGCAGGAAATGTGCATCAGTGAGGCAGGCTTTCTCTCTTTGGTTGCTCATAACAACGCTTAAAGGAATTCTTACTTGCAGACCAAAAATTTTGATACTCTAACCGAATAATTCTTCGAACTATTACAATTGATTTGCTTCGGTGGAATAGAGACGTGCCTTCTGCTGCATGGTAGCCATTTTGACACTTCCTTTGGATTGCACAGACTTAGTGCGCCGTAACGGCGCGTTACCTATCTGAAAAAGAAACTTTTTGAGCTGCTCTCTCATCTAGAAAAAAACGAAGTTGCTACATTATAGGGTTATTTTTTATTAATTTTTGAAATGGGTCCAATAATTTATAATTAAATTATTAATTAAAATGAGCTATGCTCATTTTTAATGACATTAAGTTGACTCGGAATGAAATCCTATTTAAAACACACCGTTCATTTTTTACACTCCTTGTAATAATAAAATATAATCTTATAATGATCCCAAAATGAGTTTTTTATTCGGCGTCGGCGAACTTACAATACTTTCTGTTTGTGCACTTCGTATACGAGAATGTGAAAAAGAGTACTAAGGGAATTTTCCTAAAGTAAACAGACAAAGGAGAAAAATCTTATGTAGTTTTATTGTTACAATAGCAGGTTTTAAATACTATTCTTTTCCAATGCAAGGCTTAAGTCAGAAGTATCAACGAATTATACCTTTTTTCCCCTTTTTAAAACATTCAAAAAACACGATGTGGTAATGCGCTGATTAATAGAGTTATTAAAAGGATTTCATTATTTTTTTCCTCTATTGAACTGAAACCTTTGTTCCAGATGGTTAAAGAGAAGGAAAATTAATCAAAGTGAATTTGAAAATTTTTTTGTTGAAATCTGCTGGTGTAAATAAAACGTACTATTTTACTTAAGGATGGACGAACATTTCTAAACCTGAACTCTTTTTTTTTACTTAATGAAGTTTGAATACAGTGAATGGATTCTTTCGGAATAATTTGATTTAAAATTACTCTTCCCCGTATTATTTTTGAAGGGAAAAAATGAGCTCAAAATCTATTCGGAAGGATTGCCTTTTCTTTTAATGGATTAGAGGATTAAACGGAAAAAGATTGGTACGTTCATCTATTTTATTTGAACTCCATTCATTCTTCTTGAAATTCGAAATGTGGATTATGCAGAGAATTTTCTTTGAAAAGAAACTTTTTAAGAATAAACAAACCCCATATGGAATTTGCAAAACGCTAATTAAAAGAATTTGATTAAATCTGATGTCATTGTAAAACGGAGGAAAACATTGTGCATACACACATCCAGAACGGGACGTTAATATAACTAAACTAAACTAAAATCCTCGCTCAGTAGTATCAAAGATGTTATACCATGGAAGGCATTACATTTTATAATGGACTGATAGAAATACTCTAGATGAATTTTAATTTTAATAGCATTCAGAATTTACTTTAAATTTTTTAATTCTTGTTTCGGAATTTCCGTCCTAATGATATTCATCGTGACTTCATTTCCTTATTTCCTTCTTTTCATTGCGCTTGTACTGTTTCACAGGGCCGCGGTGGCCTAGTGTTAAGTTTTCAGCTTCGGAGACTGAGGGCTACAGATTCGAAACCCGATTTCACTGGAGACCCGCTGCGTATGTGCGCCTGGTGCACGGCGTGGGATGAACCTTTCTCCCACTGGTGTGGCGAGGAAATTTGGAAAGAGAGGTGCCAGCTCAGGTGTCGTCATCTGATCGCGGTTCACAACTGCTTCCCAAAATAGCTCGTGTTGCTTGAAACGGGACGTTAATATAAACTAAACTTTACTTTTTAATCTTAAATTGTTTTTATTAAAAATGATAATTTCGTACTTTTTAATCATCATAAATCGTGTTTTTTAAAAAATTAATTATATTAATAATTATTTCTTACTTTGAAGTCTTTAATATACTTCATTATTATATCTTGTAATAATTTTTTTCTCAATTTTACTTTTATATTGTGCTGTAATCTGGAACACACAACTGTACGAAATTTCAAAATTCTAGTACATCAGGAAGTCAGTGAAAAATCGATTACAAAAATTCCATCTTTACGAACATGAAGTTTACAAATATGAAAAAAGTGAAGTTAATAAAAGTGCGAAATAAGGAATCTTAACATTTCAGATGCGCCAAAAATATCTCCCAACTTAATAAAAGGTTAAAATTCCTCACATGCACACTTAATTCAATGAAATATAAGCATTCCCCAAACCTATTTACAAATTAAAACAGAAAGAACAAAATAAATGTTAACTAACACAAACACTACTCAAGAAAAACAGCTAAACAAGAAATAAAAATCCAGCGCTTTAATTAGAATAAAAAGCACAATTCCGTATGAAATTGTACACTGACATTCGAAAATTCCACTGAGGCCAATAAAAAATAACTTACAAGTGAAACACTCCCTCCCTGAAGCAAGCCAATTATGAGACAGGTAAACATTTAAACAGAAAACAACATGCCAGTTTCCTAGAGATACCCATTTAGATTCGTACAGTATATTTAAGCTGTTTAAATCTAGCAAATCTTAATGTATCTGCCTTAAGCAGCTAAGCTGAAGTAAGTGTCGCGTAATTTCACTGTGTTTAAAAAAGGGAAAACATGACTGTTTAACCCGCATTTCTTTATCAAAAGATTTACGCGATGCAGTTTTCGCTTGGGTGTTAAATCGCGCATTTTTTTCTTCCTTCGTTCTTTTCCTTAAGCTGCTAATTACATCCATCATTTCAATCTAATTACAGAGAATTAATTGCCAGAGAATAGAAAAAGAATTAAAAAGAAGCGTTGCCAGATTAGGGAGAGTTAAAAAGAACATTTGAGTTTTGCTGTTCGAGCTACAAAATGAAATGTTAGTTTTTTATGTAAAAAAGCCATTTTGTTTCTTTGGCTTGTTTCTGATAAAAAGGAAATAAATTGTCGTAGCTTCACTTATTAAATTTTTGTTTACTTTTTTAAAAGGAAAATTTACGATGCTGTTCGGCAAAGAGAAACCTAAGAGAAAAATTTCTGATATTTTCTATTTTAAGATTATCAATAGTTATAACATTTTTTTACAAGTTCATGAGTGAAAAGCAAAAACCAACTAAAGATAATTCTAGATAATGGGATGCGTATTACTTAGAAATAGTTAGATAATAATTTTTTTATTAATATACTTTATCTCTGGATGAAATTACTTTTCAATAGGGAATGGCTAAAAAACGATTAAATTACCAAATCAGTTTGATGGGTTTAATCACTTGTACTTGATTGAAAAGTTTTAGGATTTTTAAAATTGGTGATTTTTTTATGAGCGTAATATTATTGCTCGCTAGAAATAATAAATATTATGAGCATATATGAAAAAAGAAGAAAAAAATACAATTGAATCGATGATTGCAGAAATCAATGACGTGAAGAAATGACGTGAGTCGAGTAAAGTCACATTATAGGTATATAAAATCTACAAGGTAAAAAAAATTATAATCATTGGTTTCAAAAATTAATTAGTTTTTTCAAAGCGTTTTGTGCTTATTGACTCATGCGGTTACTGCTATCAACGATTCAATTGTTATAAACAGATTCCATATTATTGTGTGTCATAATGAATCTTGTTGAGAACTCAGTTTGGTTATGAAGCTCGTTACCATGTTGTGAACATCCCAATTATAATTTAAAAAATACACCAAACAGTAAAATCTTTAATTGGGTGGTAATCATTGAATTGAAATTTGTTTCTGCAAGTTATCTATCAATCTGTATCAAAAGTAATCAAGATCATCTCTTTTCCTCAATTCCTATTTGAGAAATGTATCTGAATACACCTGAACACTCTCGGTTAAAGATAACTTCCAAAAATAACAATTTTCATGATGCATTATTTTCTACCAATTCTGTTAATGTTTGAAATGTCAAATTAAACTAACAATAAGTAAAAGCGAGTTTCTCCTTCTGCTTTTACTAATAATTAGTTCTAGCGTACATTTATTGTGCAATCCCAATGAATGTGGCGTTATAACCGATGTGGTTGTTTATCAAGACCAAGATACCGACGTGTGATGTTTTAACAGAGTTTGACTTATTCGATGGAATGACCATCATTTATTTTTTCTGAGATTCCGCCTTATATACATCTGCTTCGAGTAAACTTTGAAATTACAACTAGAATCGCGAAAACCAGAAAAATATTTTCTTCTTCTGGAGCTTTAGATTTTCTTTTAGGATTTTAAAAATAATTAGGAAAATGATTTACACACAACATTTCATGCAAATTTATTGAATAGCTATTTTAAATCGAATTTATAATTCATTTTAACATTAATCAATGCTTCAAATTATTACATACATATATAATCATTTTTTAAACAATTTTTAGTGTGGTAAAAACATTTTTCAGAACAAATTAGTGGTATAAAATTTTTTTTCTCTCTAAGATGTATCGCGAGAGGAAAAGTTACACATTCATCGTGGCTAAGGTGCACTTGCAGATTCTATTGTGGTAAACATAAACTACGTCGTTAGCTCTCAGCAAATATTACTACCGGGTGAGACATCTTCCTCCTTAGTGACGCACGCGTGGAAACAGTGCTTCTTAAACTGTGAAATAAGGTCACGTAGAACAATGCTGGCGTTGCCAAAACTTTCAGTATGTCTTCTCTGGAGATTGCTACGTTGCATTTGTTATCAAAAATTATTAAGAAAATAACCGTGACTTCGAATATTTTATTAAAATTTGCTGAATAACCATAATAAATTGGACTTCCTTCTGTTTACCATTGATTGGCGCTTGATTTTCATAGTTAATTCTCCATTGGAAATTGGGATCTGTACTAAATGTGTTAGGTCAAAATGAGGTGGCCATTAATAAATGTTTAAGGAGCCCTGCATGAAATAAAAAAATGTATTTTTCAAACAGCCGTTGGTGTTAAAGGCGTAGAACTACTTTATTCGCGTGAGTCTTTCCCGATTTTCATTTTTTTGTAACTTCTGTTGTTACCCTTTATCTCTAAAATAAGACATGTTTTTAACATGTGTAGATATAGAGGATCCCCCCTGCAACGTTTTTTGTGGCGCGTGAATCAAATTCCTTCCTGAGACCCGAATGGGAGGAACGTGGTCCCACGTTAAAAACCATCGTCTCACCTATTAGCATTAAACAACATATTAACTGTAATATGTTGTATGTATATATGAAGCAATACCCATCAAATTCAGTGCCCACCTGTTGCTCCCCCACGCTCTCAGATTAAGTGACCTCCTGTTCTTGTTTGTTTCCAGCCCTGCGGATCGACCATATGGAGGCGAGCGAAGTGATGCCGATTGCCGAGGGCACCGAGCTGACCTTGGCCTGCATGATCCAGGGTTCGGAGCACATGAAGGTGAAGTGGTTCAAGGACGGCCACCCCGTCCACGTGCATACGGGGGAGAGGAGCATGTGGACGACCATCGTGCCCAAGAACTCGCAGGAGCAGTACACCGCCCTCTTGGGCTTCGACCGAGTGGCCGCACTGGACACTGGTAGGTTGCGGTCAGATATGAAATAAAAGCAGTTCGATGATTTTTTGCAATATTTGAGTTGTTTTATTGTCAGTTGTTGATCCAGTTAGAATGGCACATAAAGTTCGCATTCCATCCTTTATATAGTATGTAGGAACGTTGCAGTAAAGTACTGAGTAGGTCCTTCGGAAAACATAATTTGTTAATTAAATTTAATTAATACATCTTACTAATCAATATGACTATTAATTTCCAATAACATTCATAGCTCTGCTTTCATGCAATGCAAAAACAATTCAATCTATAATAATAATATAATCTATAATCAATAACGATAATAAAATTGCGTACCTTTTCTTCTAAAATTTCATCTTAAGGCTAACTGTGGCCGCGGTGTCCTAGTGGTGAGGTGTCGGCTTGGAAGTTTGGAGAAGGGGGTGCCAGCTCAGGTGTCGTCCTCGTCATCTGACCGCGGTTCAAAATGACGAGGTCCGTCCCAAAATAGCCCTCGCGTTGCTTCAAAACGGGAATAAGATTGCATCATATTTTTATTTTTAAGTACATTTCCAAATTAATATATATTATTATAAAGGGACTAATTTAAATTTATAGTTAATTTTTTTAATATGATTAGTATAGTATTAATAGCCTAATTTAGATATAATATTTTCACTTTAAATGAGGAACTGTCTTTCGGATAACGCTCATGTCATAACAATAATTAAGACTAGTGAATTGGTATGCTTTAAATTATACTTTCTCGTTTCTAATCTTGAAAGATTTTGGAGACTCTGCTTTTTGTTTTTCCAACAATTGGCTTTCGCAGAGGGTTGGTGCCATAAATCTAGATTAATGCGACAAAATCGATTCCCAAGATCTATTGGCATTTGATTGTTGGAATTCCATTTCTGGGTTGTCTTTTTCATAGTAGTAATAGTATATAATCTAACTATCTTTTGTATTTCATTTGTATGATTATTGATAAGGTAACATTATTTTAATTTTAATTTTTAGATTTATATATGTGTATATTGAAAATGTGACACGTGTTTTGATTGTTTGAAATTTTTAACTATATATATATATATATATATATAAACACTATACGTAAAATATTAAGAGTATTATTCATCTTCTTCTGTATATGGTCTCTTTATCTAAACACTATTCATGGAATATTTAGACTATTATTCGACCTCTTCTGCGTGTAGTCTCTTTATTATCAGTATTCCTGAAATGCTGAAACTATTATTCAACTTCTTCTGTATGAGATTTTTTTTACCTCAATACGATTCTAAAATGTTGAAGCTATTATTTCACTTATAAGAGTTCTTTTTCTACCGAAGCCATTCATTCTGACATTCTAAGATATAAGTATATTGGCGTGATCTCACTGCTTTTTTCCTGCTCAGTAAAGTATTCACAGCTCCAAGAACATCGATTTGAATAATAAAAACCTGGATTTCAAAAGATAATATTCCTTTCAGATATTCCTTTGTGTCTGTTTAATCACCGATAGCCAAACTAAAGCCGTTGCGAAGAGTTATGTTAAAGTTATTATGCTAAGTAGAAGGATGGTTTAGACACTTTCCTGTTAGATACGATTGAATTTTTGAAGCCTCGAACTACGTCTGTTCGAATGCATGTTAAAATTGCCACTCCGAACTCAATCCATCTCATTTTTCGTCTAAAATGCCTCGTAGATGTAGTTGAAAAATAAGAAAATACAGTTGAATTAAACCAAAAATTAATATGATATATGATTTTCATTAAAAATACATCGAATTTTGATGACGAGACATTTTTAACAACGTAGGTAGTGTGTGATATTTTATCTTTAGAATGTGTAGAAAATAATTGTGTATTTTTTACCTTGATTCAAGTATAGATATTTAAAGTAAAATGATAGAAACTCGAAAAGAACTACTTCTGCATTTATATAAAGTCTCTCAAAGCGCAATTTGGAATATCTTAAAACGTGAAAAAAAATGTTTGATCTGGTATTTAAAATTTTGATGCGGTGGTGGAAATACCACAATCTTTGTCAGACATAGCATTTAGAGAATATTACCATGCCTTCTGTTCTATTCAACATTACAATATAAATTGTGCTCTAAAATAAAGCTATTTTAGAAATATGAGCACATTTTATTGAAAGAAGTGTTCATCTGAGTATCAATTCATGTATAAGCAAATTTTGGATTGAATTCTTAGTTTACAACCTTAACCATCTAAATTATTCTTAAATCCTTGCGATTAATTTGTTTCCCCGTAATTAAAATTGGTTTAAAAAATTATTTCTAGGCTTTGAACGTATGTAAGGGAGAAACTTCAACTTTTAACAATAAAAAGCAATTTATTGAAAATTCTTGTCTGACCGCGAACTTAATCACATACGAATAGGATGCTTATTGTCCAAATTACATATAAAAAATTAACAACTTTTATATTAAAGTTGAAATTTCTTATTCCATTATGATATTTGCAAAATTTTAATATATGTAATTCAAATAAACTCAAAATGAAACATGTTTTAAAATGTGGTTTTGTTATACTTCTTCGTTATTCCTTGTGGCGGCGGTTCTAATCCACTTTATCTAGTATATCTATCCAAATCCATGAATCAAGGACGCATTATAAAGGAGAAGTATAACATCTTCTGTTGGTCAAAGCGACCTTGGAGATCCTGAGGCAAAATTCTGATTTAGCTCTAATGTATGGAGGTAGGAGAGTAGATTGCTTTCCTGGAGGACTTTCAGGACAAACTGCCTCACATTCGTGTTTCACTCGAAGGAAAGTCTCCGGCAGAGAGAAATCGTTGCTAAAGCGCCCAGCGGTTTACCAGTTTTTGAATAGTGCTGGTTAACAGATTCGCTGCCGCTATTCACGCCTGAGATTCCAACCCTCTATCGAATTAGATGACCTCTTCCCTGACATCTCTTAACTACAGTAGAGAAGGGGTCACCTTATTCGATAATAGGTTCTGGACACGCCAGTGTGTCGGTGTTAGTGAATGTGTTAAGAGCACAGGCAAAAGATAGAACCCATAACTTTCCTCTTAAGATTCATGTTCCTCAATCGTGCCATGTATTGACCCACTGGTGAGCCACACTGCTTATTCCCATCACTTTTTCAAATTATATCTTGCTTGTAGTGAGGGTTCTTTTTCATTACGTTGTTTTTAACATATCGGTTTTTTTCCTCAAAGGTACCTTCACTTGTCAAGTAACGGATTGGGGGTTTGTCCGCAACAGTAGCATCTACGTGTACGTCATGGCGGCCCCTCAACCCCAAGTGACCCCCATGACCGCCACCATCCCTCTTGGTTCCTCCCTCGTGGTCACCTGCCTGTCCAAGGATGACGTTTTCGGCAACTTCGGGTACACGTGGCTCAAGAATGGCCGCGTCCTCAACCCCAGCACCGAGTCCGAAATGGCGGAGGATTTGTTTCCAGCCGGCAGTAGGATACTTCTGAGGGAGGCCGTCTCCTCCGCCATGTACTCCTGCATCATCACCAGCTCGGCCGGCTCCACTAGGAAAGACAGCATCATCACAGTCGTGGACAAAGAGAGTAAGTGAATCATGAGAGGCCCTTTCAGTGCGAAACGGTGTGTGTAGGAAGGAAAGATCCTCCATTTGGAGGAGAAGAATAAGTCTCAAGTTCGAAAAGACAAATTAATATGGCCTCATTGTAGCTTTCAGCAAACGCAGGTGTTCGGAGGAACTTTAAAAATCAATAGTTTGCAAGTAAATGAAGAGAGAATGTTGCTATTTGTATTGAAAAGATAGAACGGAACGCTTATTGTTGTTGTTCGGAAACCGGAATTTATTGGTAGCTTGGTAGCATAGTTTACAGTTTACACCACCAGGGGATTCTACATTTGTCAGAGTGATACGCTACATAGAATACGGCACTGAGTGGAGTAAAGTTTTGCAAATGTTTAATGTGGGATTCTTCATTCGGGCACTCAAATGTCTACGAACCACATTTTTTCATGGCATTAAGTAAACATTCTGTTGTTCATCTCCTGTCATATCATCTAAGCAGATGCTTAATGCTGCGAAAAGTCTGATTCTTCGGCCACCATCTGTGCTCTTGAATGGAAGACGACACACTGGACATTTGTAAACTGTTATTTTACTCAGTATCTTACCTAATACAACGCATAGACCCACCAATCACAGAATTTATGTTAGTTTAAATTTCAAACTATGTTACCGATAAATACCGGTTTCATGACAAAAAAAATCAGTTCTATTTCCATTCTTTATGGCACAAATGGTATCTTTCTATCTTCATTCGTTAGCTAATTATTGGTTTTTAAATTTGTTCTTACTTCTGAATCACCCTGTATGTACAGAATTTAAAAGCATGTCTTAGCTGCAAGACGACAATTTCCCTTTTCTTCATTATAAATACATTCTAGTGACGGTTATGCGGTAGAATTCACCTCTAAATCGTATTGCGCAATGTGTTATAAATATTTGTTTATTTAAATATTAAAATATAGCGTACAAATGCAATAACAATGCACAGCAATGAAACGGATCTTGAAAGATAGTTTCAACACAATTAATATATTCACGCAATATTTAATTGCTCAAGGTGCAAATATATAATAATTAGGAGACAAAAGGGAAATTGGTTTTCTTTATTTCAATTATTATTTTTGTTTTGACACTAGCTGTAAAGACTTTTAGGATTTTTTTACACGATTACAAAAAGGAGGGAAAATATCTGATGAATTAAAATAAATACATAATAATGTTCTGCAAAAAAAAACTACGGCTCCAAAAAGGGAAAAAATGATGCCAGATTCTCACTCATGGGGAAAAAGAGATCGCTTCGGTAATTCTACTTGAACGTCGGCATAACTTCTTTGGTGAAGTTTCTGTTTGAGTTGGTGGGCTGTGAGAAAAACAAATATTATGTAACCCATTCTGGTTTTCTTTTGGGTAAAGTCTGTTTAATTTCGCTACCAGAATTAAAAAAATCATTCTTCAAAACTTATTCCGATGACGTTTAAGTGGTTCGGTTAACTCACTTTCTATTTTGGTTTGTTTTGTTGGTATTTTTTTCTTTTTGTTTTTGCCATTTATTTTAAATTAAGACATTGTCTGTAACTTGAAATTCTGATATTCTGAGCTTTCAAAAAATGCTTCACTGTAGAAATAATTTTTATTTTTACATAAAAATAACATTAGATCAAAGGATGAAATATTATATAAAGGGTTAAATATTAGAAAAATTAAATATTAGATAAAAGGATTTGTTTTGCAAATTTTTAATAATCAATTACCTTAAAATAGCATCAGTATCTTTCCGGAGTAGAACATGTATATATTCGTAAATTATACAAAACATTTGGAAATAAATAAATAAAATTCAGTTATCAACTATACAATAGCATCAACTAATAATTATTAGAATAAGAATTTTCGCTCCACTATAACTAATATTTTTCCAGCTCTTTGTACAACCATCAAACTATCTATAATATAATTTTTTATATACAGTATGACCCCTCATAATCCTGCTTAGTTTAATGCTGCAAGGATAGAGCTCAGTTTTTCTTAGATTTCTGTATTTTGTTCTTTTCAGCGAGATTTTTCAAACCATTATAACTGTATCAATATTTTTCTTATGTGGCTCTCAAAAAAAACGCGTTGTTTAGCTGCAGGATTTGGCAACCGGTGGATCATGTGATTTCACTTTCCAAACTTAAATATGTAATTAAAATTGGGCAGAAAAGAGATTCGGAAATAAAAAGTTAAAAAAATTGTTATTAACGAAAAATAATTTGTTATCGAAAAATGGCTAAAATCTAAATTATTTTGAATAACATTTTTTTTAAAAAAGAGTTAGCGTAAAATAAGCATTTTAAAAACTTTTAATTCTGAATTTATTTTAACTACAAGTACACAATATAAAATAAGAATAAAGTATTTTTAATCCTGTTTTTTTTTCCCTTTTGGCGAGCTTTTTAACGATTAGAGCGATTATGGCGAGCTCAGCAACAAATCTATTAAGCTGAACATAGACGATTTTTACTAGGATGCATAGTGTCCTCATTGTAGCGAGCGAAGCAAACCTCCCTGCTTCTGGGGGTTGGCGAGCGTTAGTAAGCAGACGGCAGATGCCCCTGGTTCATAATAAATGCGTGATGAACTGTCGATTTATTTGCACGAATTTGTTGCTTTGTCCCATGATACTACGCAATCCATCTGCTTTATTTGCGTTCGGTCATCGATAAAATTGTATTAAGGTATAACATAAGATTTTATTTCACTGTTATTGAATTAACAATTGCCAAATTTTGAAAGAAATTCAAAACCAAGACGGCAGATAATGGAATCTATGTGTTGCTGTCGACAATGGAATCAATTAAAGTGACAAATCGCACATGTAGTTTAACTTTAACTGTACATTGTCTCATGTTGTGCTGTGACGTCACTTCTTTTTCCTCCAACAAGATGCGCATCGAAATTATCAAGATGCAAAATTAAATTAGCGCAGCGCATTTGGTGTGTTTCTCGCGAGTACGAATTGACTCCATTTCTTCCTGAACGAAAGAATAAAAAGCAAATGACCTGAAATGACTACTTAACAAAAAATAAAAACAAATCAAGAAGTGTCCCGTGAACACAATCACAAATTCTTTACTGGAATATATTTGGATTTTATGCACGATTTATGATCACAAATTAATACTGCCAATATTTAATCAATAAAAATATATCAGTGACCAAAAAAACCCACGCATGTTACAGAATAAAAAAAAGTTTATTCTTTATTTACTGCAGAGTGTCACCTACACTAGTGTCCAAAAATAATGCTCAATTTTGAAGATGCTACAAAGCTGCAGTTAATATGGATACTATGGTTCGCAATTAGTTGCTGAGAATCGTGGGACATACTGTCGTCGGAACTCACATTTTACAGTGAAGATTCGGTCACGAGGGCAATTGGGGGGGGAGGGCACCAGGAAGGGTTGAAAGCGAAAATCCTGTTTGGCATCAATGGTTATGCTTGATGTGTTTAGGACTTGCATGCATTTTCATAAATATAGCACATATTTTCGAGGAGATTTAGAGGTTTTCTTTAAAAAATCCTAAATTTTTCCGTATGTTTTTAGCTTACAACATGCAGATGATTTTTCCACCAAATTGTTTGAAACGTACAGAATACTTGACAAAATGTAAAAGAAGCATTGTATTAAAATTTGAATTAAAAAATTTGAATATTACAGGAAACATGAGCATTTGTAGTAAATAATTTTTTACTGCGCACGTGCAAAACGTAGCGTATTTTTGTTTTCATAACTTCAGAGCCAGATATAATGGGCAACTTATATAAAAATTCCAGTTCAATACCATTAGTATTCAGAAAGATATCGACATTGCAACTTGGTGCATTTCGGTACTCTCTAAGAGAAGCTAAATGATGAGTGTTGTGGCACAAACTTATATTTTTTAAATTTGAATCTTCGAACAGTAATATTAAATTTTACGAAAGTTGAATATCCTGAATATTCATGTATACTTATAAGTTAAATGCGTAATTTAAATTACAGTTCGACGATTACTATTCGAAGATTCAAGTTTAAAAAATATGAGTTTGTGCAAGAACCCTCATCATTTAGCTTCTCTTAGAGTGTACCGAAATTCACCAAGTTGCAATGCTGATAGCTTCCTGGTTACTAATGGTATTGAACTGGAATTTTTATATAAGTTTCCCTATACTACAAATGTTCATATTTCCTGTAATATTCAAATTCTTTAGTTCACATTTTAATACAATGCTTCTTTTAGATATTGCCAAGTATTCTGTTAGTTTCGTGCAATTGGGTGGAAAACTCTACGTGTTGTAAGCAAAAAATATGCGGAAAATTTGTGATTTTTTAAGGAAACCTTTATAGGTTCCCGAGTATTTGTGCTGAGTTTACGAAAATGCTTGTAAATATTATGCACAACAAACATAACCATTGATGAAAGTTACATCTCGTTATCAGCTCTCTGTGAAACAGGATGGGTCAAACTCCATTTTCGCCTTCCACCCTTTCTGGTGCCCCCCCCCCTAATTGCCCTAGTAACCGAATCCTCACTGTAAAATGTGAGTTCTGACGATAGTATGTCCCACGAATCTCAGCAACTAATTGCGAATCATAGTATCCATATTAACTCCAATTCTATAGCATCTTCAAAATTGTGCATTTATTTTTGGACATCAGTGCACCTTCATAATTTACGAGTTAAGATGGCATCTCTGAGGTTTAAATTACATTGGAATAGTATCAGCTGCCGATGGAATACCACGTGACCACATTGAGATCACAATAGTCAAGTGCAACCCAAGTTCTCACGTGACAAGGAACCGAATCACATTTGAACGACATATATGTCTCCGACTCATAGAAAGATTTTTTTAATCTAATAAATTTACACAGAATACCAATAACGCGTTTAAAACAAATTCTGCTCAAATTAATTTTAAGTAGATTCGGGACACATTTAGGTCTTTTAATTGGCCGTTCTGTCAATCTGAATTGCCACTGAGTAAGGTCGAGAGCCACTTGATCTCGGCAGAGTCTTCCAACTGCCGCTGTTAGTATCTGGCACGAACCCCACTAGAAGGCGTGGATGAGAAGCCGCCGGATCAGTAAGGGGGTTCTTGTTTCCATAATGGTGTGGGGTTAAATTACCTCCACTCCGATGACAGGACGTACCTCCTTTGAGTGGGGTTGGGCCGTGGCCGGTGATAACTGTTAGGACTCCGACTTTTGTCCAGGCGACCGTTCTTCACTTGACACCGGACAAGGCGGAAGAACTCCTTTGGGGCTTACTATTGAATTCAGCGATTAATGTTGCATCATTAGCTGTGTCTTTCACATTAAACGGGAGATTTCTATACAGCAATATATTATTTTAGTGTTGTATAAATATTTTTTAATTGTGGAAATAAAACTGTTAGAAAATTGTTCCCTCTCTCCTTAGGATCGACCCCTTGCTGCCCCGCCGAGGATTACCTGAAAGTGCGATGGACTTTGACTGCCACTAACACAGAAAACTTTCAGCTCTGCCCAACTGGTTACACCGGTAAGATTGCGCTCACTGGAAAAATACGCAAATTCGTTCTGCTTGTCTTCATTTTGTAGAAGTGCAGAAATTGACATGGACACAGTGTTAAAATGTTTGCTTTTTCATAAGCCTATTGACTTGTCGGTCTGTGGATATTTCTAACGTGTTTGTGAATGAATTGGTAATTCATCAAAGTCCCTCATTTTTTTCGAGGCTTTAATAAGATTTCTAAGCTTTGAATTTTACGAGTTAATTCGTTTTACATTGAATAAATTTAGGCCGTATTGTATGAAGATGCATATATTATTACAAATATTTTATTATATAAATATTAAAACGCATATATCAAGTAAATATTGCAATAAGTAAATTATTTTATTAACTAAAGTATAAAAATACTCGAAGTAATTTTAAAAAGGCGAAAATATAAATTGTGCAAATATGCACCACTGAATGGTGTAAGAATAAATTTGACAGAATCTTATGCAAGGCATGAACGGCCGTTGATAATATCCGTGGTATTCACTAAAATTGCTTGTGCGCAAAGTAGAGAAGAGAGAATTCAAAAAAAGCTTCCTCAGAGTCAAAAGTTATCTTTCTGAGAAGAGAATATTAATAAAAAAGATATTGGGGGTAGTCCGTGCAGAAGCTGGCATTAAACAAGCAGTGATTTGTTTTTTAAGAAATGTGGACGAGTATGTCTCGGATTTAAAATGGCTTTTGAAATTTTAAAGGTTTTGCTCTTCTTGGTTTATTAACATTCACTCACATTATCGATCATCATGTAAGTAAACTATTTTCAGGTGACGTTCGTAGGAAGTGTGTTCCAGGCCCCAACGGACACGGAGCTGTATGGGAAGAACCAGATTTCTCGGATTGTTTCTCCGGTGGATTCGTAATTTTGAAGAAAAAGGTAACATTATCAGTTGTGGATGTTTTTGCACAACTACTGTTTACTAATACTGGAGCGTAGGTAGAAGGCACTTTTTCTTTGATAGTGAAAGATTAAATACAGCTGCATTCTCCTCTACGTAGAACTACGTAAAACAAATAAATCTGAATATTTCATTGGATTTACTTCAGCAATACCGTGGAATATATATATATAGCAATACTATGGAATATCTGTACTTATAAAAGGCAATGTTTGTGCGTGCGTGCGATGTTTAGACGAAAAATATCGCACTTGCAGTCTTGCAATTTTGTACACAGATATTCCTGATGGTGACTCAATGCACCTCGAAGCCCGAATTTTAAAATTCAATCTAGAAATGTTTTTATTTAATATTTTGTGGTATTTTGGGTGGAAGAAAATAGATTCACCATAAGAAAGAACAAACAATTTCCATTCTAATGAAGTTTATTTTAAACGTCTAAAATTTTGTTTCAAACGAAAAATTGCCGTACAATATTTTCTCTAATTTTAATAAATTTAGAATAATAAAATTTAAATTTTAAATAATAAAATAAACCAAACTCGTTTTTCAATTCCCAAACTTTTACTTTCTTTCATTGCTTAAAAATTTTCATCGACACCTCTTCCCTTCTACAATTCTGAAAGAACACATGCTTAGGCCAATCACATTGCTTTAACTTATTGTTTATTATAGTATTACTTTATTATTAACATGCAGCGCTGTAGCGAAAATAACGTGACAAATAAATTATGTGTGGTAATGGATTTCATCTGCGGTAATCGTTTTTGAATTTAAATATGGGAACACAACCATAAACATTGTTAATAACGCAATGTATAATTTTATTTGGAATTAAAAGAAAATAAAAATTTTGTTTTATTCGTTAGATTAATATCCTGTCTTGAAGATACATTTAGAGTCAGCGGAGACAAATGTCGCCATTTTGAACCACAGCCAAATGACGAGGCAGCAATTGTGTGAAACGTCTGTTTTTCTCACGAATGTGAAGATTTTCAGACACGATCGTATTTTATATTTACAGGGCAAATTTGAAGTGTAATCGAGACTAGGATTCATTGGTCATAAATTGAGATTTTTCTAATAGGCCATCAAAGTTTCGTGAGGAAGAAATCTGAAATACATTACTTCACAAGTTCTACGCGCAATGCATGGCGTGAAATCAAAATAGTAATCCAGAAAAACAAACTTTATCATTTATTTGAAAGGAATAATCACTTGAAAACTTAATTCACACGTTCGCTGCTTTGCAAGACATGTCTCACTCGTATCAGGAATATTTTACCAAACGGTTTGCAATGATACATTATTTGCATATGAAGCTTAATCTTTAGTTCTTGCATCAATCGCTGAATTTACCTTTGGATATCTCAAAAACATATACAGGATATTGGAATGAGGGTAGACTAGAGCCATAAGCAACAATAATCCAATTCTGTTGTTTTAAAGTAATTTCTCAATCAGAGGGCATAGTCATTACTTTCTCGTATAGTAAGTAGAAAGAGAAAGTATTGTAATCGTCACAAAATTCGAACTCGAGATTTTGACGAATTTCCACGTTTTAGACCTCCCCAAGTCCGAAAAATACAATTTTGGAATTATGTCTGTCTGTGAACACGATAACTCAAAAACTATTAGAGCTAGAGCGATGAAATTTAGTATGTGGTCTTTAAACATAATTTGTAGGTTTCTATCACATTTTGGACAAAATCAGACGTCCGCGAGAAATCTGTCTGGCCGTCCGTCCGTCCGCGTTGGTGCGAAAACGATAACTCAAAAACTTAAATAGCTAGATGGATAAAATTTGGTACACAGTTTTATCATGAAGAATGTAGGTCCGTATCAAATTGTGGACCAAATCTGTCAAAAGGTTGACTGTCTGACGGTCTGTATGCTTGTGAATACGATAACTCCTTAACTTAAATGACTTAGATAAATGAAATTTGGTAAGTGGCCTTTAAAGTTTAATTGTAGATCTGTGTCCAATTTTTGTTTCAATCGGTTAAAAAAACGCTTTCAAATTGCATATTCAATTTTCTTACTATGACGCAAGTCCATTTTGCGTCTTGGCGAGCGCTTGGCGATATTCGTGACCTTAGCGCGCGCTAAGGGAAACTAGTGGATAGTCATGGCATTCTGGATTAAAGAACGCCGTCCTGTGCCCCCATGCCTGACACCATTACAGTTACTGAACCCGTTGAATGGGCACAGGAGCATTCTGGATTACAGAAGGTTCGTATTTTTTATCCGCGCGGGGGGAGGGGAAGTGACACTTTTTTAGGAAGTATACGAGAAAGTTTTTGAGAAGACTACTTCCGCTGGTTTTTAGATGACCTCAGAATCTGCTGGTACTAATTTTCAATGACTAACATATGTGTACTCAACAGGTGGACACGCTACGGTTGGGATACCTGATAAGCGACACGACGGCC
>BGPR01000037.1:545967-589011 GCA_013235015.1 Araneus ventricosus | reverse complement strand
CCAATTTAACTTTGGAGTCCATTGTACATTTTGTATTCGGTACTTGTCGTATTAAGTCAAAACGCACCGTAGACCCCATTAATGGAGTCAATTCATGCTCACATGATGCACATCCAGTACGCTACGCCAATTTAACTTTGGAGTGCAAGTTGCATTCGTTGCTTGTCGTATAAGTCGAAACACACCATAAACAGATTGATGGTATTTAATTTATACCAAGGATGATTTCAAAATTTCATACACTTGAAATATTTATTACAAACACCTCTTTACCTTTGAATGTTGTCTTTAATATAGATCTATGAATATAGCTAAGTTATGGCTATTCATTCAAAATAACGAATAAACTCTAAACCAAAAACCGAATAAACTGAACATATATATGCGAGACGTTTCCCTCCGAGTTCTTCATTTCGAAGGATTATCGTCATCCTTCGTCTTAGTAACTCGAAAGTCGCGAATATAAATTCCGACGAGTATTGTTGTAACTAACTCTCTTCATGGTTCGAATATTCTCGTCTTCAATTAGTGATTATGACTTGTGAATAAATTAGTCGCTCTTTGAACTGCATGCGAATGAATAACAATAAATGGCTTCTCGCACAAGTCGATAAATCCTGTCTTCTTTTGTTGGTTTGTTTTTGTTGCTGCAGCATTTTCCCCCGAAATAGACCCGATATTTTAAGAATATTTGCTTCCGAAGACACGTCCAGTGGCGCAGCGACGTGGATATCCATGCCGTGGCATCAATCTTGGAAAAGGACGCGAAGACATTTTTCCTGATATGTTTCAAAGCAAAATATAATCGGAGGTGCGAGAAAATTCTATGCTCCAAGCGCCATTTGCATACGCTACGATTCGAATAACCGAAATATTATAGAATAATTACTTTTCAAAAAACAGCTGGAGTCATAAGAATAGTATTCATCTTACAAGTAATCTTCATCACTATTAAGTTACTTTTAAATCCAAAGTTTATGCAAAAAATGATTTCATAATCGTCAAATCAGAAATTAATTAATAATTAAGCAATTTCATGAGTATACATCTAGTATTGCCTATTTTATTCTTATATATAACTTAATGAGGTTACTAAACTTTTTATTTGCTATTTTCTCAAAAATTTTCTAGATTTTCCTTGATATTGCATCTGCTTTGCTGGAATCACCGATTTTAATCAGAAAACATCATGTGAGACTCTTTTTCTATTTATTGCAATGGACTGATAATTTATTCATACTCTGTTATGCTCTGCTTTGTTATGGTTTTAAGTAAAATTTTATGAATGTGTATTGTTTAATCGAAGGATTTCTTTTATTTCACTAAAGCTTTTGGTGAAATCAACACAAAACTTTCAGAGTCAGATTTAATTTAAAGATTCACACTTAAAGTTAGAACTCAAAAATAGCCTAAAAAGTGGGGCGATTATGACCATAGGTTTACTGAGAATTTTATAAAAAGTTTATTAATAAGTTAATTTATAAAAGATAGGTTTCTGTATAATATTTATTAATATATATAATTAATTTTGATTCTTATAATATTATCGAATGTTATAAAATGAAATAATCTTCAAATATCAAAGAGAAGAAAATAACATGATGCAAATATTTCATAGAAGACCTTGAATAAATATTTACTTTTTAAAGGAAAAATAGCTTAATATAACATTGACTATTACGCATCTTACGCATTATAAAGATGAAAGTTTTTAAACTTCCGTTATAATGAATTAAACTTTTACAGATGAAACATTATTTTTCAATAATTCAAAAAGAATTTACGTTTTTGTTTACTTCTAGGCATTGTTAAATATATTTTATAGACAGTTAATTCATAAGTTAACTATTAAGTGACTTTAATTCCATAGTTTCCGAATGACATTTTTCTACATGAACGTTAGAAACATTACACTATACAAAATTACCATGACAAATTTTTGAATAAATCATTTAAATCTGGATTATTTTCCAAAAATTACGTGAACATGGGTTCATACCTTTTACATGAATACCCTATTTGCTAAATTATCTGACTTTTTTTTACAGAAACTGATTCAGCTGCACGATCTGATTTTCAGCTATGGCTTCCAATATTCTGAAAGATCAAACGATGTCAACTTCGAGTTTTTTGAAAGAAAAGTTTTAGGTAAGCTTTAATAAAATAGTAAAAATATTAAACCGAAAAACATGTCTTTTAAAACATAGCTTGTTCTACTTATAATATACTATATTATGCAAAGAGCTTCTTATTTTATTTCTTTACTTATAAATAGTTTAGAGGGTTGTATAAATAAATAGGGGCAACAAATTGATTCTCCTGTATTAATTTAATTACCATAGTTATAAACACTTACATCTGTTCTATATTAGGATTCTCAAACTGTGGGTCACCATATCACTGGGCAGGTCACGTAGAATAAATAACATTTGGTGGTCTCAAAAGAATTCTCAATCTGGCCAATCTTTCAGATTTTTTAATACACTCGGGCCTCTATTTAACGAACCTCTATTTTACGAATTTCTCTATTTTGCGAACTTTTCCTTGGAACCAAGAACATTTTGCGAATTTCTTCGTAAAATAACCTCCAAATAGCGAAGTGCATTCTCTATTTAACGAACTTTTTCTTGTGATCCAATATTTGTTTTTCTCCCTATTTCTCAAAATATTTCTGAACAGTTCAAACTTATTCTTTCTTTTAACACATTTTATGGTGATCAATGACCTTGAAGCTGGAAAATGTCAAAGCGAAAGTGCTTGAGCATCAAAGAAAAAAATTTAATTCTTCATGAGATGGATAAAGGCGTGAAGAAAAAGGATATTGCTTTAAAATTTGGTATTCCTCCAAACAGCTTATCAACCATAAAAAAAATCGTGATAAGATACAAAATTATGATTCATCGAATTCTTGTTCAAAACGTTTAAAAGCATGTGTCTATGAAGATGTGGATGAGGCAGTTTTGAATTGGACAGTGTGAAGAATAAAAACAATAAAGTAATGAATTGCAATGAAGACGAAGATGATGAAGATGGAAATGATTATGATGCAGAATTCAACAAGCCCTCGTGTGATGAAATGCTAAAATTCATTAATTTTAATATAAAATTATTTTTTAAAATTGAAAATACAGTGTATTCCCGGACAATGTTTCGTTTTATTCTTGTTTTCCTTGCAGATTTCTTTTTTATGGGTAAGATATATAAAACAAATAGATATTAATTTACAAAATAAAGGTGTGATTAATTACTTTTTTTAATAATATTTAGTGTTTATGAATTTAAAATCTGTTTTGTGTAGTTTAAAGCATTTTAATAGGAGAATCTCTATTTAACGAATTTTCCATATAACGAATTTTTTTTCGGGATTTAGCGACTTCGTTAAATAGAGGTCCGACTGTATTTGTAAGCAGAAATAGTTCGTAAATCACTTTGCCATTAAAATGTTTCATTAAAACTTATTGAAAGCTGCTTTGAAACGAATTTCTTTCTATTATTATCAATGCTTATTTTTTAATTTGTCTTCCTATTTTGGGCTTGTTACAAAATTTCTCAGATCCAAATAGGATTGCGAACATTTTTTTCGCAAGGGGGAAAAGTCTACTCCCTCTGTAAATATCAAACTTCTTCCAAATAAGTTTCAAAACATCTACTTTTGTTCACGTAACTCGCTATCCCCTTTATAGCGCAGATAAACTCTCTGCTATTGTAATAAATTCCTTGAAATTTATCGAAATTGCATTCATTTCTTTAAGAAACCGTTTCACCCATCAGGTTACAGTACACTATCATAACTTAGTGTAACTACATGCTTCCGATGACATTTTTATGCAATACTGAACCTGAAGCAAATTTCGAATTTCATCGAAGATATTAGCTGCAGATTTTTAAAAATTATTTGACCGTTTGCACTTTTCATCCACTTGTAAAGGCAGAAAAATATATAAGATCTTTTTCACTTTTTTGATGAAAAATAGGAATTTTAATTTTATACAAAAAAAAATATCCAAACCAATAATGTGATTACTTTGCAGCTATTCAACTTGGAAAGATAGAAGATTTCCAACAACCACTGAGACTGCCCTCCAAAATCTATTCATCCGTCAGTAAATTGTCCGATGCTCCTCCCCTGCAATACAGCTGGATGACGAATTCAGTTGAGCTAGATTTTAGCGATTTAGATCCAGCAGAAAATGAAGGTAACTACATATAAGAGTTTTTTGATTAACAGTTTGATTTTATTTACTGCCTTACGTAATTTAATTAATTACTGAAACTATAACTTGTTTGGATTAATTTCTAATCGTTTAAAATTGCATTCTTTTAAAGCGGTGTTATTATTTGTCATACCCATATATTTTCTAAAAGTGTTTCGTATAACTCAAAGCATTTTTGAAAGTTCTGAATTTTCTTAACAAAATTTTGAAGCAGAATAATAGATATAGTTGCTGGCAAAAAAATTTAAAAAATCAGTGCCTTTTCTACTACATTTTATCTTTTTTATTTATTTCTGATAAAATCGGACAAAACACAAGGATTCAAGGAGTAAATGAATATTTACTTTATTCGTTATTCTTGAGCAAATTCTATAAATCCTTATCTTTCGTTCCAGGCAATTCCACTGCGTCTGTAGTAGTAGTTTTTTATAAGAATCTTTCGTCCCATTTGCCTCAGAGATTTTTCACGAAGAAAGGGTGAGTATTTTCACTCTCATATTTGCTATCAATTTGTGAAATAAATTGTCATATTTTTTATTCCAACTTGATCAGATATAACCTGGACAGATCCGAAGTAAATGAAAATTCCATTCTAAATTTGCAATTCACTCAACACGATTAGATGAATCCATTTAACTCATGAGAAGCTTCGATGAATTCACATTGCTCTGGATGAAGGAAGCCGTTATTACGAGTCAGGAAATATCAAAGAATATTGGGGCTACCGTAATGGAAAAAAAATACAATTTCAACCGTTTGTTACACTTTTCTTTATTCTTCCAAATGCGTTGTGCATTAGTAGATCCCCAGAACGGCATTTTAGAAGCAACGATACAGCTTTCACTAGTTGCTTTCTTCACAGGGTAATTAACATTGACCCTTATCAAAGACTGTCATGACCAACGGGAATAGGTGTTAAGATTTTTTTAAATGTATAGTAACTCTTAAAAGTAATAGCATCTTTTGAAAAATATCTTTCTTTTATCAAATGTTAAATTCAAACGAATTAACTGAAATTCTTTCGTTCTATTCTAAGAAATTTCTTTTCTTCCAGGCAAAATTTTAATACAAATATGGAGAATCAAAATTTATAAACCATAATATTTTATTGTTAGGAAAATCGCCCGGTGGGTATGCGGTGAAAGCAGTCCAACAAACTGGATAATTGAAAATGACGCTTTATTCAACAAATATTCCAGATACTCGAAGCACAGGTATCACGAATAGAAACTTGCACAAATTAGCAACTGAAGCTGACACCAAATAACTATCAATAACATCAGTAACAATAGCGCTCAGCGGCTGACAGCTGACCAACTCGCAATGCGAACAAGACTCCAAAGAGAGATTCTTAAGACCTTCAAACACGTTCCATAGACGTTTCAAGCATCTCAGCACCACCGGGTATTTATACCTTTTTCGTCGGGATGTGACGTCACATAGAATCATCTAGTACAGTCTCTATATCTCCGTTCCTAATAGAAATAGGACAATAATTCGATTATTTTCGAAGACCTTCAAGTTGTCGCGAAGGTCGAGGGTCATTGGCTTCCATTTCCCCGGCATCCAATAAAACCTCTGTAAATGTCTCTTTCCAACCACAAGACTAACATTGCTGGAACGCGACATTATAGGTTCGTAACAATATTATTCGAAACTAACAGATTTTTAATCGGTAGAAAGTGTAATTTTACTTACTTGCGGTAAAAATTGTGTGAAGAGAAATGTATTGAACTCTGCCTTCTGGGGGCTACTCTTTATGTATGAATTAATGAGTTACCTCTCTTTACTGTAAAATATATCAGAAAATAAGAAATCTAATACAGTTTATCTGATCAATTTCGCGAAAAAAAATTCCGGGCAGTTAATTTACACTTGAAAGTTTAAATTAACTGCTAATGCATTAATTATATCAGCACTTTTAATTACTTTACATAAAAATAACTTCATCACTTTTAAGAAATACAAATCATGTATCTTAATCTGAATTGTCAACATCCAAAATTGCTATTTAAAATAGTATTTAAAGTTTTAAAGGAAAGAAAAATTTTCTGACTAAAGAAGATTTAATCTCCTATTGATTCTCATTATTGTTGAATAGGTAGTTTTCAGAGTTTTATCTTTTCTAGCTTTCTTTGCTTAATATTATGTGTGCAGCATTTTATCGGTTTAATGTAGAGCACTCCATCTGTTCCTTTGACTAGGATAGCTGATGTTGAGTATCAGCTCATCTCGAGTTTGGTGGGCGTCAAAGTGAAAGGAATCTTGAACGAGGACAACATTAGCGTCAGAATATCACTTACGAGCTTCAATCACACAGTAGCTGTAAGTATAAAATTTTGAAAATTTCCATATGCAGTTTTGGTATCTATTTTTAAGAATTATTTCGAGTAGTAACAGGTTTTCATTCCTTCTTAATGTCCATAAAAAACAAATAATTTTTTCTTGATATCATTTCAAGTATTCCTTTTTTATATATACTTTTGATAACTTCAATCAATAATCAATTTTCCACTCACTTCCTGATGTCCTAGAGTTTTGGAATTTCCTGCACTTGTGTGTTCTCGATGACGATACACTTTTTGATATTTTCAGAACTTAGTTATCAGTTAGACGATTAATTAAATTTTAATTCATGCCGGTGGCGCCATCTGATAATGATTGTGAGAAACAATTATTTTCAAAATTCCATAATTTTTATAATAATGAATTATAAATTAGAGACTAAAAGCGGAAAATAATGTAAATAAAAAAATACTACTTTTTAGAACGCTAATAAATGTGTGTTTTAAAAAATCATTTTTACAAAATTTATTTCGGTTTTATATTTCTCATTATTTCCCTAAAAAATCATATTATTTAAATTCTCTTAATAATTCATGAAAATAATCATCTAGTTCAATTTATAATAGCAATTAAAACGAACTGAAATTATTAAGACCTGTAATTATTGCGAGGATGTATATTCATCAACAAAGTGATTAATATTTCCAAAATAATACGCTTTTCAGAACATTCGGATCAAAACTCTATGCACCTAATTAGAGCTTTGTTTTACTTGATCAGTTTTCAGATGAAACTTTCACAAGCATTTTTGTTGTTGTTGTGTTTTATATGTTCATTTAATTCTGAATGATTTTTTATAGGATAAACGCATAGGGTGGAACATATCTTGTGGCATGGCAGATTTCGAGCATGGGTAAGGGATTTTAAAACTATCAAATATTCCATAGGAATCATTATTTCCTTCGCTTTTTAAGATGCATTAGTATAACGCAGTCTTCAAAAATTTATTTTAATCACGCCATGTTAAATTATTAACTAGCTTAGTGTTCTTATGGTTGGTAGAGCCAGATCACTCTTTTTTGTGTCAAGCCTAAGACTTTCTAAAATTCTTACTCCCCATGCAATACATAATTTTTGAAGTTCAATAATGCAATTGTTCCCTGAAGAAACTTAAATGATAGGTTTTAGGAAGAAATCACTAGGATATTGTTGAGAAACACAGTAAGTTCAAAACATATAATGGAGAACTGAAATTCAGATATGAAATAATTTTTCGTAATTTCATCATTTTTTTAAAAAAAGGTTGCGGGGATTAAAAACTTTTTTATATCTATTTTTGAAAATAATTCAGAGAGAAAGAAACAACTTAAAGAGAAATGTCCCATTTCGATCTAATAAGTTATATATACACAGTAGACAGTTGCTTTTAAACTCTGGACGAGTCCATTTTCGAATTGCCCCCTTGACAATCGAATTGCCCCACGATGGGATATCACTGTTCCGAAAACTCCGAAGCTTCAGTTTAGGATGGTTAGGAAGCAGCTCTTCAATAAAGTTAAACAATTTTATTATTTTAATTTCTCAATAATTTTATTATAAAGAATAGTGGCCTGATAATCTGTTAACTAGGGATACTGACAAAAACCAAAGCTTTTTCCTTCAATTAATACCCTCAATAACTATTTATTATATACACAGAGTGTCCCAGGAAATTGTATACACACTTCAAATACTATTATATAAAGGATTCATAACATACATAGAAGTTTCAGAACTCGCATTAATTTATACAAATGTAGAACTTTGTCACATATCAGAAGTGTTCGGATTGTTTATCAGGCGCTCTTATGTCTGCATGTAGAGTCGGTTTTATCAGGCGCTGATGATGAAACCGAGCAATGGCGCTAAACATTTTTTGGGCGAATTCTCTTTCAATGACTGCTTTCATCTCTTTGTTTGTAGCTGGTCTTGAACATTACATTATTTTTCACAAAAAAATAAAGTCATCGGGGTTGACATCCTGTGAGTGTAAAAGGAGCTCCATGATATATCTGCGTCCTAACTATCTCTCCACTAGAATTCCACTCAGATAGGCCTTTACTTTACGACTGTAATGTGGAAATGCTCCATTCTGCTGGAAATACTACTCTTGAACATCTCTCTTGAATATGTGGAGTTCTGACTATTGTAAGTTAAAATAAACATAAATAGTCATAGTATTCTGAAGAAAGGTCCAAGTAATCCACTCACTGACAAACTATCCTACACAATTTACACCTAATAAGTTTACACGGTGTTCCACTGTCAAAAGTGGATTACTTAATGCCAGATTGTTGTTATGACGATCGATTGATCCATTATTTATGAATTAGTGTCATTTTAGAGGAAAATTTGCAACTGTAAAATGATTGTATTAACACGTTAAGTGCCATCTTAGTCACCAGTGACTGACACTGAACTTTCCGTTCGAACCGCGTCAGTCACCCCCTTCTCTACTAAAGAGATAGCAGAGAAGAAGTCATCTAATTAGATACATGGTTCGAATCTCAGACGCGAGTCATGTTGCTTAACGTGTTATTTAATTATAATCACTTCTTCCATTAGCTGACAAGATTCTACATTTGTATACATTATTGTGAATTTTGAAACTTTAATGTATGTTATGAATTATTTATATAATGGTTGTTTAAATTGTGTATGAACTTTCTGACACGCCCTATGTTAAGCAAACCAAGTTTTAAAAAATATAAGATTGATAAAAAAAAAACATAACTTATATATATATATAACTTATATAAACATAATTATTATATCTATTCAATAAAATGATATTTCAGATTATTCTCGAGCTGTATATGTTTATTTCAATAATATTTCATTTAACCCATTTGCATCCGTAGGCGGAATAATCCGCACACGACGACTGCCGTATCACCAACCGCGGAATAATGCTCTCGCGACGATGTTCACTTATCACGAACCGCGAAAAAGTGGACATCGTCGCGAGCGTATTATTACGCGGCTGGCGAAAATTGACAATTGTTGTGTGCGGATTATTACGCTTGTGGATGCAAATGGGTTAAATGCTAGATTTTTTAATGAAATAACAGCCTGTCAACTTTTCTTTCCAGCACGGTCGAATTCACTACTAATCACTGTCACTTAATATGGAACAAAGGAAACAACAGTATTTGCCAGTGTCACCGGCTAGGCACATATGCACTGTTGCTGACACATTACGCTCTTCCAGTAAGTGGATCATTCCTTTTAACTTTTTATAACAATATGTGTATTTACAATAACTTTAATACTTTTCTTAAAGTGACGCACTTTAGAAATCATACGTATTAGTTGGAATGTTGTCACTGCGCTAGATAGATGACTGAAATGCATAGGCTTTTATAAGAAGACGAAAGATTGGTGTTTAATTCTTACGAGAACGGTTTTTTTAAGTATTTAAAAGAGGTAAGGTACATTTCTTATACTTCAGGTGAATTTATTATAACAAAATAAAATACGATAAAGTTTACATTTTTTATATATAATTCAGTGGTAAGTTACAGCCAGGGATATATAACGTGAACGTAAATTGCGTTTAAATTAAAGTTCCTTTTGAGGACCCTGCATTAAACTTCTACACCACACCAACTTAATATTCGTCAAGTCAGTGTAGAATATAAAATTAGAGGAGCACTTGACCTGCAGCAGCTCTACATACACAGCGGTGTGTGGTATAATTGGCAGTGGAATACAATACCCTTCCATCTGGTATGGAAGAGGCGGTGGTCCAGCTGTTTATTCCTTTGCCCAGAAATTTCTGTATTCAGAGATCGGTACACAGTGGATCTGCGGAAACTTAATATTTTTCAAGTCAGTGTAAAATATAAAATTAGAGAAAGGTGGGCCGACTTCATTATCTAATTTCTGTTCAAAAATATAAGATTCGTCCCCAAGATCCCTCTGGTATCTACAAACGAAACATTAACTTGTACCAGTAAACGATCAGAATTACTCCCCTCTTTAAACTCTTCTGTCTCTACTTTAATCCCCTGGCTGATCGTTTTATTACAATGTCCTATTCAGTCATATTATTCGTAATGAGTACATTGATTACTAACGAGAAAAATATAAGCGCCAAGGGCGGGAGGAAGACCATAAACATTTTCTTCCAATTACTTGGAAAGAGGGGAAGAGCACTTTCCTGTTTGTTAACTATGTATCGAAAAAAATTAAAATTCTACTTAAGTTATGACTTTTTCCCTACCTAAACAGGTAATTCATTTTACTATTTTGGAAGTATTTTATTGTCCCAATTCAAATAAAGTCACAAAACTCGGCAATGAATATTTTTTCGATGCTTCTTAATAAAAATAATTTAATGATTCGGTGCACGTGCCTGACACGAGTACTTACATTTAAAGGACAAGCGACAGTCACAAAAAAAAACACAAATTGCAATCCATTAAGCAATCAAAACAAAAATTACACTTGGTGCTGTTCGGCACTAGTATAGAGTTGTTGTGGCTGCTCAGCAACTACTGTATTTGCACGTATCGATCAGTTATTTTTATGCATGAATCAATAAGTTATTTTCAGAAATTTGAAAACTCTTCCTCTTAACCGATAAGATAAACATTGTATTCGAGGATTTTCTGAAAAATGAAACAATTTTGAAGTTTGAAAGAAAGAGAAAGGACGAAGGAAATGGTAGCAAATTTTTTTTTCCAACTCGTAACTGCGTGTCCTCATTTTTCTGAATACATTTCAGTCTATCAGGATAATAATAATCTGTAATGATTCTTAGGATAATAATCTATAATCAATATTTAATCTGGATATTTTATTTTGTAAAGCTAGAGGAGATATTAGAACAAGAAGATCGATAAAAAATATATGGACAGAAAGAAAATAGGGTACTCAATGTACAGCAAATATTTAGAAGAAATGATTGAGAGAAAAATCGCCCTAGCTTTGTCAAGATTATGGATATGACCCGGTGAATGCTACTCGTTGCAATCACTTCGATCAATTTCATATTTTGTTATATTTTTTCATATAACATGTTCCAAAGTTCTTGTAGACATTTTTTGATGAATGTCTATAAAAACATAAAAAGATTGCAGTTCGAATATATTGTTTGTTTATCCCCCAAGATCTATGATGCTAATAGATCAAAAACAACTTACCTTCAGAGAAAAGACGTAAACACTTGAAGTTAATTAATCTCTTCTATATTTATTTTATTGGCTATTCGTTTTACTGGGATAATGTGTAAGAATAACACAATAGTAAGTGAAAAAACTTATCTGTGGAAGTAATTTATTGTACTTAATTTTTTTTCCAATTCATATACCAATACCTGTTCATCAGTTTTCCATTTGTTGAATGTAAAGGGAAGTAAAGTATGTAAGTTGAATTTTTATTTCCTCTTTTTTCAGGAAGAAAAACACATAGAAGTAAGCTTCGACGCCATCGCAGGCTCAGGTTGCGCCATATGTGCCTTTCTTTTGTTTATTACGATACTCATGCTTGTTTCTCTTTGGAGGTATGTCCCAGTTCAAGGAATAATTATACTAACCAAATAGACTCGCATTAATGATAAATCACCCGCAGGTTAATAAAACAGTTAATGTAAACATACTGTTCAAGAATGAATCAGATTCTTCGTGTATATGGTTCTTATATGACCATGGTACAAAATTATTAGATCTGTCCCAAAAAAGCCCTCGTGTTGCATGGAAACGGAACTTAACGTCGTAGAAATGATTTTTGTGTTTTTATTTAATAAAAAATTATCCAACAAAAAAATTTTAAAGAAATATGCGAATTCTTCATTTAAAAGAAAACATTCTAATTTCTTTCTCATTTTACATTTACCCTTCTATTTAGATGGTCCCCTCCTAAGGTACCAAGTAAAATGAAATCGTGCAATTCGAATCCGCATATCACTTTGAAAATGGATATTTATTAAATTCCATTATTAAATAAAGTATAACATTCTAGTTGGATCCTATCGAGAGTTGTAAAGTACAACAATTTCTTCGCTCAATGTATCGGAAAATACCTGTATGTCTTAATAATCAAATGGCTAAACGAATTACGTTTTGATATCTTCAGTAAACGAATGCTTCTCTTTCTTATAGGAAAATCCATGGAGCAATAACAGCTTTAAAAATACAAATTTGTGTTGCCTTACTTGGAGCTTTTGGAATATTTTTCTGCGGTTTAATAAAACCACTTCCTGAAGTAAGTAAACATTTTAACAAATACTGCACCTTGTACATACTAAGTACTTTTGATAATTTTTTGTATGGATGCAACTCTCAAAGTTAGTGTAGACTGTAATTCAGGGTATAGCCTTCGATACAATAATAAACTAGTTAATATAGAAAAGTTACATATAATACCAATTCTCAAAGGATATTTATGAAGGATGCGAAAGAAGAATATTGGGATGTATTCATCCAAAAATATAAGTCAAACCCAGAGAGATACTTGACTCTAAAATAAAAATAAATTCACTTCGGGGTTATGGAGAAAAATAGCAGAAAAAACTCTCATTCAACTTTTACGCGCAAAATTTAATAAAGGTAAAATGCAAATAAGAGAAAAACAAGGAAAAGTTAGATTCAAGATAGCCAATTTATTGAAGGAGTGGGTGTACATGTACAATACTCGTTATGTTAATTATTCCCAACAGAAGGCAAAATCGGACTTTCAGGCACAGGTTAGTGCATGAAATATGCAAAATGGGCGATTTTTGGAATTTACGTATTAATGTATTTTCTGAAAGCGATACGTTTTCATGAATTACGAGTCAGAGGCGCCATTTCAGGGAAATGGGAAACCTTGGGCGCGCACTCTAGTCTGCGCAAGATCTCAAAATGCCCCATCGAGAGATTGGAACTGGTTTTTAGGCAGACAAAAATATTTAGCTGACGACCTGGTCGTGGGCGGCTACTACTAACAACTGCAACCGAAGTCTGTCAGTGAATAAACCGTGAAGTGACTACAAGAGAGTTAGTTTCAGACTCCCACGGGAACTTGAATCAAAAGTTTTACTGTTACATGAAAGCCTGGAGAGGTTGTACATTAATCGAGAGAACCGCTGATTGGTGTTCCACTCGGCTCAACTTCCAAAGGGGCCTGTTTTTGGTACATATTTCAGTGCGGCTAAGAGGAGTGGGATCGAATACTGTTTACTGGTGAGTTCATATATAGTCTGAGCTGTAGTTATAGACTTGTTTTGATCTGGACGTAGAAAAGAACAAGCAATTAGCCTTCCCTTGTTTATGAAAGATTTCATTTCCACAAAAGTGGTTTCAAAGTTTGGTTAGGACTCATTAAGAATGGCCGCACCCATTGGCGAATCCAGGATTTGGGTCTTGGAGGGGCTGAGGTTATAAAAATTTGTATCGTCGTGACGAATGTCAAATCTCATGGCTTATGCAAACCAAAATACTTTAACTTTGCAGATTTGACTCACCTGACAAAAAGAATCATAAAGAACACAACAATACTTTCGATAATTTAATAAAAAGTACAATGAAATAAGTAGCCAAAAAATGTTGCGGACCGTGTCAACTCTACAAGTACAAATGGAATGACTAGAAAAGTAGGGAAATTTTCGAGCCTGTCAAGCTAGAAAGCAATGTTGTCATGTTTTTATTATTTTTTTAAGAAAGGTAAATTAAGAACAAAGAGTTGTAGTGATTTAAAATAAAATCAAGAATTCTGGTTTAGCTCTGGGAGGGGCTTCAGCCCCATAGCCCCCCCCCTGGATTCGCCACTGGCCGCACCCGAACTCATTATCTTTGGTGGAGATTCTGTAACCTGCCATAGAAAGGTGAACGAAGGTCTAATCCCATATAACACAGTTTAAGGGTGCTGTTGTCCCATATTTTTTGCTAATGTATGACAATATGACCGCTTAGAGTATATCTGGAGTGAGAATACTTGGGAGCAAAAGATATCTCGCGAATAATTAAGCCGGCTTACTCAACAGTCTCGAACCAGACTGGGAAATGTATGAAATGCCTTGGACCTTGAAACTACGGCATGTCAAATGCCTCCTTAAGAGAAAAAAAAAGATTCCTAAAGGAAGTTTAAAGGGGAAACAATTGTTTTCTCGCTAGTTTATTTAAAAGTACCGAAACGGCACAATTTTAATGAAAACATTTCAATTAGTTTACGATGTGCTGTATTTGGTTGTGTTATTTGGTAAATATAAAAGCGACAAATTTTTGTTTAAATTTAAAATTTGAATTAAAAGAATCGACTGAAGTTTCCACAATAAGATCTGAACAACCCTTTTCATAAGCCTTTTTTAAAATTATATATGTAATATATGATCCGTAATCTCCGCATCTAAAAGTGTGATTTTTTTCCAATCCACAGGAGTTTTTTTCTTACACAGTCTCCTTGATTCAGTTTTTTCTACTGACTGCCTTTTCTTTACAACTGTGTCTAGCATTGGCTGTTTATATAAAAAATGTCGAGCTCAAGAATGTCCAGTATTCTTTTACTAAAATTTCGGCTCTTGGATGGGGTAAGTTATACTTGCACCAATGTGGAAATCTGTAATGTTTTTGAAACACATCTAGAATTATAAGAACAGATCTAACAGTAATTTGCTAGCATTAAAATCTATTAATCTAATATTTTAATTTGTTAAGATTTAATTTAGTAGGATTTTTAGGAACTATTTCGCACGTAAATATAATTATAAATTATTTAAAATTCTCTTTATATTTTCTTTAACAATATTTTATTTCCTTTCAGCTATTCCTGTGATAATTGTTGGTGCCACATTAGCAGCCCAAAGCTTAGAAGGCTATGAACTTGAAGGGTACGATTAAATAATCAAACTTTTATCTCATCCTGTTAATAATTTAATATCTGATGGATGAATATTCGCTATATACGATATCCTGATGTTGCTTAGCATTATTATTCTTTCAATCCAGCAAATTGTACCTGATTGCTAGCAATCTGATCCATAATTTTTTTATTGGGAAGTATATGCAATTTATACAATTAGTACTATGTCCAATTCTAACTATAGTATATCATTCACAAAATTATTTTATAAAATTCCACAAATGATTTTTATCCGAGAGAAAATTTCAGTAAATCTGGTAATAATAAATATAAACATAAAATGTAGCAGAAAATGGAAACAAAATTATTATTCTAATATTATTGCACGTCTTTCGGCCATTTCATCCACAAAAAAAAAAAGAAAATCTTACCCATATTCCGATTCGAAGACATCTAATTACAGTGCACTCCCGATTATCCGGGTTAATCACCAGAAGGGATCGCACGGACAATAGAAAAACACGGATAATCCGAAAACTCCATTTTATTAAAGAAAAAATCAACAACAGTACAAAAATATAAAAATTACTTACATTTGCATGCTGTATAACATCAAACTAGGAATTTTCCTTTCAACATATATTGCTTTAAAAAATCTGTAATGCGTCTTTGCTTCTGCTATTTGTTCATCTCTTTTCGTATATCGACACATATTTTACGAACCGCAGTACTGTCGCCGTAATCAAATCCTCTTTGTCACATATAATCTAACAAAGTTTCCACAGATTGTAGAGCAGCAGAATGAGAAATTGTATTTCCCTCATTTACTACATCTTCTGCATCAGTACTAGCTGATTCTCCATTATTAAGTTTTTGAAGGATTTCTAATTTTTGTTTAACACTTAAAATGTTTCTGAAAGAAGACGAAGAAGTTAAAGAATGACGTGTCAGGAAGAAGCGTGTTCGTATGAGAATGAGCTAGCAGGAAGTGGATGATTCATTTCTTGGAAAATTAGGGTTGAACCGGTAGAGATTGCACGTGAAGGAAGAAAAAAATCTATTCGTTAGCCTCCGCCGTCACGGCTCACTAGTTTCACGAAATGAATTTCTCGATCGAACATCAACATTGATTTTGCATGCATGATAAGCGTGAAAATGTTTCTCTTTAAATTTTTTTGTGAGTCCGGAATGAGCACGGATAATACGCAAACAGGATAATCCGCGCACGGATAATAGAGAGTATACTGTAGTTCTTTGTATATTCTATTTCATCTATGAATTTAGCTATATTAGTAGATATGAATTGCATGTTTTCTGGCAGATGTGTGAACAAATGTTCTAGTTCTTTCTTTGAGTGTGCATATTCCATATTTTAACGTAATATGTTAAAATATGTACGTTGTTGTTAAAGAATAGATATATGCATTAAGTATAGGGAATATAACATTTTTTTATGTGAAACTTACAAGTCTTTTTTAATGAAATTTCTTTCTTTTTAGATGGTGGTTAACTCTAGGCTCAAACTTTTTTTACGCATATACATCTTCAATATTAATTCTTACTATGGTGGGTAATATTATGTCATGTTATTTCTAATTCATTTAAAAATAGAAATTTTATGGAATAGTAGATTAAGCTGTACTTTTCTCATTTGCTTCCAGTTTCAAGTATTATTGTTTCTTATTGTGAAAACCGAAATAAGGAATTACGCCAAAGTGTCCGATTTTCTACAAAACAAAAAAGTCCAAGTTAGTAATAATAGGTAAGAAATCATTGTCTTCTCTCAGTATGAATAATATAAACTTTATGAATTTTTTTAAATATTGTAAAATCTATTTGAATTCAATCCTAAGAGTCAAATGTTCAGATATTAAAAGCTGCTTTTGTTTCAAATTATTATCAATACTTTTTGAAGAAAAAATTTCCGAATAAAGAAATCATGCTTATCTTATTTGAGATTTTCGAATCAACTCGTGCGACTTTAAGCAGACGCTTCAAAATTTTTATGCACACCTAAAAGCACCCCGAAGTATAGGAGGAAGACAACAACATTTAAAATTTAGTTACAAAATTGGCTAGCTTTTCCAGACGCTGTTTATCTTTATACATAAAAGGCAAATACCATGACTCACTCATCACGAAATCTACCAAACCGATGGAACTAGAAACTTGAAATTTGGCATGCTGATGCTTCTTGGGGAGTAGGTGCTCGCTAAGAAAGGATTTTTCGAAATTTTAATTAGAATTTAAATTATTTAAAAATTACTTTAAATTTTAACGTTTTTCCGGAATAACTTCGGATCCTATTATCGCAAAAAACATTTTTCCATCATCTTAAAGATAAAAAAATTAGCTTTTCAATGACACCGATGTTACTTCCATGCGACATTTTGTTCAATTTTAATTAATGTTTCAAAATGTTTTAAAACATGAATTGTAACAATGTTTTTATTGTTGTAAATAAAATTCAAACCATCTCATTATTTCAGCAAATTTTTTATTCGCGCGCTTTTGCAATTGTTACGGTTGTGATAGTATAAATTGTTTTCTTGGGAAATTAACTCCAAAGCAGAATTTTCACTTTAGAATTCATTGCATTTCTGAAACATTTTATCGCACCTGCTTCAAAGTAATATTTTTACAAAGCGTGGCAACATATATTTGATTTCAGGTTTGTTTTTATTGTGTGTGAGGTACACTGAAATGATTTTCGTCCTTTCTTCAAGCAATTAATCTCATGCTTTCCTGCCATTTTAAAATTATGAGGCATGAAAACGCCTTCAAATTTTTGTATATTGCATTATTGGTAATTTTTTATTAAAATTTTGGTTTGGCTTAAGAGTACAGTACTGCTGCCAAACTTGAATTTCCTCAAGTGATAACTCATCAAATTTGATATTAGAAACTAGAAATTACAGCCTGAAACTAGGAATTACAAAAAAGACAATAGTTTCGGGAAAACTAACTAATTTTTAAATTTTATTGTCTACTCCCGGGTCTTTTAGATGTGTATGAATTTTTTGCGGCCTCACTTTTTGTACCCACTGGTTCACACGGGCCTCCAGCATGTTCGGCTTTTCCGCCCATATTCAGTGTTTATCATTCTACCGAGGAGTGACAGATGAATTGAGTGAAAGTTATTTGAAACTCAGTTTGTAAGTTTCGTTAGCTGCGGTACATCATACACAATTGTATCGATGGCATTTTAAAATTTAAGTCTTTAAATATTTTACTATCTCCCAAATACAACAAAATATTCAGTTTTTTGTTTGCTAAGTTATCGCAGCTGAAACTGCAACGGGTAATGCTATAATTAAAACGGGCGTACCAGCTGTTCGCCGAAGGCGGCTAGACTATAATATAAAACATAAAACACATGTGTCTGTCACAAGAACTCCTCTTAAACGGTGAACGGCAGCGACACGAAATTCACACGACATTCTGGGATGCATTTCTAGGTCAACTGTGCTATTTTTAACTTTCAGAATTAAGTAGTTTTTAAGGTATTTAATTAAATAACCAAAATTAGGTTATTTTTAGACGTTTTTCGTCAATAACATCTGTAATAATAACCGCACGAAAATTATTTTTACACCATCTTGAAGAGCAAAGAATTATCTCGTTAACTATACTAATTTCATTTCTGTACCCTATTTTTTTTCTAATTTTAATAAACATTTCAAAAAATGTATTTTAAGCGCAATTCGTTACAATGCCTTCTATAGTTATAAAATTAAATTTAACCTATTTATTGCTTCATCAAATTCTTCATTTACGTGTTTCATTAACAAAGGCAAAAACACACGTGCTGCGTGATTTAAAAAATTTTACTTTATTTGGACATTGACTGCAAGTCAATGTTCTTACTTCAATTTTTATTTTGAAGCACATACAACTTTTACTATGCACGTGCAATAATCCAATGACGTTAGTTTGATTACAATGCGATGTTTCGCGTTTAATTTTAATAAATTTTAAATGCTCCAAATTAATTTGTAAGGTCACTGAATGTTTTTGCGTCCCGAACAACGGAAAACGCTTCGGCGAAAAATTGTTTTATTTAATTCATAGAAAAGACCTCACAAGTTAATTTTTTTCAACTTCTAAAATTACTTATAAGTAATTTAGTAATAAGTAATTATTTATAAATGCCTAAAAGAAATAGAAAGACAATTAATCTTGCAAGTCTCGCCACGATGCATTAAAGGCAGTCGTGGGACGAGCAAGCTCAAGCGGGGGGGGGAGAACACGCGAATCGCGTGTAAGTTAAAGAGCCGAGAGACGACACTGATGATGAAATCAAAAAACTGTTTTATTTAGCTTCTATATTAGCTAATATATTTCAGCAAGGCAATCCAATGACGTTAATTACTCGCTCTATTCGAAGTTCATTTAACTTCACAAATTTTTAAATGATCCTAATCGAGCGTGTAGGTGTTTTTCTGATCAGTCACACAAACACTGAAAAGAAGAGAATTCTAATCCGGATAACGGCAATAAAAACCAAGGCATGAAAGAGCTTCTGTTGACGCCTTCGCTATCAATGATGGGGAAATGAGTGCAAAAGACGGCTGGATTCGTGACCAGATGGCTCAAAGCAGGGAGAGAAAAAGATGAGAGGAGTTCTGCTGCTGACCGAGGATGTCTGACAACACGGGAGTGGACGAACGAAAATCAAAAAGAGACATTGGTGTGAAAAACTGTTTAATTACGTTTAAAGTGTTATAAATATTTAGACTTGAAAATATTTTTATCCCGAGCTACGCAGTGTATACCAGCTAGTTTACATATATACATACAGGGTGTCCACACTTATCGTGGTCCAATGGCTAATTTCTAAACCGTTAGAGATAGACATATACTTCCAATCGGAAAAATGCTTTAAATAAAGGGAAGAATTATATTTTGTGTTTTTTGAGTCACTGTATTTCTGAAAAAGTACAAATTCTCACTTTTTATACGGTCCCCCGGTCCTGTCAGTCATATTTAGTAAAATATTCTTGACACTCTAACATTTTAAACAAAAAAGTCCCACTCTTCTGCGACTAGAACTGATCGAGTTATGGGGCTTTGAATTTCACAATTTTTAACCAATCAGCGTCCTCGACAAGCAAATGCTGCGTATTGATTGGTGGATCGTCTTCAAGACGACTATTGAAATGGTGTAAAGTGGTCTAAAATATATATATATAATGTATTCGTTGTAGTAGTCGTTAAACAAAAAACACAGGCCGAGTTGTTCTAAATTTCATTTTATTATGGGAGAGTGACGAAATGTACGTACATCTTCGTTTCAGTTTTTAAGCCAAAAGTGAACAGAAGATCCCTGCTTTTTCTCAGGTAGGGATTTAAGAGATAGACACGTGATCAAAGTGAAGGGAATAATAGTTATTTTTAGTATATCACGTAAGTGTTTTAGGGAAAATGCATGGCGGCAATAAGTCGCTGATTTCGCGATTTGTGTGCGCGTGGAAACGATTAAAATATTCTTTTAGTAATAAATATGCCAAAACGAGAGATTTAATATACCTCTAGCGCGCGAAAGGTCTTTTAAACTTGCTTCCAAGCTTTATTTATTTATAACCCGCGCTGATTCTGCAGACGTGTAAGGTTACGAAATGAATCGTTGGGGAGATAAATTTGTTTATGCTTTTACAAACTGCTCCTGTTTCGAGTGAGAAAAACAGAAAGCTTAAAATAGAATTTTAGAACAAAATACACTTACACTCATTAGCAAATACACGTAATATTGTATGTTGTCCCTACAAAACAAACAACCAAATGTTATAAACCCAGCAATAATAAACAACCCAAATTAAATATAAAATGTAATAAAATAAACAGAAAGAATAGAACTAAAAGTAACTTAACCATTGGCAAAGATGAATGGATATTATTAAATTCGCTTTCACTGAATTCCTCATTTCAAATTCAATTCTTAACAGATTTGCATGAAGAGCGAATCTTTGGTGCAACAGGAAGTCATCGCTATGATTTGACGACGAATCCTTCTACCATGTCACTGTGGCCATTAAATTTATTAGAACGCAATTTGTGATAATTACCAATATTTTTTATAAATTGTCCAATTTTTTGTGTGTATAAAATATTTTCAGTGTTTCAACGAATAAACAGAGAATTTTGTGAAAAGTGTTTATTGTTTTCTTAGGATCTCTCTTCTCCATCGTTCCCTTTTGCTTACAAGTTCTCTCCTCTTCATGTCGATGGCCAGTATTTTGTACGTCAATTTCGAGCAGAAGGTCTACGAGATACTCTTTGCCATAAGTGCGGTCACCGTGGTAAGTGAGATTTTGACACTGTTTTAACCCTTTAAAGGGACATATTGCTTGAGGTGAATTTAAGAAAAGAAATTCATTCAGCTTATAGGATGACATTAATTTTATTAATTAATTACCAAGTCAAGACGCTTCGTTAGGGTTTGAGATAAGAAACTAGAACATCTAGGTTTTTGTTCATCGAAAATTTTGGCGAGAACTTGCGACAACGCCTTAAAAATTTCTAAATTTGGTGGGAAGTAAACTTCCCACCAGCTTAGGAAGGATTAAAGCCAATGGGAGTACTGAAGGTGCCCTTCCATTTCATAAAATAATTTTTCATTGAATTCTGTGCATTATTTCAATGTTTCTGGACGTCTATTTCATAAAATAATTTTTTATTGAATTACGTGCATTATTTAAATATTTCTCAACATTTTCACTTGTAAAATAATTTTCTTTAAGGCTGTTTAAAGAACTTTCGATAGTCTACTCAAAGATTCAACGATATCAACATATAAATTTTTTATATAATTTTAAACCTTTCCTTTTTAGGGCGTGGTTGTGTTTTTGAGTTATACTTTCTGCAGTGAAAAGGTAAAAATAATTCCATGCTTTATTCTATTCTTTTATTATTGATATCATTTCAAGATTCTGTATAAACGGTTCTAAGAAATTGGTTATGTTCCATAAAAGTGTTCTAATTACCTGTTGTGTTTGTCATGTCTAACAATTTTAATGTTGCTTCTTTTCCAAAAAGAATTGCTTCTTAATAAACACCCAACTAACAGCTTTAACATTCCCCTGTCTTTTCTAGCATTTTCTGCTTTGCTGCTTGCAAGAAAATCACGATCAAGTAAACGAACACGAAGTACGTGGCATGCTTAACTGTATTAATGTTGCTAATAAACGATCGGTCTACTTTTAAATGTTTTTCCATTGTGTCTAACATCTATTTCACATTTTTAATGTTTTACTGCTCATAAAATCATTAATAATTCACCGAAATGGACTTTGGGAATGAGCAGGTTTAGGATGTTACAATATCAAATTTTCAGTTTACGAAGATGCTTCTTGGATTACTGGATTCTATTGCAAAATGTGGACTCCTGATGCCGAACTTAAAGGAAGCTACTGATAGGATAAGTTATCGTAGGCGTAGCGATCAATTGGAGAAGGGCAACGGGGTATATACAGTGGGCCCCATAAAGTCCGTTGTCACCCCAATAATTTCTGAACGGCAAGAGCTATAGTCATAAAAGTGGGCTCTAGGTATAGTAAAGTTGCCATGCGCTACGCAAGGAAACAGCTTACAGCGCCACCTGGCGGCAAAATTCAGAAATAGCGTTCTTATCTCAAAAACGGTACGAAATACGGGGAAAAAGTCAATTACATAGTTGTTCAGCATCATCGATTTATTACAAAAAAAACATTTTGCGCACAAAAATGATACAAATGAAAAGCACAAAACGCACATTTGTTTGATCGCGTTAAACAAAACTGCGCTTGCCGGAAATGAGGCTCATCTACCTGTCATGCTAAAAATGGTGTCCTTCAGCAACAATACACATCTGGACATGGGACTGTAATTCCCGCTGAACATTGTACAACATGGCAGGTGACCCGCTGGCACAAGCATCCGTAATACGGTTTCGAAGTTCCTGCAATGTTGGTGGAGGGGTTGCATACACTCGCTGTTTGATGTATCCCCACAGAAAAAAGTCAAATGGGTTCAGGTCAGGTGAACGTGGAGGCCATTCTACGCAAACACCATACCCGATGACTTATTACTGAAATGTGTCCCGAATGTACTGTTGGATACTTGATACCATGTGCGGAGGGGCGCCGTCGTGTTGGAACCATATATTCCGGAGGTCACTCAACGGCAAAATCCTCTAGAAAATCGGCTATTACGTCCTTCCTTTTTTTTCCCGCGTTATGTCGAGTTACAATTTTGGGAGTTGCGAAACAAACAAATATGCATTTAACGCCTTCTATTTTTAACATTACTGTAAGGAAGGTGTCTTCTCTTACTGAATCGATGATGCTGAACAACTTTGCAATTGACTTTTTTCCCGTATATCGTACCAGTTTTGAGACAAGAACGCTATCCGAATTTCCGCCAGGTGGCGCTGTAAGCGGTTTCCTTGCGTAGCGCATGACAACTTTACTATACCTAGACCCCCCTTTTATGACTATAGCTCTTACCGTTCAGAAATTATTGGGGTGACAACGGACTTTAGCAGGCACACTGTATACCCCATGCGCCAATCCTAGGGGCATTGCGGAGACAAAATATCAGTGCATTTATTTTAATTTTTAAGAAAAATATAATGGTATGAGTGAAAAAAAAATGATAACTTACCCATGGCACCATTTAGCTATGCTACACCATTGGAAGAAACCAGTTAGAGCGCCCATTCGCATTTTGACAAGCAAAGATGAACACTAACTACAGCTACCTAGGCTTTTAACCATATGGTAACTATGAAGACCATGCATCGTAAGATGGAATAATTCTGTGTCCCCCCCCCAACAAAATGCGATCTATTATGACTCACCTTATGCTGTAACCCTATGTAAGCATTCGCGAGGTCTCTCTTATCGTGCCACGTAGTCCAGCACCCATATCGATCCACTCACCCGAAAGTTTAGTGGACGTGGCCAAAAACCCAAACATCTTGATCCCCATTTACAGGCGTATGATAAAATTATTGCAAGATTACATTGACCAGGCGTAGCACATCAACATAAAAGTAAAAGACATTTTGTGATTGCATACATTTTTGACTGGAGTTCCTGTTTAGTGGCAGAATGAACTACCATAGCAAAAGTTTGATCAACACGAGTTTGTTTCTCGTGAGACACTAAATCAGAAGAAGTAACAAATACCCTAACATGGGTCCTGGGCTTTCTAATGAGTACTCATTACACACGTTTAGCAAAAATCTCACCAATTTTCACTTTGCAAGAATAGATGTGAACCTTATACGAAATATTCTTTAAGATATGTCATTTCTGCATATTATTACAACTCTGAAACTACATGTCCCATTAACAATTCTTTCACATTCTAACTATGCTTGTCCTGTTTGCAAAGGTCCTTCGTTGTGTTACCCTGTTTTATTCTTTCTGGGGTTGTGAGATGGCCTTTTTTTTATCTTTTTTCATCCTATAACCTTCAATAAGTTTGTGTTTGTGAATTCATATTACAATCATGGGCATTCAGTTCAGCAAAGGTTTCAATACCAAATTTTAACTTTCTGTCGGCATGTCATTATAGAGTTTTAATTACATTCAACTAATTTTCGTCATTTTTCATAAGCTCATTTGGCTTGGGGATTGACTGGTGTAAACTGATTATTTAACTGTTATTTATCATTGTATATATCTCAGGCATAATCACAGTTTTTTAATTCAAAGTTATAGTTGATAAAAAAAGAAAAGAAATCAAATTCGAAATGCTGAAGTATTATTTATATGCAAAGAAAAGTGTTTAAGGGTATTTGCATTTATATTTTCTACTTTTGGTGAAAGAGGTACATGAGGCTTACTAAATTAAGATGAGAGATAAAAAAATATATATTATCTGTCATTAAAGATCCCTCGATAATGTGTACTCATTTTATTTTCAGCTGAAAATTTATTTTATAACATTTGATTCCTTAATTGTTTTAATTTAATGCATGATTTTAAGAAATTGAACTTATTCATTTCTGAATGTTTATTTTATAAAATTTGATTTCCATGCACTAAATAACTTTGTTTTCCACAGGATTCTGATATTAGAAGCGGGACTGACTCATTTAAAAGCAAGTATCTTTTTTAAGGATTTGTATTCTTTCAAAATTTGTCTACGCACATTTACAGCAATTTTTTAACAAATTTTCGGGCTCTTCTGTTCTTAGTTTCCTTGGCACATTTCATAAAATAAGCTTAATGAATAATATGCAGTTACATCCGATGAATAACTTTCAACGAAAGTTTCAATTTTTAAGCAATCGTATAACAATAAAAATTCTGTAATTTTGAAACTATTATTCTCAACCCGTTCCTCTCATGATGAAAATTGCAAAACCAGTGAACTTTCCATTCCTTTTTTTGAATAATTTACAATTAAATATTTCATTGACAGTTGCTTGTTATTGATGTTTCATATTTCATGATGATGAACTATTGCAACATAATAGACACTATCCTCCTAAGAATTCTAATTAAAAGTTTGTTTAATATGCATTCACTTTCTATTTCAGACATAAATCTGAGTAAACCTATATGATATATGCCCTATATTTAAATATTACAAGAAAATTTCGACTAATTCTTAATTTTAAGCTCCTTTTTGCAAATATTAATCTGTTATATATGGATGATTCAACTAGATAGTTAATGCGAAAAGCTTTTGATTTTGGGACATGCATCCTACCACATACATTCAAGATAATAATTTCTAGGCAAGAAGAGTCCAGGATTATAATTTACGCTATTTTTTTTAATTTCTGCTTCCCCTATCTTATCTATCAGGAATTGTCTGTATCTCAACTACATTAGTTAAAAATGCATTTACGATCTAATCATAGACATTATAAACCAGGGGTCTTCAAACTACGGCCCGCGGGTCAACACCAGTCCGCGAGCACCATCAATCAGACCCGCAGTAGCGGGTCGCACATGCCCGGTATCCGGTCCGCCATGGTTTATTTTGGTTACATTGTAAAAGTTACAATGTAAGTGAATCATACAAAATAATAATCACATGCTTTTATGTAACGACTTATATCCTTGACACTTACACGTAAATACTAACAGAAATTGGGAACGGAGCGGAGTCCACCCCCGCGCCCTAGTTCGACACAAAAATGTGCGCGTAATTCAAAACTCCACTATGTTGGTATAATGAGATAGCTAGGTCTTGGCCCTAGGGACTTAGTGGAGGAGTCAATGTGGCCCTTAGGCCAAAAAGTTTGGAGACCCCTGTTCTGGCAGGCAAAGACTGCCGCTCGCAAATAGTGGGGAATGCATTTCTGTAATGAATGAATGCTTGCATGCAACATGAAAGGTATTTCCGAATGTGATTCTCTGAATCAATACATTCTCTCGAATTGAGACGCGCGAAGAAATCTCAATAGTGCGCTCCCACCATAGCCAAAAGAAAACTCAAACCGAATAGGACAAAATTTAAATGTTCAGCAATTACATTTGCAACAAAATTTATCTGACGCACATATACAGCATTTTCCACGCAACACGTTCAAAGTTTAAAACCCGACTGAGCTATAAATTTGTTTTCATTCAACGAGATGAAGTACAGTTAAAAGATCACTTTACTTTCTTCTGGTGCTTCTCCTATTTAAAATTGATTTGCTCGACTCAACTGTTTCGTACAAGCGATCTCAAGAGAGCTCTTTCCTTCGCAAAAAAAGAAAGAAATCAAAAGTATGTGAGACACTTGCGTGAGAAAATCGATGATGGGCAACAGACCCGTCATCGATCACAAAACTCAAAAAGAACTAGAAAGTCGTGCAACGGAAAGGGGCGGTAAAAAGAGGCAGATCAATGATAATCCGCAGATTAACTTTACGTTAATCTTTGATCTGCGAAGCATGTTTTCACCAAACTGTCATTTATCAAGAAATGAAGTTGTAAAATAATAGAGAGATAAACAGAAAAATCACATTTTTGCTCTTCACTTTAAAAGCTAAATTTGTTTCTTAAATTGAATTTAAAGGAATTTATCCTAGCCAGGTCGCGGTGGCCTATTGTTATTGGCAGCAATTATTAGGAATGGTTCCTCTCTTTCTTTCAGTATGTCTTTTGCTCAGTGCACCATTATGTAACTTGTTTTACAACTGCATTAGTCTAAATGGAAGGAAGCTGCATGAATTACATTCTAATTGGAAATTTGAAATATTCTCTAGTTGCCTACCCCCCCCCCCATCTCATCTAAACAACAGAATATACTGTTGTATTATATAAATCAATTATAGAAACAATGGTCCACATCAACATGCTAAATATTTTTAAAAATCGTGTTTTCAAGTAGGAATTTTGAAAGAAATTGAAATAGATGCACTGAAAACTGGTTTCATCTCTGAAATAATACTTTAAAAACAACATACTATGTACAAAATATCTGCTGAAATTTATTTAGTTCATAGTCATTTCATCGGAAGATAAAGCATTTAAAAATAATTTCCAGAATACTCTTTTAAAAAATATTCTTTTCGTTGTAACTATATTGTTAAAAGGTCGGTATTCTTGTAATAATTGAAGATCTCCTGCCACATGGAGAATGCTTTTTGTAAGGACTCTTTGCATTTCCAGATGAAGTCCGCACATATGCCATAACAGAAAATCCCCAGTGATTAACTATTATGAGGGGAGGAGGATTATATGTCGTCTTGGGATCCTTTGGCATGAGGGAGACAACATATCATAAAATATCCGAGTATTTTTTTTAATCTGTCGATAAAGAGAAGTAATAAAATACTTTTTTTTCCGCAGGTTTCCTGAAACCCGAGATAGTGGACGACCCTTATTCTAGGAAGATGCACATAGACGCCGAGAAGCGCACCGAGCGAATAAAGCGCATGTATTCCCAGATTGAGAAGGCCTCGCTATCCGACTCCTTGACACCGCACCATCGAACGGACGCCACTGCAGAACTCCTCCCTTACCAGCAAGCAGACTCCTCCGCCGAGGATGGCCACACTCCCATCTTCAAGCCCTACCAGCACGCCGTCCTCAAGGAGGGGGACGCCTTCTGCCCCGACCCCGTCGACAGGGGGGAAGCCTACCCCAAGATGCACTGGCGTTACGCCAACCATCCTCACGTCGTCTACGGTGGTAGCACAAGCAAACATTCCAGGGAGCAGGTGGATCCGAAACGACCCCTGCTGCTCGAATCCGACCTAGACCACCCCGCCAGTCAGTACCCATCTAGTTTCTCGTCCTCCAAGACATTCCAGCCATCAAAAACTATCAGGGCTGACATCACAACAGGTGGCACCTCCCGCTCTGAATCCTTCAGCCCGTTGGACACTTTGGAGGACGGGTCCAATTTGAAGAACTCTTGCTTTCTGCAGCATACAGATTCCTTGGAGACAGTCGTGCACTGCGATACAGCCTCCAAAACGGAAGCTCCTTTGAGGACCATCACCAAAGACGTAGCGCCACCGCAAACTCAGTCATGGAACATGACGACTGTTTGATGAGACCCGCCCACTAGCTGAAAAGTGGGGAAGGGTCTTCGGCTGAAGTATAGAGGGCGTGTCAAATGACGCCAATGTTACGCGGGTATCATTTTTGTCATAACAATGAACACTTTGGTTACTACGAGAAAAAAGGGTTTCATCCAACAGCCCGTTACCTAAAACGTGCCCAAGATATGGTAGGGCTCAAACATTAACATCTTTTTAAAAATTTCAAAGATAACTTCGTCCAAGTCATCAAATTTAAACACCACACACATGATGGCAGTGCATCGAAATGTCCGTTTTACCAAATAACAAGTTTTATTATTGCAGTACATAAGAATTACAGGGAATTTTCCTTCCATACAGTAATTTTTAAAAAACGTTCTTTTAAAGACTAGAGGCTAAAAAGTACCCACTCTATTAATTATGTTTCGATTGAAATCTGCGAAATATTTACATCCATCTTTGCATAATTGACAAACGAAAAATAGCATATTATAGGAAATTAACAAAAAGAGAAGAAACAGAAAGTGAAACCATATCCAAAAAAAATTGTATAAGAAAAAACAAATAAAAATTTACTGTGTAAGGTGAAACATTAACTTAATTTTTCAACGTGTAAAAATCATAAATATGATTTATGATGTAGAACATTGAATATATATTGGAACTATTACCTATTAGGAAGTTAAAATGTGAATGCCGTATAAATAACTGAAAATCAACTGATTATTATTTTAAAAGCGGATTAAATTTGAAATCTCTACATAATTCGAGATGAATGTAATAAATAAATAAAGGCAATAAGACAAATGAATAATAAATTATTTATGGTAATAAAAAAATTTAGGACGCATATCAGAATTTGAGACAGAAATGTAATAAAAATCTGATACATATTGTAGCTAAAAGACTGAAACAGCTCTTGTTATTTCCCACTGAAAGTTTAAAGAGCTTCAGTGCTGATAATTTTCAGGGAAAAAATTAAGTTGTACAACATGCTCTTGGCATGGGCATAAGCATATTGTCCATTACCAAAAGCACACACTGGACTGCCGACAAATGATAAAGATGATCTTAAAGACGACCTTCCCCGAATGTCTAGTACAATTCACTAACGAAAGACTACGTAAGCAGCGACAAATTTAATGAAATAGAACGTGATTTACTGCAACCAGAAATATTTCTGTAAAAGTGCTTTCCGTGTATGACTGTTCTTATAGCTGGGAAGCCAAAATTACATACAACAAGGCAACTAGCATCAAAATATTGCTGCAAAGTTCTGGAAAATCTAATATAGACTGCCAATAATCTATGGAATTACGGTTAGAATTATCAAGATATCAGAATTTTTAAATTCCATAGCGAATCTGATACTTAATGAGTTTGATTTAAAAAATGAATATTTTTTAAGTAAAAAGAAAAAGGGATTAGCAGCAATAATTGTTAAGAATTTGCTCGAAGTTTTAAGGTTAAATTCTTCCCATTGTTGTATTTAAATTATTAAATGGAAGCAACGCACTTAATGTCAGGAATCATGTGGCATATCATGTATGCATCGCCTTCCACTGTCCTGTGACATTATTCCACAAGCAGGAAATGAAAGTTGCAGGAAACTATTTTGTCGGCCAAATCTTGAAATTGCGAGCTGTAGGAGAATTTTTTCATGGGTATGTTAACTTGGATTATATTGAAAAATGATATTTGTGACCAATATTTCAAAAATAATGGATAAAATATATTAATTAAGTAGACTAAATAAATTAATTTAAAATAACATCGAAAGCTTTCTAGACTGAAACATTTAAAAATTCGGCTCCGTTCCACTTATTTAATTTTACTGTGGAAGCTAGGTCGAACAAACGAATTTACTTCTGAATTTCAGAAAAACTATTTCAATGCATTTTTGTCATAAAAATAGATAAAAGTTTTTATTTATATAGATAATTATCTATATATTATATTAATACAATATTTATTTATATTTATTGTAATATTGTTATTTATATATAAACAATATTATATATAAATATAATATTGTTTTATTTATATAGATAATCAACCGAAATATGCAAAAATAACGAATTTTCAAAATCATCCAGATGTTAAGTTTCTCAGTTCCATCTGTTAGCATAAGAAGCTAACCATTTTTACAGCGGCGTCACGTATACCAAAGTGTTCATTTTCTCTCTGGTGTCATTTGCATATCTTTCTATTACAAACCACGCTTTCATTCACCATCAGTTATTTATGCTTTTTAAGTGATAGTGCTCAACTACCTGTTGCAATCGATATGTGTGTTTCGAAGGCACGCAGCCGATATGTTATTTTGTCTTTTTAAATTAGGACTATTTTCTTGTACATAGGCATTACGCATCTAATTATCCATATGCTGTTGCAATACATTCTATTTATTTACAGCAGTCGTGGATAGTGTATATATTTGTTCGGAATTAAGATTTATTATATTTTTATTTATTTGAAAAATACTTGGGTTACATTTTTGAAGTTTCTTATCTATTTTAAATGAGCTTGATTCAGTGCATCGAATTCTAAACGTATGAAATGGCAAAATCTGCAAACATATCAAATATAGTTTTCTTTTTTTTTCAGTGTTACCTCAAAATTCAAATATTTCAACTAAATTTAGGGCGATGGTATATTTAAGTTTTATAAAAAAAATAGTGTGTAAGTTTTAATGAATGGTATCCATTCTGCTTTACCAAAAAATATTATATGTAATATCTTACACTTTACGTTTAGAAATATTGCGGTTCATCAACCATTTGATTCGTTATACATTAAAAGTTCATAACTACAAAGTGGGAATATCAAGACAGCCACTTTTATGTATTATTTTTTTAGTTTAACTATTTCGCGTTCAGTACAAAAAAGTAGTTGCTCTTAAAAATTCAATTTGCTGTATATGTACCAATTGTTGTGTAGTGATCGTTATTCTAGTACGTTGCAGAGATTTTCGCTTGTGTCATTTATTATCATCACTCTATGTGAAAAATGTCTCGCTTTAGAAGGTGCTAATAATGCAAATATTTTCACATGAATATTAATGAATGGAAGTATTGTATAGTACTACACAAACCAGCCACACGATTCCCCAATTGAACATAAATGCTATTGAAATAACTTTAAAGAATGAATGAACTGAAATAATACTAAATATCCGACTTTTTTAAGATTCCTTTCAATTAAAAATTGAAAAATTGTTGTATCCGATAATACAGTGCATAGTCAAACCCTGTTATTATCATAAAAATTCTGAATCAAACTCTTCCTTCTGTCTACAAATTCTTTCCAAAATGTACATTTTTGAAAATAAATGTCCATTTCGTTATGCATTAAAAATTTGAATTGACTGAAAATGTACTTTCTGTATGTTCTACACAAAGAAAGATAAATTAAAAGAATTTGATGCAGAAATATTTATACCAATACTCATAGACTCAACAAGAAAGATTTTAACGATTGTCCTATTATATGCAGGTCGAATTCTTGAAGCAACTACAAAATATATGTAGAGGTTTTAATGGAAGACATTAGTAAATTTGGTTGCGTTCGATTTTCGTGGATTCATAGGTTCATTATATCCGAATAAAATATTTTGAAATTTGTCCAGGCCAAATATTTTATTCATCATAGACGAAATCGTTAAAGCAGGGTTTGACTGTAGCATATATAAATTTCAATAATACTATAAACAATTTTAAACTATTTATTGCTCTTTTTGCATTTTAAGCCGGCTGAAGAAAGAGTCGATATTTAAAGCTAACAATAAACAGAAAGTAACTCACACTGCACATTTTGGATAAACACAGAACAAATGTAAATACGTTCATTCAAACATGATGCGTCAAAATGAGCACTCAACTTAACATCAGTCCGAAATTCCGATACGACACACGCATGCGTGTATGACCTTCAATGAAGAATGTCCAACATCATCAGTTATTAACATCCGTCCACTTTTTTGATACTCTGAAACTTCTAACTTAGGAAAATGGTTTTAAAGCATCACTGAAGAATTGCTTACTTTAAAACATCAATTTATAAATTCAGTGTTTAAACGTGTTGGAATTATCAGCGCAATTTTGTTTAGTTTCGAATGAAGAAATGACAAAGAAGAACACTGCATACAGCTGTTTTAACAATCAGATTTTTCAGAACACCCATCTGTTTCGAATACTTTTTACTTTCTTTTCAGAACACTTTTTTTCAACTGCTGAGCGCAGAATTGAAAACACTGAATTGTAATCTGAGCTTAACGTATTTAATTTCCTTATTATTAAAATTATATCTATTGAAATAATTAATCCAAATGTTCTATCTAATGTTATTACTTCTGTTAAGTTTTTATTCCACTCATTGTAGAAAAAGATTAATATTTGTTAAGTGAAATTTTGAAAATGTAAATAAATTTTTAAATTTGTAAATTAATTTTTTAAGATTATTTTGTACAAGAAATCTACATTTATTTCATTTCTTGTTTTTAAACTTTAAAAAATACTGACGTGAGTTGAACAATGTTGCTATCATTTCAATATTTCTCATCAAAATAAAAAAATAAATGTTGTAATCATTTGTGTCAGTTAGACATAGTAGAGTAGTAAAATGTATTTATGAAACTCTGCATAACTTAATTTACAAAATATTTCTCAATGATATGTGTGTATATAAATATATAAATAAGCCTATCACTTTCATATATTTGTGAAATATGTTTTTGTAAGAAATGTTTTTCACAATCAGCGAACAATGAAACATTTTATGTGTGTAAGTATTGTGTAAAGAGAGGTTTTTTTACAACTATCAGCAAATTTCGAGCAATTTTGCCAAAAAATTTTTAAAAGATTAAAAAGAAATACAGCTGCATTTCAAAATGAGTTTTATTTTTATTCCAAACGTTATCCGAGTTTTTTTTTTTTTTTAATTTGGCGGTATGTATGATTTTAAATGAAGTAACAATTTTAGTTAAGAATTTTGCGATATAATTAATTTTTAGGAAAAATTTACCAATGCCTAAGAGATAATTCTTTCACAAAATTATATTATAATTATCAATGAAAACTGTAGCAACTGAGTTTGTAGATTCCTCACTCGGTCATTTTTTCGAATAAAAAAAATTCAATGAATTTTTTTTTCATTAGTTAAAGTTACCTTAAAAAGTTGCTAAAAAGCCAATGAAAAATCCTTCTTGTATACAAAGACGGTATCTTAATTTTTTTAATTAAAAAATTTGAAATAAAAAAGATAACGATACTGAATACACATTTCCTTTTTCATAAATCGTCACTTTCTCTCTTTTTTTAAAGCATTTCCGAATACGCTAGTCATTTTCTTTTTTAAATTCATATGAGTACCTTGACAACCAACAATGTAATCATAGTAACAATTTTCGAAACTTTTTGGCAAATTGTTCAAAAATATTGTAACTGATACTGTTCTGAATATCTGTTTTTCAGCCATTTAATCATATTAATTTCTCTACAAATGTACTTATGTGAACTAAAAAAAATAAACAAATGGACGTTCTTCGATACTCTATAATTACGTTTATACTTTATATTTACGTTCTTAAATTAAAAGTTCTGCAAATGGCAGGTTGCCATGAAATTGCAAATGCAGTCATTTTTCCGTATTGCATTACTGTTCTGATTTTTCCCTATGCTAGGGATGTATATCATTTTATACATATTGTATTAGTTCAAATATCCCCATGCATAAACAAGATCACATAAAGGTATTCTCATACAAAGGATGTTGCTTATTTCCTATGAAAAAACGATGACACCGAGTTCTACCAATTTACAAAGGGAAAAAATTAAAGGAACTCATAAAAATTTTATTACCTTATTTTTCCAACTGTTTTTCGCTTTGAAATTAGTTAACGCAATGCACAAATAGTTCATCAGTACCAATTTAATTTACTAATAAATAGAATAAAAAAATGTTATTAGCAAATACTAGACATCGGCATTAAGCAATTTGTCTCTCCTACATATATTTTTAGCAAAATTTTTACATTAACACCAGGGGTGGCGGTAGAATCCCCTCGGTGAAGGGGGGGGACACAACCTGCTGTACGAGGAAAGGGTGTAATGATAACCTTCTCAAATTTTCGACAGATCTTCATTTATCTACTAGTTGAATAGACACAATTTACAGACATCCACCTCTGTCGTCGTGTACTGGCACATTGGCAGAAAGGGCGGGAGTCTATAAGAATCTACTACACCACAGACCATTATCACAGGCCTCTTTGGAGAAGTCCAAACCCCTAATAGAGACTCTATAAGCATACTATGTTTAGACAATCATGTGCTCACAGCCATCACTCTCTCCCCACAACAACTTTATTAAACCAGCGGGAGTGTTCTCCCCTAAACTTTCTCGTATACTTCCCCAAAAAGGTGCCGTTTCCCCTTCCCCCGCCTGGCTAAAAAAATTCGAGCCTACTGTTACCCAGAATCCAATGACTATCAGAAGGTTTTTCATTATAGTGATTGAAAAATATCTAGGTGAAGAATCAAATTCAAAGAGATGCGTACCGATTTTCCGCTCTTGGATGACTCAAGGACAAACTGACGTAATTCGCTCCATAGCTTTTGCGTGCACAGAAGATTGCCTCCAGTACGCATGCGCGAGGAGATGACGGATTCGTTTCAAAAGTAAATTATACAGACCGACAGACAGTCAACCCTTTGTCGGATTTAGACCAAAATTTTATACGGACCTACATTCATGACGATAAAACTGTGTACCAAATTTTATCCATCTAGCTATTCAAGTTTTTGAGTTATAGTGTTTACATGACCGCGGACATACAAGCAGACAGACTTCCCGTAGACGGATTTTGTCCAAAATTTGAAAGAAACCTACAAATTATGTTTAAAGACCACATACCGAATTTCATCCCCGTAGCTCTAATAGTTTTCGAGTTATTGTGTTCACAGACAGACATAATTCCAAAATTGTGCTTTTCGGACTCGGGGAGGCCTAAAACGTGGAGATTAGTCAAAATCTCGAGTTCGAATTCTTTGACGATTACAATACTTTCTCTTTGTATACTTCGTGTACGAGAAAGTAAAAAATGCCAAGTCAAAGAACCTTTCGCAGCTCGGAAGAACTGCTTACAAATCCAAAAGTTTATAAAAGTCGCAATCAGAAGTGACAAGGAGAAGAGGAGGGACAACCACTGGCAAAAACTCAATTCGTTTGAGGGACAATCGAGTCAACAATCTCGATAATCTTTTGAATGTAGATTAGATTATTTTTATACTGTAAAAGAAATGGAAGACTTTCCACGTTGTATTTCAGCTGTTGGGTGAACGGGGCACAAAAATTTGTCCCCGACAGGGTGCCCTGGACACCCCACTGGCGCCACCTCTGATTAACACATATTCTTAATTTGCTGTTGTCCACAAAAAAATATTTAAAAAACCTACACCTTGCCTTAATTAAACAGTATGCTCATCGAATTATATGAAGATACCTGGCTCAAAACAGGGTAGAACTCAAAGGTAAAGATTTCTGTGAAGATAAAATATTTAAATTAAATGTTTTTAATTTCAGCAAAGGATGAGCATCACAAACTAAAACCGGACTTGCTAACTTTTACAGGAAATTTTCACTCAGCCTTGAACTTTTCAGAAAAAATTTTTCGAGTAAAAAACTCTTTGTGACTTCCCACAGAAACTAGAGTCAGTAGATACTCTGGGACAGCCTACAGTTATAACATAAGACTTCACTAAATGTCTCAGAAAGATTTTTTTTTAATTTTGCATTGGTTGAAAGAATTTCAACACTGGAAAACTGGACAAATGAACTCAAATTGGCAATGCTATCTCACGTCTTGCCGGATCAGCTAGGTTTGGCAAATAACTCAGGGTTACCGTTATAATGACTGGGCCTGATTGGATAGCTGCTACCATATCAATATTTAAAAGGCGCATTACAATACAAAAATTTTTAACACATCAAAGTTATCGTAAACTTAAGAGGAACGAAAGCTTAGTAGATTACATTTACTCAAAAGACGTTCTCTTGGGAAAAGCTCCGTTTACTAGAATCTTGATCGCATTTCAATGATTATCGGCGACATTACTGAAGAAAAGTGGCAAATTGCTTTAGCTACACAAAATCCTACCGACTGCGTCATATAAGGTATGAAAGAAATGGTTTAGATGGTGAATGAGTTTAAATATAAGTTTAGAACTAAAAGATAGCCAAAGAATATAAAAATGGATAACATTTCTTTAGCGAAACGCGGATAACGGTACACAAAAATAATCGAACTGCGTTTATTTACAACTCTGATTTCATAATTTTAATGTTCCGTTACCACTCGCTCTTTTATTACCAAAATAAACTTTAAAAATAATTAGATATTTACATTATAATATGAACCGTTTTGTAGAACCAAAGATCCTTTCACGAAAAGAGAGAAAAAAAAAAGATTAGATAGAACTAAACAGGAAAAACAGCTACCAACAAGATTTATATTTAACCTTTATATTTTCCCAAATATTCGTGCTAGTTTTACGAAAATGCATGTAAATATTATGAACATCAAACGAAACAATTGATGAAAGTTCCGTCTCGTTATCATGTGTTATTATTATTCTGTGAAACGGGATGAGTCGAAATCCCTTTTTGTCTTCATCAATTGCTGGTCACCCCCTAAATGCCATCATGTGCAAAAGTTCACTGTAAAATGTGAGCTCCGACTACTGTATGTCCTACGGCTCTCCGCAACTGGTTGCGAACCATTGTATCCATATTAACTCTAAATTTGTCGCACCTTAAGAATTGTGCTAAACTTTTGAGCAGCAGTGCATCTCCTCGACAGTTAAATCATGATGTCCGGTGTCTCTACAAACAATGCTGTCTTCACAATGAATAACATTTGCTAAGCTTTTAAAAAATGCGATGAAGATAATTTTTTTTATTTGGGGGGGAGAGAGAGAGAGGTCTTTACTTTACACTACAACACACCCCTGACTCTAGAGATAAAAATCTCCGGTTTGCAGTTCGGTTGGGTGTGCGTAGAAATTTTATTGAACAAAAAAAAATTACAGACAGTGTTTAAACATGTTTCTATAAAAGCAATGAAAAATTAGCTATTTACAGGTGAAAAGAAAAACTCGTGAAGCTGAAACAATTTTAAAATAAGCCTCAAAAGTTCACTGCTTTTAAAAAAATTTGCAGGAGGACTGATTAGGGTCCTTGGTATTGAACCTCTAGAGGGCCGGGGTCCATCAATCTGAGGTCTTGGTGAAGGTGAGAAATCTGTGTCGAAGTCGGATGAACTGGTTGCGTCCGGTTGCTGTTTGATGAAGTCCTCATTATCAGTGAGGAAAGATATCAGTTTAGCTATTTTTATTCTTAATAGTTTATTTAAAAGCGAGTTTTTCCACCAAAGTAGAGTGGTTTCTGCACTTGGTTTGATAGAATGAAAGGATGACGTACGATGACAAGAAGTTGCGTAGTGGAGAGGGTCTCCCTTTTCCCCGCACGCGCAGATATATGAATGATGAAGCCGGCATCTGTAGAGATAGCTGGGAAAAGGACCATGGTCCGTAGCGAAAATGATGGATTCTCTTGACCATGAGGCTGGGAGTCGGCACTCAGACTTTAGGGAGTATATTAAAGATAGCTCTTCCAGTATCGCCTGAATCCCAGTCTTGTTTCCATTTATTGAGAGAGAGGTTTCTAAGCACTTTTTTCAGATGACATTTCGGGGCCTGAAGATGGAGGTGAGTCTCTTCTTTAGTAGCTTGTTTGGCAAGGTTGTCTGCTGCCTCGTTACCGAGGAAACCACAATGCGCCTTAATCCAGTTAAGTTGTATTGATGGGTTCTGAAGGAAGGCTTGTTGTGCTTATTGGACTAGTGGGTTAGAACTTTTGAAGGAAGAAATTGCTCTGAGTGCCGACTCGCTGTCACCCCAGATTGATGTTGATATTCCCTTATAATTAGCCCAGAGGCTATAAAGCCTCTTTTATTGCTAAGATCTCAGCTTGAAAAACGGTATTATGTGGACTTAGTTTTGCCGTCCACAGAAGAATTTGGACGTCGTTTTGAATGACACAGAAAGTGCCACTTAGTATTTAACTTCTTATCAATCGAAATTCTACTCACCATCTACTCTTTTATAAATATCGGCACTCTGTCGAAAATAAGTTGACAATCCATAAAAATCTTTAAGCAGCTGCATCACAGACTTTATCAATATTGGAAAGAGCAGAGAGAGTTCTCCCCTAGACTTTCTCATATACTTACGCAGTGACTTATTGCTCTGTTTTAGTGTAAATATCGTTCAGAGTTCATCTACTTCTGTGTTTACAATGTTTGTTGGCTTATTTTTATTTTCATTGTAAACGAAATGTATTCTTTTCATTTGCGTATCCTCGACACTTTAACTAGAAGATCTGCAATTTTTCCTTTGCGATCCTTAATAGCAGCAAGGATTACACCGCCCCGCCCGAAGGTATCTGGAGATTTCTGAAGCCCGATCGTGCGAAGACACCGGGCGGCATATTCCCATTCCTTACTTGAGTTTGAGTATGGAGTAAAATTGAGCGATTTCATTGGCCCACTGCTACGAGACGTCATACGCGCACTCGAGTAGCTGATAGAATTTGGAGTCAAATTATCAGTTGCATTATCCATGCGAATATGCTCTGGCAAATCCATCTTTATCGCGAGTTAAAAAGGAGAAAGAAAAGGCACTCGATAAAACACAAACGAAAGTTAGTAGTTCATTAATGGCGAAGTTCGAAAAGAACGAATAGCAACCTAAGCAAATTCGAAGTTCGCGTTTTGTGACGTCACCCCTTCGCGAATTGAAGCGGCGGAGCTAACCAATGAAGTCGCTCTATTTTCCTCCATACTCAAAATCAAGTAAGGAATGGGAATATGCCACCGGGCGAACACAACGGTTCCACCATCCATGGAAAAAGACACACACCGCAGTCAATCGACCACCCTTTTCGGATACTGCTGTGTCGCCAAAAAGCCCGCAGACAATCAAGGCTTGTATATGAGTGTCGGTGTATAAAAGGTTTCGATAACTATAATTTATAAGACAATTTTATTTATTAAGAAGAAATTTAGAGTCCGACTGGAAGTTTGTCGGATTCCTAGACAAGTCTGACCCCCATGCCTTTATTGAAGACAAAGTGAACAGATTTACAAGCTACAATTTTCAGACCGACAATCAAGAAGAAACATAATATAAGAAAATATGTACATCATATTTACAAATGGAACAAGAGTTACAAAGTACAATCAAGTTTCCAAAGTTGTGTCAGAATCAATGTAAAATCTAAGCTGATTTTCCATTATAATGGTGAGCCCTGAGAGAACCTTTTTAGATTTAATTAGATCCAGAATACCTAGTTTTTAGAAGTTTCAAGGAAAACATTTGATCCTAATATTATCATGTAAGGAACAATCATAGATAACATGCTTAACAGTTCCATCAATCGAACCGCATCTGCCTTTATTCAAGTACTCAGATAGGTATATGGAAAAACAACCATGTCCTATGAGAATCTGGTTTACATAAAAATTTCCAAAGCAATTTCTAGTGCTAACTTGCGGAAATAACTCATAGAGACTTCCAGCCTTAATTGTATTGATTCATCTTTCTTGCCACGAGTTTACAATCGAAAGTTTCAATTGATATCTAAGCCAGCTTACTGGAATTCCTAGATTTTTATCCATATTTATTTAGATGTACCAGCTTTCGCCAATTCATCCGCTTTGTCATTTTTAGTTATACCGACCCAATGAAAGTTAACATTTTTCTTACTGTTCCACAACAATGAAATTTATATTTAGGTGCTCATATTGCAATTTTATAATTTAATTCCATTAATTTTTGAACTACCTGTTTGCAAGAATTTTGAAATATAAATTTATCCATTGACTTTTAAAAATTACATGGAAAAGCTTATTCAGATATCGAGACGTCAGTCGCTACTACTACATAAAATCATTCAGAAAAAAAATCTAAAATGCTAAAATAACACAAAATTAGTTTAAAATCAAGCAAAGAGGGTTTGATTTATAAATGTGGCGAGTAATGGAAAACATCATTTTTGAAAAAAATTGTAAGGAATTTAAATGAAATTTGGCCAAAATGTTCTATTTGTTTCTAGCTATGTTTTGAACAAAAATCTAACCTCTCTCCCAATATTTATTTATTTTAATGACTTTTTAGAGAAAAAAAATTCGATGATTTTTTTTTTAATTTGAGTTTGTTCACAAAGTTCGAAATATTTCCAAAACTTTTAGAGGTGCTAAAAAAAGTTTATTTCATAACACAAATAAGTATGTTAGCTATGAACTATGCAAAAATTGATGGAACATATTCAATAGAACTTGTTATAGGAGGTTTGGGTTAAGTGCAAATTTTCACTAAAATTTTGCTAAAAATTGCATTGTAATTATTAGTTTTATAACACATTTTAATTAAGAACACGTATGTTTCATCTAAATTTTAAGAATTAAAAAAAAATGTTCCAAAGGTAGTCACATACCTTGAATGGACATCTAGTCGCGATTAATGTTAAATTTTTTTTTTTTTTTATTTTTCACTTATAATATTAAGTCCCCAATAGAAGGTAATCTTAAAATTGGGGAGGGGGGAAAGAAATTCTAAGACAAAAAAGGAGAAACCTTACCTTTATGATTTTATTCCTCGTGTCTCAGCCATCAGAAAATCACGAGTTTTTCTTGAAATACATTGCCATCATTGTGGAATCAATCCTTGGCAAATTATCCGATTTCCCTAGTACGCAACCAATATCCATTATGAAATTAAACGTGAAAACGTCTAAAAATTCACTTCTAAAATGTAAGCTAATATAAACGCCTGGAATCGAAACAAGAACATAAGTAGCGAAACAGAAAAATGCGAAGAACGAGAGTTTTCATTACGGAGTACCGCGATGGGCATAATTGACGTCAAAATCTTCTCTGCCAATAAGAGTGCGCTTCGGATTGCATCATCATTCCTGCTATTTCAGTACATCTTTCGCATTCAATATTTAAATAAATAAATTGTTATGTAAAATTTTTATGCATATTTCAAATTAGAATGATTTTTTCTTATAAATACGGATTACTTTCATGAGATTTTAAAAAATACTGAACTTCCCCATTTGTGCCCAACTTTCCCTTAAATGAGAACTTTATATCTATATTCTTATCATTTAAATCCTCATTTTGAGTTTTTACATTATCTAGAATTCCATCCTTTGTTAATGAACTATCAACAGTAAAAACTGTAATGCAAGGACTTTTAAGTTTTGGCTTTGAGAATTCAAACTGATTATTAGTTTATTCTAGATAGATTTAGTTCTTTTATTAGTTTATCTATGTCATTTTCTGTGGGGGCATTAAAAATTATGCCTCCGTTTTTATTTTCTTTACACTATTAACCCTGACTTGCAATTCTCTTGGTGAGACTTTACATTGAATCATTTTCTTTGTACGATCAGAAGTGTTTATCTCGGATTCTTCTTTTGGACAAACTGTTACTACAAATTGTTTTCTGGGTCGTAACTTAGAACGTGATCTTGATTCTGGTTGAGTTTTTCTAAGAGTTTCAGCAAAAGTAGGTTTTTGTCTATCTTCTCGACCTGCTAGTCTTCCCATTAAAATGGCTTAATAAAACCTGTTGGCCCACACAAATAAGCAGTAATTTTTCTCAACTTTTCACAAACCTCATTCTTAGTGTCTTCTGCAAGTCCCGTTTGGTTAATCAAAGTTTGCAATTCTTGTTCATAGTTTAATGCTTTTTCTAAAAATCCATCCATATTCTCAGAAGCAGCAGATAAGTTCCCACGACTTTGGGGGTGCTGAGATTCGCCTTCCGCAGCGCTGGACATCTTCACCACCAACAGATAACGATGCAGGATTTAGGGTTTACCAGTAACTGCTTATAGACCCCCCCGCCGTCGGCGGTAGCTCAGTATTTTTCAAAAGAAAAATGCCAACCCCCGGGCCACCCAACGCGGAGATGCAGGTCAGAAATTGCAATTTTTTGTATAGAAAAGGGCTTGTCGGAGGATAGACACGTCCTCCGACTTGTAATACCTTTTAGCACAAAATATCTCACAAATCGCTACGGGGTCTCGCCCGCTGCAATCCTTAATAAAGGTGACGTTTTCATACCCATTCAATAGCCATAATGGTTACAGGCGCGGGGTATGAAGGCAGTATTCTATACT